>JASBWR010000034.1:0-210290 GCA_030039265.1 Naganishia cerealis | reverse complement strand
CCTGTATAAAAACAGCCCTTAATACCATGCTCAAGGAGCGGACCTGAGCAAAAAGATAGACTTGGAGTTTGAGAGCAGAAAGGCTGGTAGTTTCAGCCGAAAGAGCACGCGCGTGGCTTCACAAATGGAACGGGCTGCTGTGACAAAACCCAAAGTGTGTAGGCGATCAACTTGTGTGACACAGGTAAACTAGACTTCAGAGAAGGGAAGGGCATAGGATCATCGTCTTTAGCTCATATGCGTGTGAGTGAACCCGGGGTGGGTATGGTCTGGTACGACCACTTGCCGCGGGCGCGATGGTATGGAAGAGAAAAACAAGGCGATTGCACAGTTGTCGGCTAGGGGAAGCAACCTATCAAGCGTTTACGAGTTGTACGGATATGGGAACAGATGTAGAGGGGGAATGGAGCCCTGATGGAAAGGACAGAGGAGGCTCTATGCCGAGCTGGTGGTGGTGGGTTAAACATGTACTCAGAAAAGGGGGTGGGAGCCTGTGGGAGGTTCCAAATGAGTGTAAATGACCCAACTGGCGCAAGGGAGGGAGGTCCAGAACTCGAGGATGAAAAAGAGAGGTCGGGAAACTACACGGGGATGAGGGCGGATAATAAGGGAAGGTAACGGAAGAGGGGACCGGGCGGTGAGGGCCGGGAGCCGAGTATGGAGTGGAAAGCTGAGTGTACAGTGTAGAGCATATGAGGATGGAATTTATGATTTTTGCAAACGTGGGCTAACATGCGTAGATTAGGGCAATTGAGGTGTGTATGGCATGAGCGACGAAAGAGTTATGGGCTTGGTTCAAAGAGTCCCAGGTAGGTGGGGATAGCCAAAAGGAAAAATAAGCAAGGATACAGTTTGTGGAAGTGGCATCAAAAATAGGGAACTGTAGCCATTGTCTTAGGCAGAGAGGTAGAAAAAGGCAGGATGATTCGATGATGGTAATTGAGGACAGTGGCGACACATACGCTTTCGCGATCGTATGGAATATACCGAGACTCTTACAACTGCCTATAAACTCACGCTCTCAATCGCCATCTCACGCTCTCACGTTACCTACATCTGTTCATGCAGTCTTAGCTGGCGCACCGCTGTCCAGCGATGAAGTGTAGATTTCACCAATGAAGGATGTTGCGGTCAGCAAGAGGAAAGTATTGGTATATAGGATGGACTGGTGCTCTGGCGACTGGCATTTTGCAGGTAGCGTCTGAGGGGTGTTGTGACCATTCGTGTTAGTGAAGGTACAACGTCGCGACAAATTTCTCAGAGACAGTGTCGGTCAAACGCAATTTTCTAAGTTCAGACGGTTGAAAAGGGAGACAATTGAACGGGCGATAACGGGAAGAGCAGAGGGGGAAAATATGGTATGACATGACTCGCTTTTAGAGTAGATATGGAAGAGCTAAAGTAAGGGAGAGGATAAGTTGATGGGGAGGTGGGCGGTAGGGAACCAAAGAATGGTTTGACAGGATCGAGTTGAGCATGGTAAAAATGAACTGATGCATGCATGGATGATGGACGGTGTATCTGATAGATGATACCGATATGTACAATGTGTTATGCAGTTGACCCACCCTGTAAATGCCTACGGAAGGCAATGCGATGAGATGAAACTTGCACAAGGGGGTGACCCAGAAGTCGAAACCGCTGTCCGCCTTCATTTTCTTGGGTAAATTGCCCAAGAAAATTAGCGCCAGTTGGTTACCTCTGTCCGCCCCGCGGGATCAAATATTTTTCTTGGGCAAATTACCCAAGAAAATTAGCGCCAGTTGGTTACCTCTGTCCGCCCCGCGGGATCAAATATTTTTCTTGGGCAAATTACCCAAGAAAATCAGCCAGAGTTGGGAGCCACTTTCCGCGTTTCGGAAGCAAATCATATAATAATGGTGCGCCCGGGAGGCGGACAGAGGTCACTGTCCGGGGGTGAATACTATTAGGGCCTCAAGCAGCATCAAGGCAAGGCACATTGCGTTGGTTGGGGCCGAGGTCAAGACAGCGATGTCGAAGCCGAACCGCAAGGGGTCGACCACGAAGAAGAAGATCGAAGAAGACAACCAGAACAGCAGACCTCAGCAAGTAGTGGCGAGAGGTTCGTTCGACAAGAACGAGCCGAAAGTATGGAGTCTGAGGACTCGGTCCGGATTATCGAGAATCCTCCAGTAACGCGTGCTGCTCGAAGCACCACTTCTCCTCCGGCACGTCCTCAAGAAAACCAGGATGAATCGCGAGAAGAACGCCAGCAAAATAGACCTGCCGAGTCGATCGCGTCTCACACTCCGAGCCTGAACCCTCGACCTTCAATGAATCAGCCTGGTCGGATTAGGGCCATGGCGACAGCCCCTGCTTCTGCTGTCCGCCGTCAACCTCGTGAGGTATCGCCTCCGCCAGCTCGTCTCACGGCCGTCTTCGGCTTTGCAGATATGGAGGAGGCCTACCTCGCTCTGGCCTCGTTACCTGCCACCTATCGTCCCTTGCCGCCTGCAGATTCCAAATCGTTTATGGAAGCGGCGGAAAAGATAGCCAACCGGTTCCTGGCTGAACCTTCGGACCGAATGGTATTCGACTTTCTATGTCTGCCCAAGATAGGGCTTGCACCCGGTCAGCCTGCCGACAGTTCGAAGCGCCTGGCCAAGTACCCTGAGGTCACAGCGCCTGTTTCGACTCGCCCTGTAAACGTCGGCCTTTCCTCAAGTCCGTCTCCTATCAAACAAGTGGAACAAGGCAGACTCGGCAACGCCGCTAGGATCCTCGGCAACAATGGATCCTTCGCTGAACAATCGGAAGAAGTCTTGGATTCCCTCAAGGCGAAACACCCGAGCGGCACTCATCATCCGTTTGGGAATACCGATGGGCCTATCACCCACAGCCCTCCGACAACCGAAGCGATCATCACCGCTTTCCAGACCTTCAAGCACGACACTGCCCCGGGTGTCTCCGGTTGGACGGTCCCCCTGCTGAAAGTCGCGCTGCGATCAGACCCTGTAAAGAAGATGCTCACCACTCTGGTCAGTATGCTTGTTGCGGGTACTGCTCCGGGTAGAGCCTTTCTGTGTTCTTCCCGGCTCATCGCACTCGACAAACCGGATGGCGGCGTTCGACCGATAGCCGTCGGTGAATTGGTATACAGACTGTGTACCAAGACGATCCTCCGCCATACTTTCCAGCCCGACTTCCTCCTACCTTACCAGTTCGGTGTGGGCACTCGAGGAGGTGTGGAACCGGTTATTAGAGCAGTTCAACGCGCTATCGAAGGCACCATTGAAGGCGAACAGTTCACGCATGTCACCTCGCTGGACTTCTCGAACGCCTTCAACACATTGGACCGGTCCGAAATGGCCAAAGCCGTGAAAACATATGCACCGGGCATTTACCGACTCGCGAAATGGGCTTACGACAGTCCTTCCGATTTGATATTCGGAGGCATTCAAAACGATCCAGTAAAGATCTCCTCGAGCCAAGGCGTTCGACAAGGAGATCCTCTAGGTCCTCTTTTGTTTTCAGTTGGTGTACGGCCCATCTTGGACCGCCTGTCATGTCACCTGGGTCCGGATGTTGTGGTACTTGCATATCTTGATGATGTGTACCTCCTCAGCAGCTCGCCCGAGACTTTGAATAAGGTGACCGAGTTCTTCGACGATTCGGACTACTCTCTCAAGCTGAACGCCGCCAAGTCATCGACCACTTCGATTGAAGACATCAAGACGAACGGCATCGGAATGCTGGGTACCTGCTTGGGACCTATCGAAGTTCGGGAAGAATTTCTGCGTAAAAAGGTAGTACTGCTGGAAGAAAAGTGTAGAGATCTGTGTAATATTAGTCACCCTTATACACATCTGGAGGGTGATCTGTACTTGAACTGTTCAAAGCCACTTCTCAGACTCGTCCTCTCGTCTCGACCTTCAACATCCCGCCGCTAGTACGTCTGTACCAACGTGGTCATTATTCCTTATTCATAAACGGCTTAACAGCTGACCGAGCTCAGTTCCTCCGCAACCTCGATTACGTAAGACCTCGGCGCCCGGACACTCACGCGACCGAGCTTCCCTTACGCAAACGCGCGACCTTTTGCGCATACGCAAACCCACGACCTATTTGCGCATACGCAAACGCACGACCTTTTGTACTTAGATCCCACCATGCGATTACGGTCTCCCCAGGAAACGTATATAAGCTAGGATTCTGGTTCAGTTGTAATAGCTTCTTATGAACTGGAGACACCCTTTGATTTACCCTTAATAAAGAAGTTACCTTGAGTGCAAGACTTTCTCAGGATTAGCTACCCTTCGTCTTCCACCCTCGGTAATAACGACTATCGTCTTACGTAATAAGCCATTTGATAACTAGTGCTAGTTCCCTCATACAACGGCAGCGCTATATAACGTGCTAACGTAATATAGATCACTTGCCCGCGACAAAAAGATTGACCGACTGGTTGATCTCCCTCACCAACACGCACTGCTGCTGTTACGGCAGTGTCTCCAGCAAGACTTACGCCATCTGCAGCGCTGTCTCGTCAGCGACGACTTGATTCACGTCTGGAAGAGACTGGACCAGGCTATCTGGGATGCAGCACTTCGCCTCCGGGGATCATCGGACCCACTCGGTGTGGATACTTCGTCACTCGACCACAGCATTCTCTCCCTCCCGGTTCGACTCGGTGGCCTGGGCCTGATGTCTCATGAGACCTGCGCACCCCTGGCTTATGCTTCCTCGGCCGATAGCTCTGATCACTTGCTGATCACGCTACTAGGAAGACCAGCCGCTCCTCCAAAGCTGTCCGATCCCGACAACCCGGACTCGATAGCGCCTCAACGAACTCGCTGTAATGAGGAATTCGAGCGGCAACGAAACGAGCTCTTCTCCACCCTGGACGACCATCAAATTAAAACAATCATCGAATCGTCGTCTGGATTCGGAAAGAAGTGGCTCTCTATCATACCGTTCTACCAGTCGTTGAAACTCTCGAACTTCGAGATCTCGGCCGGTCTTCACATCCGGACGTTACACACTGGCTCGGGCGCAGTTTGCCCCCAATGTGGGCAGCCCAACTCGGCCGGGCATGCAGAAGTCTGCGTAGGACGGAAACGATGGAACATCGCAAGACACGAACAGGTCAAGCGTGCTATCGCTGCCACCCTCAGCAGAATCGAAGGGACCCCGGTCGCCGTCGAACCTTTCATCGGTGAAACAAACCGACGAAACGACATCCGAGTCACTGGCTCCGAAGCATCAGGCCTAGCCAGCCACGAATACGACGTCACTGTGGTATCCTTGAAGACAAGGGACTCCATGGTCACCTTCCTCGCCCCCGCACTAACACCCACTAACCCGGCGGAGAAGGCCTATGCCCTCATCAACAAGTTCCTTACCTCGGTGGCGGACAACAAGATCAAGCGGATCCCGGCACACCAAAATCGGATACCGTTTACACCCCTTGTGTTTACGGTCGGCGGAATGATGGATGCGGGGACGGTCAAGAGTCTAAAGTTGTGGCAAGAAGCAGTGTCAGCCTCAGCCTTCTCTCACCTCTGTCAACAGCTCTCTCTTACCCTCTTAAGAGCTAGAGCCAAGTCCTTTGTTTTCTAAGCGATAGCTTTTTACCTTAGGACTAGAATCGCCTTTCTTATAGTGTTTTTAGCTTCCTTTCTCTAGTTACCACTTGTATATGTAGTTCTCAATGCCAGTATCTAGCCCTACCCCTAACCCCTAACCCTATCCTCCGGCACACCTTCAAACCCGACTTCCTGCTGCCGTATCAGTTCGGTGTCGGTACCCGAGGCGGAGTTGAGCCGGTCATTAGAGCCGTCCAACGCGCAGTCGAGGGCACTATTGAGGCAGAAGAGTTCACGCACGTCACCTCGCTGGATTTTTCGAACGCTTTCAATACGCTCGACCGGTCCGCGCTCGCCAAGGCCGTCAAGGACTATGCCCCGAGCATTTACCGCCTAGCGAAATGGGCTTACGACAGTCCTTCCGACTTGATATACGGAGGGATTCAAGACGGACCAGAGAAGATCTTATCCAGCCAGGGCGTTCGACAGGGCGACCCTCTGGGGCCTCTGCTCTTTTCCGTCGCAGTCCGGCCGATCTTGGAAAGGTTATCAACTCACTTGGGACCTGACGTAGTGGTGCTAGCATACTTGGACGATGTCTACATCTTGAGTAGCTCGGACAACACGCTAAACAACGTCATTGAGTTCTTTGACGAGTCACAACACTCGCTGAAGCTTAACCCTGCAAAGTCATACGTCACCTCAATTGATGACATCAAGTCAACCGGATTCGAAATGCTAGGCACATGCCTAGGGCCTACCGACGTTCGACAAGATTTCCTGTGCAAAAAGGTCGGGCAGTTGGAAGAGAAGATTCAACGACTGGTGGACCTCCCCCACCAACACGCACTGTTGCTACTTCGGCAGTGTTTGCAGCAAGACCTTCGCCATCTCCAACGATGTTTAGTCTCGGATGATCTGGTTCACGTCTGGAAAAGGCTGGACCAGGCCATATGGGACGCGGCACTCCGCATCCGAGGATCAAGGGATGCTGCCGGAATAGATACCTCGGTAATCGACCACGGTATTCTTTCACTCCCAGTTCGACTCGGTGGCTTGGGGCTTTCATCGCATGAGACGTGCGCCCCGTTGGCCTTTGCTGCGGCAGCAGACACGTCGGACCATCTACTAGTGACCCTGCTAGGTAGACCCGAATTACCGCCAAAGCTATCGGATCCTGATAACCCGGACTCGATAGCGCCGCAACGATCTCGCTGCAACGACGAATTCGAGCGACAACGAACCCATCTCTTCTCCATTCTAGACGACCACCAAATTAAAACAATTATTGAATCGGCGTCTGGACTAGGAAAGAAATGGCTTTCGGTCATCCCGTTCTATCAATCGTTGAAGCTGACCGATTTCGAGATCTCGGCCGCCCTTCACATTCGAACTTTACACACCGGCTCAGGGGCAGTCTGCCCTCAGTGTGGTCAGTCCAACTCGGCCGGACATGCAGAAGTTTGCGTGGGAAGGAAGCGTTGGAATATCGCGAGACATGAACAAGTCAAGCGCGCCATCGCCTACACGCTCAGCAAGATCGAAGGCACTCAAGTAGTCGTAGAACCACATATTGGCGAAACGAACCGAAGGAACGACATTCGGATCACCGGTTCTAACGCATCTGGGATCGCCAACCACGAGTACGACGTCACCGTTGTCTCTTTGAAGACCCGAGACTCCATGGCGACCTTCCTCGCTCCCGCATTAACACCAACTAACCCAGCGGAGAAGGCCCATGCACTCATCAACAAGTTCTTGACCTCGGTCGCCGACAACAAGGTGAAACGAATTCCCGAACACCAGAATCGGGTGCCCTTTACACCATTGGTGTTCACGGTAGGCGGCATGATGGACACGGGAACGGTCAAGTGTCTAAAGTTGTGGCAAGAAGCAGTGTCACCCTCAGCCTTTTCACACCTCTGTCAACAGCTCTCTCTTATTCTATTAAGAGCTAGAGCCAAGTCCTTTGTACTCTAAGCGATATCTTTTTACCTTAGGACTAGAATCGCCTTACAGTGTTTTTAGCTTCTTTTCTCTAGTTACCACTTGTATATGTAGTTCTCAATGCCAGTATCTAGCCCAACCCCCTAACCCCACCGCTATCCTACGCTCACCAATGTTTTGATCTAAAACATCCGCTTACAATGGAAGGTGGTTGCGGGTGGCCCATCCTTTTCTTTTGAAAAATGTGTCGCTGTAGGTATCTCGTTACAGCTGGAACAGCCAGCGGTTTGGTGTCGCACATCTTCCTGTCTTTGCTGTGGGATGTTGATGAATGGTTCCGAATGTTTTGTCGCCTACCCTACCCCCCACCCCCCTACTCACAGTTAACATAGAGAACTTAGGCAGACCTCTGGAAGGTGTGAGAGGAAGGGGAGTACGCGTGTGCGATGCTAAGTTATGAGCTGGAGGATTTCACGCTCTATGTATAGCTACGACGCTTCATGGGCTCCACCATGTTGTAATCAGCTTGCTCTCAAGCTAATATTCATTGACACTCCAGTGCAAACCGTTGCACTACTACCGAAAGGAGTTTGCTCTGCACTGCAGCTCTAGTGCAAACGGCAGCCTGGTTGCAAACCAATTTGGGCTCACATACATCGTAACCATGCGCGTTCGCCCCAAGTCCCTAGTATTCTGCGATTTAAAAATCTCTGTTAAAATCCGTGAAGACGTTGTAATTATACTAAGCTCGAAATTGGGCCCAACCGAGACACCAAGCTCTCTCTTTCACCTTGACCGTTCCCTTTTCATCCCTACCTGCCCGATCTCAGACCACCTGCAGTTTCTCCCCTGCTTTACCCTGTTTACAAGTCGTGACAAGTTCGGACATTCCCCGAAGGCCTATTAGCATTTTTCTGCCATAATTGATGAAAGGAGCCCTTACGTATAGATGTTCGTCGAAGTACCTCAGCAACTTACCCTCTAGTTTGCCTCGAAAGAAATGCATATAGTCCATCTCCTTCGATGTGATTTTGCACTGGTCAAATGGTGGGTTGGACGTGTCCAAAGAAGGATGTTTGAACACATCACTATTGGCACTTTCCTCCTTCGTAACTTCCTCTGAGATGCTCGCCGGAACGGCCAATCTCATTCTCATGTAAAAACCCCGGAATCTGAGAAATCGAACGAGAACAACAATGGGGATCCCCGCAAATACCAATGTTATCTTCCGAATGTCGTCACTACGGCTAGCGATGACTTGAAGTGACAGAGAGAACGAGCAGTCAACGACAGTTCCACTTAAGCAAAACTGTATTTGAGTAGGTCCACTCACTTGTGCCTAAAACAAGATGCATCAGACAAATGCCTACTTGGAAGCTGTCCGAAAGCGCAACCCAAATTTCCCCTTGTCCTTCCCAGTGATCTCTTCCTACATACAAGCTTACAAGCGAGTCATTGGATGTGCGGTCGAGTGTGTACTTTGGAAACACTCACTGTTGGTACTGATGGGATGCGTTAATGAGACACATGAGTACTGCTGAGATCATACCGCACAGTGGGGCGATAGGCAGCATGATGAGAGTTACAGTGACCTGAAGCAACTACGTTCGCAATGTTCGCGTTCGACGTGAGATACGAACGTCGACCCTTAGTTTGGACAAGGACGACGTACAAAACTTTGACTGAAGGACGGGACATTGTGACAGATGATGAGCACTTTGCCTGCGGTATGGCCGCAACAAGCTTACTATCGGAAAGCTAGTTGAACGATGTCAGTGAATTCTAGCGGGGCCGCTGAGAAGAGGGTCTCTTACGTGCATCGAACGGAAACCATTTGTTTCGCTGTTGGTAACGAATAGTGCCGTCCTTCTTGACCCAAACGTTCCAGAGTTTGGAAACCCATTCCTCCAAACCCAAACAGAATCCTACAAGACCGACCATACATTGAATTCTGGACAAGAGAGTCGTCATTCACGCGTACTAGACTGGCGAAGGAGAGCCAACTCACATGAGCCACGATACCCAATAGTTTGAGGTCGCGCAGATCACTAGGGGGACAGTCCTGACGACAGCTGCACCCCCGATTATCATCGGGATCAGTTCACGGCAGGCGTAACTAACAATAGCGGAACAAACCCCATGTATCTCTCAGTAGTTCAGCAATTTGCCATCTCCAGTCTTTGCTGAACGCTGTCACCCAAATCGTTATGACTTCTGTTAGATGCGAACGTGAGAGACTTTAGCATAAACTCCAGTGTTGCCTGAGACGATACTGACGGTAAATTGGAGATATCAGCACAAATATAAAGAACTGGTTGAGAACTTGAAAGGCGAAGAGCAGCTTGATCAAGCTCCGATTCCGCCCGCTAGTACTTATCTATCCGCTTAAGACAAATGAATTTGAGATATTGATATGAAGTCACAACATTACTCACTGAGCTCTTGCGCTTTGCTAAAACTTCGATTAGAAGAGGTACGAGAAGAACGTTGGTCAAAGCTACCAGGATTGGAGGCAAAATCGCTGCACAAATAAGGCGTAGCATGAGCTATATCACGGAATCACTGGATGAGACGAATATTCCCACACGATGTATTTCCCACAATGTTAGGGTGCTGTTTGACGAAGCTCTGTAAAAAGTTCCAATGGATGATTTGCGCCAGCTGAATAGATCTCATCAGAAGGATTCGCTTGGGAAAGGTTCGTAAAGATACATACAGTCGCTACGTTGTATAGGGAACCGATCTGTCGGGGGTTGCGTGATGAACCTCACAACGGATAGCAGAACAACAGAATGGCACATACGATCATTGTAAGAGCAGCAGCTACACCCACCGTCATAACAAATGTGACATAGAAGCCAAAATCTTTGATTCTTGCCGTAGAGGCGCGGTCTCCTACATCAAGCCAAGACTGCCAGGATTTCAAGGTGAATGTTTTGCGTAGACCCGGTCAGGCGGGGCTGAGCTTACCAGGTCCTAGAAAGAGGGAAATGCAGATCAATACATGTCGCGGTCGGGCGATTTATTGGAGAATACGATACTTACCTCTTTTGCAGGAGGGGCGAACATAATGTGGTTCCCTGGGGCATATCGCTTCTCGGTTCCCAAACTGATCTGCTTCTTCTCTTGAAGCGCTTTGAAAGCCGCACAAGCATCCTTGGTCGAAGGGAACGTCACATATACTAAGGTCATGGTACTCGCTCCAAATTCAGTTGGGCCGCCTTGCGTCCGGAGCATTTCCGATGGCTTACCGTGATTAGCCTGAACCAACCCCTTCTCCTTCCTATTCACATACTTGGTGTATTTCTTTCTGCTTTTTCTGATCTTCTTTCTATAAAACGGTCGACATAACCTTGTTCAATGTACGTACAGACCTTTGATCAAAGTTATACGTACAGGCACTGAATGAAGTCCCTCATAATATGCACCACAATCCCTGGACGAACATGACCATCAGCTTCTTTCTTGTGTCCGTACCGCACGATCACTCGCTCCAACTCGTGTACAGCTTCATTATGATGTCGAATGGCGGCGATGATCTTGCGCGGTCGAGAGGCACCTTGTGTCTGGTCCTGGAAAAAGATTGCGAAGAGGAAACGGAGGAGCCAGCCTCGTCGAGAGCTGAGGGCGATGCCGTCAGCGATGTGAATTGGATCCAGGCCCTGGGGTTTCAAGAGTTCCCTTAGTACCTTTTCGTCGTAGTAACAAGCATCCTTGGATGAGCTCTTTTCATCTTGAACTCTTTTGCTCTCCTCTAGGCGATAAAACTATTAGTGATGTAGATTCAGTTTATACTAGAGTGAGAGACTCGACAGTAGTACTGTACAAGCAAAGTGCGCAGGTGCGGAGCAGGAGGAGTGCTATCCAACCACTTCTGCCTGAGCCGTTCCAGCTGTGGTTTAGATCAAAGAAACAGCTCTCAGTTTCGCAATCCCGCGTACGTTGTAACTAAGTCTCTTACGCTGCGATTCTGGTACCACATTCCAGCATGGGCGAAGATGTTGATACCAAGCGCGACAACGATCGGAGCCCATAATGTTTTTTCTGTGCAGTACATGATTGTGATCTTGCTGAAAGACACGGTTGCATTTTCAGAAGGTACGACGGAACGGCTTCGCAAAGTAGCCGTTGCAACCGCCTTGGGTTCGCCCGCTAGAAAAGCCAAAGAGTCTAGGCCCTCGATGGTGATCATCTTTCTAGTGAAATATGTTGTGGTCAAGACTCCTCCTCCGACAAGACATGCTAACACCATGATGTTTCGAATGGTTCTTGTAAAACGTATCGACATGATGTTGTCAAAGCTTAATTCTCCTTCCGATGCGTAGTTGTCGAGCAGATCGTCAATCTTGCGATCTCGAAAAGAAGGTTTTTCGCCTGGGTCGAGCCGAGGAGCTAGGAATTTCTGACATTCCGCGGGGTAAAAAAGTCAGGGCCGTATTCACGGAAGCCATGGTGCGTCTTACAGGATGTTTTTTGACATAACGCCGTAGTAAAAAGAACCCTATCACCTGGAGCAGAAGGCAAGACTCAACAGGAGAGAACACCCGCAGAATGATGAACTAACACTTACAACTACGACGATAGCAATTAGCGAAACCGACACGATATAGTTATCCGACACGGTGAGCCGAGCGATACGTTGACGAACAAGGTCGTCGACAGAAAGCGTCTCCGTTTGGCGAGACATCCCTATCAACGGATCCAGTAAGTTTGGCTTGACAGGAGATGCGAAGGTGAAGAGTGAGATTTATGGGGACAAGGGTATTACGTTGAGCTACTCGAGCCGAGAAGAGAGGTGCGAACGATTTCTTGCCATGCGTGCTTTTATGTGTCGCCTGTCGAAAGTTGAAACTCGATAAGGGTCAGAAGAGGGATAATCCAAAGGAAGTCTGAAACCGCCTGTATTACGGGGGGATACCATACTGCGGATCCAAAAATTCGTCTCGCCCCTTTGATGTGGAAATATCGGCGCTAAGTGGGGTTTAAGTCGGCAAGAAATCACATTCAAGCAAGGGCGCGCATTGGAAGCCGCATGGACGAGGCAATAACTAACGCCGTCGCCACCATTGTTAAGTGTCTGTGCTACAATCTATTAGAAAGCTGCAACTTGTTTCAACAGATAGAAGTTATACAAGTCTTTACTTATTGATTATATAACCAAGTCTGCTTAACTAATCCTAGCGGCTCGGAGCTACGCAGTAGTTATGTAATACTCACCTGTCTTAGCGACTATAGCCAGTGATGATACTTGTATTTGATGACGTAAGGGTAGCAAGTCCTTGATCTTCAATACTGAAAGTATAGCATCGGTTACCAGATCCAATATTGCGCAAGGCATCATTTATCTAAGTTACAAGTAGTGGTAAAAAGAAGTGCTCCTTATATACTTGTTCCATCCTTAGCAGAAGTCTAAGAGCTGAGTCTCAGCTGTTGAGGATCACCCGTTGAGGGTCAGCTGTTGAGCATCACCTGCTGATGATCAGTTGTTGGCGTTCAGGTGGTGACCATCACGGTGTTGACGTTTGGCTGAAGTGTTTATAATATCATGATTGAATATGACGTGTATAAAGGTTTTCGTTTTAGAGCTGCCAAAAATGGTACAAGTAGGTCGTTTCTCTACATATAAGTTCGATACCACCAAAGCTCACGTCAGCTACGTTCGTGCTGAAGAGTGGTACAAACAAGAAGAGGCGAATGTGCATATTCATGCTCTCTGTTCGGCCATGACTAGCCCGTGACATAACCAGCTCTGTCTCTCCATCATGTCACCCCTGCTGCTTTCTCCCATTGATTGCCGTACATAACGGACACTCCAGCACACATAACACGCTGCGGGCACTGTATACCTCATACCTTATCTCGTACAACATATATCGCACACCTTGCGGCTTCAAAGCATATACATTCCCAATAACCATTACCCAGTATCGCGAAGGGGAGCAGATGACATTTCCCTTTCTATTGCGATATGGGATCTTGCTCGCGGAAATTCTTAACGTCTGCGAAAGATATGTGACAAAGTGATGCGGTACGCCAATGAGTCAGTCAGTGGGTTTGCACCGCCAAATTTCCCTGACGGATACGTTACCGCACTCTAGCGAGCGTCCTTTCATTTTGTTCGACGCTTCCAACGTGCTCCGAATATGCGTTTCACCACTACACCAAATCACTGTTTCAACCGACTGCTACGGTACGTCAGTGTAAGCGATCCGTGCTCATTACAAAATGGAATCGGTCATGAAGGAAAAATTACGTCACTCAGTCCACAGTTCATGTAATAGCCTTAGTAATTCTCCTATCTTGCCTCCTCTACCTGTTGTAGCTATCGCCTATCGCATACACTATGTAGTCTCGCCTCTCCTTGTTGTAACGGTATCTTGTTCGCCTTCTAGTGCAGTCAGCCTGCGTTATTATCTAGTTAGCTGTGAGCTGGTCACTTTGATGATATGAGTAAAGGAAGAAAAGAAAAGATGCCAAACGAGTATCGGAGGAGAAGAAGGGATTAGAGCAGACGAGACAGTGAGAGAGGAGGGGGGTTGATAGCGTAAAGGATGTATCAACTGCTGACAAACACCACTCTAGAAATATCGCCGCATGCGTCGTCTGCATTTAGCATCCCAGTCCGTATCTTCCTCTTCACTACTATAAGGAGGCTGACGCAATGCACAGTCCACCTGCATGTGGCCTTCCGGCGCCCCTAGCTGCCATTGTCCCTCTATTCCGCATTTCGCAGCAGGAGGAGATGTAGCAGAAGGAGAGAACCGTGGTAAATGTAACTAATAGCTTCTAGAATCAATTCGAGTACTTTGTTGTACAACAGCTGAAAACCAGAAGCCAATACAAAATGTACAGTGGTAACTTGTACTGTATTGACTCAGGACTTCGGAAAGGAAATGGAAACCAATGCACCTTAGCAGTAACAGCTAAACTGACTTACCTTCCTCGCCACTATCGAGTGACAACTCGCTAGTCACTAAGCCCGAATGCTTGTCAATGCTGACTGCTCACTGCGTTATGTATACGTCACCTAACCAACCAAACGGAATTACAAGGCCCCTTCTACTGAGCCTGCCTAGCTTGCCATGTCTGCCCCGCTTGCCTGGCCTGCCAACTCTGCGAACATCGCCTGAGAGGAACTTAGCACCTGACTTGAATGACAGGGGCTCCTTTAGCGATGCTTATGCCCGTTCTGCCTCCTACCTTGCCCGTCTCGCCACTGCTTGACTGGCTTCGCAACAGATGCAGCCATCAGTGCAATATATCACCTACCCTAGAGACTTCCTGGGCTCCTTAGGGATAACTGGCATTCGCCACCATTCCAAACGTGTATATATAGCGGTCCAAACCAGTTGTAATATTCGCCTCTACGACTTATGACACGCTTTACTGGATCAACTTCAAAAGCGGCACTGGCCGCATACTCCCTTGGTATTCTGCCTTTTAACCTCATCACCTCGAGTCACCGACTTGACATCGAATCGGCATTACCGCCGGTCGTAGATAACATAGTCGCACGTACTCTACCCCTTGTCAAGACATTTGTATTGTGACAACTCAGTGATTGTCTTAGCGTTATTTGTTCTTAACTTCTTCTTTGACATCAGTATAACTGGACACTGAACAAGCAATACAAGATTTCGGGCAGTCTCAAGACTGGGTAGCTCACAATCACGGTTCGCGAAATGTTGAAGAAACCAATTTCATAATTGCATAACTAAAAGAATACAAAGAAGACCTGCAAGGAGTTGAATTCAACAACGCGAAGAAGGTCCGGATTGTGCTAACAGGAACCTCCTAAAAGCTATAGAGATCACGTCTTCAAGCGACGAGACCATTCTGTATTGCTGTTGCAGGTGTGACGAAACAGGCCAGTACGCGACAACAGGGGGACAGCAGGAAGGTAGAGGACATCCGTTAACGTAGAGCAGCGGTAACAAACAAGAATGTGGTAGCGAGATGATGATGCGGTTCACGTAGTGATGTTTATGATCAGACCTGTTGTTTGACATTCGATCGTATTCTTTTATGGCTGAAATTTGCCTATTCAATAAAGGTAAACTTTGTTTGTGTACAGGAAAAGCAGGTTTACCTATCCGGAGGACACAATTACCAGCATTCGTGGTTTTAGGCGTTAGGATTGCCTAACTGGAACGCGCGAGAAAGATGAGTGAGACCTCTGTCCAGCCAAAAGCGGGGTCGTCGGACGTATAGCAGTCCAGCGCGCGGAGAGACGGTACGGATGGTGCAATATACATCCCAGTGTCCTTGAACTCGGGCAAGCTTACCTCGACCGCCGCGAAGCCCCGCCAGGCGACGGAATTATCCCTTCATGTGCGTCCTATAATGGGCTGCGCTTCGCGTCTTGCCGCGCTTTTCGAGAGAACAACGCGTCGGCCGCATCTCGCTGAGGGCTGGTTGGAACAGCAAAGGCTAAGTTGAAGGAGATTCTAAGTGTTGTATCCTCACACCTGGGCCCAGCCGCCTACCTCCCTATCCTATATCCGCCTTCATTTCATAATCCCAGCCATGGATGATATCGTTGCTCCCCCTACGGCAACCCAGGATGCTATTCCGGCTTTGGCGGACGACCTGCTCAAGGATCGGATCCGTCAGTTTCTCGAGTTCCTGGACGACGAAGTGAGTTCCCTGTTCTCCGAACTGCGCATGCGTGCTAACTGCACCTCCTCTTCAGTCGCCTCGACACGATTACAACTATCGAGATTCTGTGAAGCGAATGCTGGACAGGGACGAAAACAGGCTGATCGTGAACATCGATGACTTGCGGGACTACGACAGGAGCTATGCAGATGGGTAAGTGGCTTGGCCTTGCAAAATGTTGCCCGCACTGATCTTCGTTTCGTGCCTATAGGCTTTTGCTCCAACCGATGCAATTCTTGCCGGCGTTCGATGGCGCTCTACAGCAGCTCATTGCCAATATTCATGAACCGAACAGACACGATATCCAGGGGAAAGAGTGTATGTTCGGCAATCACCAGTTCTGCATCTTTGCCTGCGTACTGACGCTTCTATATAGTTCACATTGGGCTTCGGGGATCTTTCGGTCAACAGCACTGCAACCCGAGAACCTTACGCAGTCACCAGATTGGAAAAATGGTCAGCTTGGAAGGTATTGTGACGAGATGTGAGTCGATGATCTAGCGGACAATCTAGCAGCGAACTCATCGCAATTCTCCTTGTCACCCAGGCTCCCTCGTCCGCCCGAAGATGCTTCGCTCCATTCATTACGCACCGCATAACCATCAGTTTCATTCTCGGACTTACCAGGATTCTCAGACCATCAATGCAACTTCTGCTTCGGGCTTTTCTGGCCCGAGTACAACCGTCATTCCTAAAGACGATGGCAACGGGAACCCCGTTCAAATGGAATTCGGATTATCAACGTTCAGAGACCATCAGACAGTGAGCATTCAGGAGATGCCAGAAAGGGCGCCAGCCGGGCAGCTGCCGAGGAGTATTGAGGTGGTGCTAGCAGATGACTTGGTGGATGCCTGTAAACCTGGTGATAGGATTCAGCTGGTTGGAGTTTACAAGAGCTCAGGGGGAGGACAAGGAAGCAAGGGCTTTAGGTACGCTACTACTAGCTCCCACCTGTATTGCTGTATGCTGAACTCGTGCGCTCTGGATCAACGACAGCACGCAAATGATCACCAACAACGTGGTACTATTATCCTCGAAAGTTGGAGGTGGCATTGCGCAAGCTACTTTGACTGACAACGATATCCGAGCCATCAACAAGCTGTCGAAGCGTCGCAATATCTTCCATCTGTTATCTCAGTCCCTTGCACCCTCAATCTACGGTTCTGATTACATCAAATCCGCCATCCTTCTGCTACTTCTCGGCGGTGAGGAAAAGAATCTGGCCAACGGTACACACATCAGAGGAGACATCAACATCTTGATGGTTGGTGATCCATCGACCGCGAAAAGTCAGATGCTACGGTTCGTCCTAAATACTGCTCCACTGGCGATCGCGACTACTGGCAGAGGTTCTTCCGGTGTCGGTCTGACAGCGGCAGTGACTACCGACAAAGATACTGGTACGTAATGTCTTCTGTCGTCGTCGATGTCCAGCAATAAACCAGGAGCGCTTCTCGCCGACTACAGGTGAACGAAGACTGGAAGCAGGTGCAATGGTGCTCGCTGACAGAGGAGTGGTCTGTATCGATGAATTCGACAAAATGTCCGATGTCGATCGAGTTGCTATCCACGAAGTCATGGAACAACAAACCGTCACCATCGCCAAAGCCGGTATTCATACGAGTTTGAATGCCAGGTGTAGTGTTGTGGCTGCGGCGAACCCGATATATGGACAAGTGAGCATCGTCGTGGTATATCCCTTCAATCGAAGACGCTGAGGGTTACGCAATTATACAGTACGATGTTCATAAAGACCCGCATAGGAATATCGCGTTGCCAGATTCGCTACTTTCTCGTTTCGATCTTTTGTTCGTGGTCACAGACGACACCGACGAGCAGAGAGATCGTGCCATTAGCGAACATGTCCTTCGAATGCACATGTACCTGCAGCCGGGTGTAGAGGAAGGTGAGTATACTGTACTTTTTCGATCCCTGCGCCGTGACTTACAGGTCTTTCAATGGCAGGAACGCCTGCTGTGGAGAATATGGTTCAGAACCTCGACGTTGGTGGCGACGAGCTAGAAGCCCGAGTTCAGGAGACGCCCGTCTTCGAAAAATACAATCCGTTGTTACACGGCGGTATCGCACAAAGCTCGTATGGACGTCAAACTGGTAAAAAGAAGGAAGTCCTCTCTATCGCTTTCGTCAAGAAATATATCCAGTACGCCAAGAATAGAATCCATCCTATTCTTACCAAGGGTGCGGCAGATTGGATCGTGAGCGTCTACTCTGCATTGCGAAATGATGATTTGGCCGGTAATCAAAAGAGGGTGAGTTTTGTTTGTCGCCGTCGCAGTCGCGGTCAAAGTGACTAATGTTCATGATCCCTCGTTTCCTAGACATCGCCATTGACAGCTCGTACGCTAGAAACCTTGATTCGTCTTGCTACTGCCCATGCCAAAGCTCGACTTTCCTCCAAGGTCGATGAAAGGGATGCGATCGCTGCTGAAGAAATCCTCCGATTCGCCTTGTTCAAAGAAGTGCTCAAGGCCGACAAGACGCGAAAGCGAAGAAAGCTGGACAAGAACGGTCGACGACGAGCGGGTAGCGGCAGTGGCAGTGATTCTGGAGAGGAGGAGGAGGAGGAAGAGGAAGACGCCGAGGGTGAAGACGAGATCGTAACGGCGGAAAGTGAAGCCAGGGCGGCCAGAGCAACGGAAAAGGCAAAACGGATGGACATGCCCAGTCAGACCCCGGAAGCTCAACATCCGGCTCCTTCTGCTCCTGCTGTCAACCAGGACGAGGCTATGCAGCAAGATTCCATAGAGCAAGGAGTTTCCGCCGATAGGTAAATCCACCTTTTATTTTTAGCCGGAACGGAGCATCTG
The DNA here is from genome assembly GCA_030039265.1 of Naganishia cerealis. Taxonomy (NCBI): domain Eukaryota; kingdom Fungi; phylum Basidiomycota; class Tremellomycetes; order Filobasidiales; family Filobasidiaceae; genus Naganishia; species Naganishia cerealis. Next base: position 191,311 of record JASBWR010000034.1, on the reverse strand, counting down.
GTCCTCATTTTGACACTCCCTCGTTTCTTATAGACTTCAACTGTTCCGTACTCGCCTGTCAGCCGTGTGGAGTAGCTCGGCTTGGGCGGACGAGGACTACATTCCGATCGACGACCTGATCCCGCTGATCAATCACGGTCTGAGCAACGAAGAGATGTTTGGTAGTGTTCAGGCGAGACAGGTTCTGGACAAGATGAGCGAGGGCAATGAGGTCATGCTTGACGAGGGATTGGTGTACCGTGTGTAGCTGCGCATAGGAGCTTGTATAGCTCGGCCGTTGGTGCATGCTACTGCGAGGCCTGTAAAAGTAGATGACCCTACCGGGTGGGTGTTCGGTCTGTATTCTATAATGTTGTCGGGCGCAGGTTGCGATCATGTGCTAGTATATCGTCCAGTTGTAGTTGCGTTGACCATCGTCGTATAACGAGCTGTATAACGGCCTGAAGACTCGAAACAGGGCGGGTCGCTGACGTTGTGATGTATAGCAGCGTCAGGATGGATCGTTGTCCCCCGTGGCAAGCTGACTGCAAGCACCATGTATGCATCATACAGCATGGTGCGAGTGGCGGCAAGCGCGATTCAAGGCGGCTGAGCATCATGCTACTACGATGCGAGTGTTGTAGCTGGTAAGGGAAAGGTGTCAAGGACGATTGCGTGCGACACCCTGACATCAAACGTGGTTTCATAACCACGGCGGCAAGTATAAGTACATCCTCAGCTCTCCTTGTATAGTCAAAATTGGTACAGAGGCTCTGTCGATGAGGACGAAGGCGATGCGAGGTTATGTCACATGCTGTCACCGAAGACAGAGATGTGTCAGCAAGGACAGAGGTTATGACACCGGTGCCCAGAATTTCCGTACACGGGCAGACCTTATGACCCCTCTGACCAATCATGTGGCAAAGTTGCAGAATTCACTAGGGATACTAGGGCTTGCGATTAAGAGATAAGACAACGGAGGACATCGCTACCAAGTACGAGGGGTAGGAAGCGAATATTGCGACGAATGAGAAAGACGCGACTGAGTCAAACGTCAAGTGTTTCAGTCACTTGACTGCAACTGAACGACTTTACTAGATGGGCGACGAGGCTAAAGCGTATCAATACAGCAGATTACTTTGACGAGGCAGTCTGTGATGGCCTGGGCGGCAATATACCTTAGTGGGAGGATCGGCTGCTTGTTGGAAAAGTATCGGTTGCTTGGTGGATACCTGTCTAGTCTACCACGTCAACTTTCGGCGCCCTTCGGGCTTCGGGAAAATGATCGATCAATTTTGGGAAAATCAACGGCTCTATTTTTGGTAAAGTCTGGACATGTTGCGGTAAAAAGAGACCTTATTCGGGAATAAAACTGTTTCTCGGCCGGGCAGGCGTTCTTGTCTTGGAATAATGTAACTGCAGGAATTGATTCCAGTGTCCGCAGCTTCTCCGCGGTGTCGATAGCGGTGGCATCTCGAGGGCGCATACAAGGACGACACCTGTCCGTCAACCTAGGTCCCTTCTTACCCATTCTCCCAGCGAACAACTCTGATGGATGGCGACACCCTTTGCCAGTTCAATGCCTGCGGACCCTCATTCGTCCGCTCACCAGGTCAATCCACCATTCCCATCCCCGATTTCTCCATGCTATCCATCGGTGTCCCCGAGTTGGTCATCGCCAGCAAAGCAAACGACCACATGATGGAGCAAAGTCCACCGACTTACCATTATAGTCCGAGCCCGACCGACGTTATGCGGGACCCAAAACAACGACGACCGAGCCATGAAGCAGCAGCGTTTGACGTTCTTGATCTCGGTTCCATGATGGTCGGACAAGGCGTGACGCCTATTGAAGAGTTTACCGGGCATCGCCCCGAGGAGGAACCCGTGCCGGGTGTTGACGTCAAACGGCATGGCAGCGGTATAAGTAGGCCATCGGTTGAGGATAAGAGAAGACTTGTTGAAGGGTGGACCGTCAACGGGGAGATAAGTACTTCGCCGGTCACAAGTAGAAGCGTACTTGCCAGGCGGTCGCAAGAGGTGAGTGGTATAGGTCTGAGCAAATCCGGTGCACATTCTCGACGCTGACACACACTTGTCGCGCAGTCTTCAGCTGTCGAAACGAAAAAGAAGAGTGTCGACTTTGACTTTGCTTCCACCCTCACCCGTCCGTCGGACCGTTACGCCACCTCTCGCAAAGAATCGAACACGTCGTCTTATACATCGTCGTCCCGATCCGGCGAATCATCAGCAGAATCACCCATGATCTATTCACCGTCCGCGGAATCTCCACTGCTCGATCTTCAAGACTACGCTAGTGGCACCATCCTCGACCTCGTCAGTGACCCGCAGGAGATTCGAGAGTACCGCCATCTTGAGCGGAAAAAGGATCTCGAGCGGAAAGGGAGTACCGCAAGTGCGACGTCGTCGTCCGGTACAGCGACTAGTCGATCGGGAAGCTTTAACGTCGGCAGACCCATTTGCGTGGCAGTGGAATCGGCGAACGGTGATTCGGGGTCATCATCATCACCTTCATATCGAAAACAGAGTTTGGATGGGTACGCGTTTCCCTCATCCTCGTCGTTGTGGAGGCGACACCATCATCCCTATCTAGATGCCCATCATGATCCGCACAGCAGTCCGCACGGCAGACGAACCACGCTTGCCGACCCATCACTTCCCTCGGATCTGGCTCCCGTTGATGCATCCTCCGGCGTCCGCCCGCAGCTTCCGCCACGGGAGACACCTTATCCCCCTACCGCTCAAGTCCAGTCGTTCGGCAGACCCGCGGCTTCTGTCCTTCCCTCGACCGGCACGGAACGCCACGATGGAACAACAGATTCTTCCGATTACCATCATCCCTCATCCTCTTCGGGGTTTCCCATCTCGCCGACCTCTCCGATGGCGGTGCACAATATATCGACAAACAAGCCGCTCTTCCATCCCGATCTGCATCCCGTAGCGGATCACCACGCAAGCAATGACGGCCGTCACACGATGCCGAGCACGTGGAGCAGTTCCTCGCTCCCTGAACATGCGTTATATTCGTGTTCAACAGACGTTGGGAGTAGCGATCAAACACTGGCGACGCTTATGGAGTCCTCCACGGGCGACGACACCAGTCCATCGTCATCTGGCACTGTCCGGCCTACGCTTGTTCCCAAAAACGGGAAGCCAAAGGCTCAGACGGTGGCTGATTATCGCTCCAGTAAGGAGGAGTGAGAAGCCTGGAGGGGGGCTTACCCTGGCTGATAACGTCAAGCCCCAAAAAATTACCGTCACCCTCGATGGTTTTGACGACAACTAAAAACAGCTTTATACACCATTAACGACAGTCCGACACGTTTTCCACACGCAAACCCATGTATCAAGATGCTATCCATACACGCTGTATCTATGCTGGTTCCAAGTACTCCATATCTCATTTAACGTACAGATCTTGTATTTACGAACTTTTATGACCTCTATGAGAAATTCCTCCACATTCACCATGTTTACAACCGAGTTTTCCCTGCCGGGCCATGCTTCATTCGCCTGATTCCTATGGACTCGAACAAGTCGAACTCTATTCCTTGAAACTCAGGTACTCGTCTAATCTACCTAATCCCTTGTCCATCAGCTTCCTCTCCACCGTGAAGGAGACTCGCATCTTTCCCGGCTTGGCGGAATGGAATACAGAGCCAGGCGCCTGGATGAATATTGTTATGTCCGCTTTGATCAGCCGAGCCACTCCTCGCAGCCAGATCCGCGACGGAGGACTCACGATGTATACCCGTCTTTCAAATAACCCGTTAAAGCCATCCAGCTCCTTCTCCCAGGTATCCCATCCTACTCTATCGCCGAAATCGACCCATAGGAAATGTCCAGCATTGGCGGGGTAGACCTTGAATCCCCTCTCGATGAACCATTGCGACATGTATGCTGCCGAGTCGGTCAAACGGCGGCGATTTTCAGCGACGAACCATGCTGCGAACGAGTTTTCGACTTCTGCTGGTTGATCCGGGTTGATGGCGTCTGTTGCCGACTTGATTGCTAGAGCCACAGCGGAGGAGTCAGACGCCTCAGAAGGTGATATGTCTGGCGGTGGGGATGACAACATTGCGTAGAAGAGCGTGTCTGCCGGGGAGCTGACTTTCATAAACAACGCGACGGACATAACAGCTCGGATGCATTCGGGGTTATGTTGGCTGATAAGGGTCCCAAATCTAGATATCAAGGGAAGGATGTCAGGGACAGTAAAGCTAAATACCGACTTCGTTGTGAAAAAGGCAGTACCTGAGTCCGTTCGAGCAGAAATCCTTGCTCATGCCGTGAAGAACCTGTTTATACCACCAAGTCCAGGCTCAGCGTTCACAGAATGCCCAATTTCGCATCAAATTCCAGTCAAACATACATGTAACCGCCGTTTGCAATATGACGGACCCAATTCCCGCTCGATATCGATGTTGAGGATACTGGTGAACGGCACGGCATTTGGAAGCTCTGGTGGTAGCAATGTAGGTAAGCGGTACGACACAGCTACTTAGGTGTACAGAACATACTGGGATTGTCAAAGACGCTCAATGCGTAGATCTCGTCAGAGATGAGATGCAGGTTGCGCTTCTCCGCAAATCGACAATAAGCAAGCAAGGTGTCTCGTTCGACTGCCACATAGAAACGGTGCGCAATTTACGTATCGTTAGTAGCTTGGAAATCACTTACGTTCAGACGAGAGTTAGTCGCACTCACGTGTTCGTCCGATGGGGTTTCCTGGATTGGTGACGATCACGGCCTTGACCTGATAAGAGGGAATAAAGTGAGAAACAACGTAGACAAACGCGCAGACAAGGAGTCTTGTCGGTTCATGATGTACCTACCTTGAGCCCTCGTTCTTGACATTTCTGCCAAGCACGCTCCATCCTCGCCTCAACATCCCCTTCACACTCCCACCCATCCGCATCAATGTCCATTGGAACACCTACAAGAACTCCACCAGCCCGCATTTTGTCAAATCCTAGGTAGTACGGAGAGGAGGTGAGAATTACATCCTGCTCATTTATCAGTACGTGTAGGAGATAGTTCAAAGTCGAGTAAACCCCATTGCCAGCGGCGATGTGGCTGATATCCAGGTTATAATGGGGGTGAAAGTAGCTATAGCATAATGAACAGCAGCTTAGGTACGAGACGACTAGGACTGGCGAGGGCGAAGCACGGAAAGCTATACTCGCTAGTTGTAAAATGCCACCAAGGATTTGGTTAATCGTTGACTCGCAAACATCGAATCGCCGTAGGTCAAGTCTTCTTCCCGGAAGTACTTTGCAAATGCTTCTCCATAGAACTGTTTGATGTCTTTTGCCTGGGAATACATAGAGACATCGTTCAACCTCGCTAAATGGGCATGACGGAAAACACACCACATACCATGAGTGAATTTTCCGCTACCCCAAGCGAGATGATACCATTCGGATTGTCATCTTTGTGAGCATCTTTCATCATTTCTCCTAATCTAATCATTTCCGAAAAGTCATCAGTCAACCGAGCGTTTGGTGAACGTAAAGTATTTACCTCATCATAACTGGGTTTGTCGGCTCCTTCCGAGTAGCCCGTTCACTTAGTCGAGGCCCATCTTCCTTCTGAATTCCGTCCACGTTATCTTGCTTGGCGGCCAATGTGAGCCCTACGAAGCTAAGCTCTCCATTCGACGTCGTTGATTCCAAGTAGTCTTGTCCATCTTCAGAGCCAGGTTCAGCAGGGGAAATGTTGTCTGTTGCAGGGACTGCATGCTTCAATGAACGCCCAGAGGCTTCGTTGATCTCTTCTGGCGAGCTCATGTACGGTAAGTAAAGCTGAGGTGTGTCTGCGGTACAACTGGAACGTACAAGTTCCCATTCATGGTGCAAACACCACTGCCAGCCCGAGCACCATGAAGACGGGATGCTCATCGAACGTAATTATCCGTAGTTTCGATCACGTTCTACCTTACGTCATATCATCCCGCTTCAACTATGAAGACCCAGCATGCGTCACAAAATGTAATTGATAGTGGCTGGTCTTCAACAGGGATCAGGAAGAGAACGAGCAAACAACAGTCCGACTATATACATCCCCTGAATACGAGTCTAGTTCCTTTGACTTGTTTGAAGGAGAATGCCTCCCTCACATCCTTCCCTGCTTTATAGCCTTATCGGCAAGTTTTCAAACTTTGCTTCTCGAAGAAACCTTCTGCCGTACCAATGACAGCAGAAGCATTTCCAAATTCCTCAGCGTTACGCCCGCGATGAAGCCTGCATTGCCGCGTACAGAGCAAGATATGCCAATCGTAGCGAGAACATGTCAAGCACGAGCTGCAGAGCAAGCCGATCCGAGTCGCACCGGTCTGGGGTTTCAATGAGGGGTATAATCAATCAGTAGCGGAAGGCTACAGAAGGGCTGGATGCTAGTGAGTTGACGTTAATAGGGAACGCCAGATCAAAAGTCTTGATGCGGTTGCTGTGAACGAGAGCGCTTTGACATTGGGTCGTGAAGACAAGGATCTTTTCTTGGTGGATTGGTATTGCCACACTAAGTGTTCAAATCAGACTCAAACTGCCCACTCCCTTACACTTATCGTAGATGACATGGACAACCCTCTCAACTTGGCCACTCTTTCGTCGCTGGTTCGCGCGCTCGACATTTGTCTTCTTACAATCGACTTTGACGTTACCTCGCCCGTTCTTTCCCCTGGCGTCAAAATCATCATGTCCGAGTTTCTTGTGGATCGGGTCACAGCAACCCTGAGCACCTCCCTATACATACTTGGTTTGGGTCTAGCACCCTTGATACTTTCCCCCATCAACGAAATTCCAGGTATCGTCCGGAACAAGCCGTATATCATCACCTTGTTCTTGTTCACAATACTGCCAATCCCTACCGCATTATACATATATAACTCTGTAGTCCTACTGGTTCTAAGGTTTATGTAAGTTGCTACGGGGCTCCTCATTCCCTTGAACAAACGCCTAAAGGTTGTCTTCTGTAGCGCTGGTTTCGCCGCTTCACCCGCGCCGGCGACAGGTGGCAGCTCGATATCAATGTTTTTTTCTTCAAGGGAGAGTTCAAGCGTTCTCAGGCAACTCTTTTACGTATCACAAATCCCAGAGCATCCGGTTTGCAAGGTCTCTAGTCGGCGATTTGCGACTGACTGCAACACGTTTGGCACGAGTTCAAAAACGTGACCAACAAGGGTGATCTCGCTGCCGCCAATGTCGCCTGCTCCACGGGAGAAGACTGTCTTTTCATTGACATCCACGCACCCGCCTTTGGTAACACCTTGAAGCCTGTCATCGCTTGGTAATGTGTTATGAACAGAATTAGTCAACTAATATTACTTTCCTCTAGGATCTACGGAGGCGGTTTCACTGAGGGTTCCAAAAGCGAAAACGCCCTTGAAGGTTACCTCCATGGAGGTGGATCAAGCTATGATGGCCTGAAGGACGTCGAACATGGGCACAAATGGGTCCAAAAGTACATCCCCCAATTCACCGGTCACCCCAACCACCTTACTGCTGTTGGATTATCCGCTGGAACGAGGAAAATTTTGTTCCAGATGACTGTGTGTGCCATCTTTCTCTGTGTCTGATGCTGAAGCTGATGCTGATGCTAATGCTAATGCTTCTTTCTTCTGATTAGCGATATGTTGGATGAGTAGAACCGCTATTCCACCAAGCATATGTCATGTCGCCAGGATTTGTCCCAGGTACTTCCGCTCATACTTGGGCTGTATAGCTAGCTTCCTGACTCTTTCTATTGTTCTCAGGCGCAGGACACGAGCACGCCGAAGCGTTCTTGCAGAAAGTCTCAACGACCGCCGTCGCATGCGATGGAGGACATCTCGAATGTATGCGACAAGTGAACTCCACCACTTTGCAGACAGCCCCCCCCCCATGGTCACCTCCGAGTACACCTACCAACTGCAGCCAAGAGTCGATGGTGGCCTTGTGGCTGATACCTATGAAGTGTAATTCTATCAAAATCGATTCAACTTTACCAGACCCCTTTGTATAACCCTTGAACTACACGATACAAATGGGAACCCGTATGCTGCCGTGCATACAACTGCAGATGCTTCTACTTAGTTGCGCGTATCCTTCCCATCCATCTCCGACGCTGTAATCAACAAAACCCTCGCACTCTACCCAGAGTCCGAATATACCCCCCGGGTTGCGATCCGCCAATATGAAGCAACAATTCGATTTCACCCCGTAATATTGGCAGGCCCGCATGCTCTCAACAACCAGACATGGAACGCAGTTGTTAAGATTGCCACTGACCAGAACTACTACTGTAAGTAAAATACATGGCAATAGTGTCTGGTTCGTCAGGTTCACCACCGCCGTCCCTTTTTCGCTTCAGTCTACGACCCATCCTCGATTGCTTCTACATCCGCTGGAAATTCGACTCCGTCAGAAACAGCTGGGGCAGGTAGTACGGTCGTATCTCGCATCGTTACTGCTGCTGCTGCTGCTGCTGCCTTATGTTGTCTTCAGTGATGTGTTCATCTTTCGCTCCTAGTGGTGCGGGAGGCGGTACTGGTGATATGGCAAAAGTCTTTGCACTCGTTCGTCCTCACTAGCGACTCCAACGTGGTTTGGAACGAAGACAAGACCAACTGGTCCCGATATGGAAACAACGCGACTCAACATTTGTTTTCCATCTCTTCCAGCTTCGGACTTGACACTGACGATTTGGCGAACAACAAGAGCCTCTTCTGATCTAGGCTCTCTGGTATTAGAAGTTCGTCGCTTTTTAAGTATTTTGCAAACCCTGTTGTTCAATCGCGATGACTTTCGATGGCCATTCAGCAACATATTCCGTCTCTTGGACGAAATACTTTTCAATGTTCCATCTTACCAGCTATCTTACCATTAAGCCATGAAAATACTCCCATACGTACTTGAATTTGTAGCGACCGAGCATACCATTTCTTTCAGACAATACGTAAGGTTATGTGTCTTGATATCCTACCTTGAATCGCTTCCCATCATGTGGTCAACGAGCTGGCTGAAGCGCCCGCCGAAAGACTACACTTTATTCACAAGTAGCTTCACAGACCCATAACGGTTTACAGTTTGAAGATAGCTGATGCCCTCCTCTCGGTTGTAGACCGGGCCCCACTCTCCGGAAATCTCTCCGCAAAGCGGGGTAGCGGAACTCCAAAGTTTTAAAACCCCCGGTGACAGCCGGAGAAACATACCACTATATCTTTCTGGAAGCGGGACATCGCTCCTGTCGAGCGAGTGCGAAGTGGGTGTACTATGCATGCCATATCGGCTTCGAAGTCCCGGGAAGAGCAATTGGAAGAGTTTAGCGCCATGGGGTTCTAGTTCATTATGCTCGCTGGGGTGTTTCCCGGATTTCTTATCTCCCTCACTTCCGCACTCGGCAAGCCATGCATGGACGGTGGCAAAGCTGGTCAAGCTCGCTTCTCGCTATTGTAGTATATATACGCACCCAGTATCACTCTAGGTCGAGGAGGGTTAGTCTGGACAGGAAGATTCGGCTTCAGCAAGGCGGTCTCGTGATGTTACTCTTACCCCTACTCTTGGCTCTACTTTTTCCTGTTCCTGGCGCACTTGCCTGGAAAGATCAATGTACCACCTTCACTCCGACTCTTGCGAACGTCCGCCTTCTGAATGCGACTTATTATGAATCAAACGCCTTCGTCAATCTTAGCAGCCCCCTTCAAACTGTAACCACTTCCGCTTTGCCCGCCTTTTGTCGGTTGCAGTTGAATATTACAACTAACCCTGCCACTGGCAAAGCCGCTTACTCCGAGGTCTGGTTACCAGACAGTTGGAATTCAAGGACTTTAGGGTTTGGCAACGGGGGCTGGAGTGGTGGTGGTAAGTGAGCGCTGACCCGACGTCCCATAAAACGGGTTGCTGACGGGGGTAATGACATAACTCGACAGTGCCGTACGCCGATGTAGCGCTGAACGGTGCGCAGCAAGGCTACGTCGCTTTCGGGACCAATACGGGTAGGCGTCTTCTCCTCTATAGGCTCTTGCGCCATTGTACTCATTGTTGTTGAGGCAGGACACAACGGTCCATCTAGCGATGGGAGCTTCGGAGGGCCGTGGAATGATGATGCGATCATCGACTTTGCGTACCGAGCTCTTCATTCAACAACAGTGGCAGCGAAGTCCTTAGCCAAACAATACTACGGGTACAGCCACACCAAATCTTATTATATGGCCTGCTCCACTGGTGGTAGACAAGGAATTAAGGCAATGTCAGCGTTCCCCGAAGATTATGACGGAGTCGTGTGAGTTGCGCCTCCGAGTCGTGCGGTACTTTACTTACATGCCTTTTTTGATTATTGGGCAGCATCGGAAGTCCTGCCAATGCAATGGCTAGGCTTCAACCATGGTCCATCCATCAATCGCTGAACGTCCAGCCAGTGAATTCCTCTCGATGGATTCCAGCCGCCCTTTGGCCTGTCATTCACAAGGAAGCTCTGCGACAGTGCGATTCTCTAGACGGAGTCACTGATGGCGTTATTTCAAATCCGGAGGTCTGCGAGTGAGTAGCTGCCCACCCTAGTCGTCGAATTAAAGTGTATTAGTTGGTGCTAATGGAGCTGAATGGATTGTTTTTCTAGCTTCCGCCCTGAATTGCTCACCTGTCGAACAGGAAGTAACAATAGTGAATGCCTTACATTTGACCAGCTTGAATCGCTCAGAAAGCTGTACAGCAATTACCTCGATGCCGATCAAAACTGGATCTTTTCAGGCTATGTTCCCGGAGGAGAGCTGGGATACCCTACTGGACTTGCTACTGCTGAACCGTTTCGAATCTCTACGGACTATTATAAGTATTTCGTGTTGAATGACACTAACTGGGACTACCAAACTCTGAACGCCTCCGTCATCAAACTGGGAATGCAACTAAACCCTGGCCAAATGGATGTAAGTTATATGCATTCTCCGTCTTCAGCTGAGCCGTGTCTCATCAAGCGTTGCACTTTCGGTAGACGAACACTCCCGATCTGACCGCGTTCTTCGCTAGAGGTGGCAAGGTGATCCAATATGTCGGTTGGAACGATCAGCTTATCTCTCCTGGAAACAGCGTTAGTATTTCTAATTCACCTGATTCAGGCTAGTACTGACAGGTCTTGTGCTTGCGCTACAGATCAAGTGGTATAAAGACGTCTACGCGTACACTCTGGCGAACTCGGATCTGAATCCTGCTGATCACTTCCAGTTGTTCACGGTTCCAGGAATGAGGCATTGTTTCGTTAGTGTTCCGTCTCCGTTGCTTAGCTACATAGTTGGGCTAAAAGATGAATCAATGCAATGTCTGACAGACAGGCGAAGGCGCATGGGTGTTCGGGGCAGCAAGCCAGAGGAGCACTGCGCCGCCACTTGGAAGCAACTCAACATACAACATCCAAGCGGCAATGGTCGACTGGCTAGAAACGAACCGTACAGTCGACCATATCGTCGCTACCAAGTACCACAATGACAGTGCATCAAACGGTGTCAGCTTCACCAGGAAGTTGTGTCCGGTAAGAGCTGGCGCTTTCAGGAGATTAGATGTAGGGCCGGCTGACCTCTTTCAACAACCTTGTAGTACCCTCAGGTGGCAGTTTTCCAAGGTGATGATCAAAATTCAGAAGCGTCTTTTGTGTGCAAATGAGGGTATTGGTAAATCGAGGGATTCAGGAAGCGATTGCGGGATAGTACAAGCACAGAAGAAACAGAGGTAGGCATCCCAAGATCGAGAAGTATAAAACCCATAATGTATACGATAAACAAGCGAAGTTGTGCCTATTAAGCAATCAAAGCACTACTGGATAGGCACGCACCGGGATGTATCTGCATACTTGCGAGACCGGAAGAACCGTTACTTGTAAAAATTGTCAACTAGTGAAGAAGGCATGTACTCAAAAGTACCCGCAAGGTTGCATTTCATTCCATTTATGTACACCGCAATACACAGGGCGCATCAGGCGCAAAACTAGTCCATCCGACCTCTCAGGTACCGAGTAACGACTTTATCCTTTGAGCTGTACCATGCGGAGCGTCAGTTGCGTAATTTGAAGGACGCTCAAAGGCAGAAGAAGCAATTGACTCACATGACATGAACGACAGCTCCCCAGCCTGACAACGCGTCTCTATCCATGGCGTTTAAGATTGTCTGCGAGATCGTTTCGAAAAGGTCCTCCGGTTCCTAAGTGACACGTAGTGATACGGTCAGTTGCGGGGAAAGCGCCTGTAACCTTCAATAAGATGACATACAAGATCCGGTTCCCAAAGTCCCTCAGCCACACCGTATAGCTTATCTGTTGCTGTACCCGCAACAGCGAAATCTTTTGGAGTGGTAATACATCCAATTCTAAACAAGGACCCCAAATCAGTGGTGATCCAAAGCTATGCCCAAGGCAAGAGACTCACGTATCCATCGTCGAGATAAATGGCTTAGGATTCGGGTTTAGCGGTGTAGCATCCGGCAAACCCGCTACTACTGGCTCGATAAAGTAGGGTCCAAACCTATTCGGTTTCGACCGTGAGTTGAATGTTCCCGCTAGACACCGCCGTTCGAGTCGTGCAAACTTACCGCTTTTCATAAAGGGTACTGCTGACCAGATGAGTGAATGTTTCGGGTGTAATTTCACGCTCTTCCTTCATTCTGTACATGTTAACTCTGAAACGGAGAGATTCTCGAAGGGTGTAGGTATCGGTAGCGAGTCCGGATAGACCGATGAAGAGCTTGTCATTGACGGGGAAAACCTGTGACCATTCAGGAGGGGGCGGGGGGAAGGTGTCAGTGAAATGATATGGAACACCGGTCTCGCCAAGATGCAGCGCGATTACGGAAACGAGCGTGCGAGATATCGCTCTGGCATACGACCTGAAGGTCCATGGGAAGCAAAAGTATCCAAGAGTGGCCGAAAGGAGGTGTCGTCCAATCCCCTGTGATGTTTCTTAAAGTACCTCGACGAGGAACGGCGAAGCTTCTCTTCCCATGACAGAGTTCTCCTGCGCTGATACGCTAAAGGTCGCGCCGTTACCTTAATCATCCTCTCCGCAGCGTCCGTAGGGTATTCCCCACTTGTTTCTAGCGGAGCGCAGCGGAAGGCAGCAACGCGAAATAGCGACTACTGCCATATATCCCACTCAAGGGGGTTCTTCCTCCCTCTCGCATGGTTCACGTCTGCATTTGCTGATGAACGGGCAGAGAGTCTCCAGTAGCCGACGACGCTCTCATGTAGACGAAGGATGGGCGTCCCTCCCTACCCACGGAGTTAGAGGTTGTAATCTGGCGGCTATTCTCGGCCACCCTACGGAGGCCTTGTGGGAGTCTTCTAGACATGCAGCCTGCGGCGCAGATACTGACTCGCGCTCCCTCAACCGAGTCTCGGCCGCTGTTGTTCCTCCTCCCGCCGCCCGCCCCTCTCGACGCTCGATGGTCGTCACACGTCACTCACCTTTTCGAAATTGCTCGCCAACCCCACCGCCTGCTGTCCCAACCTCAAATCACTTGCAATCGCGACACAATCCTTTCCGATCATGGCGACGACCGATCCTCCGTTCAATTCCATAGGATTCGACTTGGAGTGGGGAGCCGGTTAGTCCTCATCCGGCCGGGAGATCTAACGGGCTTACCATTGTGTGATGCTGTGCGAGTCCTGGAGATGCGACGACGGAACTCGCCACTTTCCTGTCAACCACCATCAACCCTACTCATCTTCGTCATCTCGCCCGGCCAAGCTTGCGCGTTGCCTGCTTAGGTAAGCATCACGTGACCCGGGCGGAAGCAAAAAAGGTTGGATACTCCTTCCTGCTTCAAACGGATCTGCACCGTTTCATCCTGACACACGGCGCGGGCTGAAACAGTCCCAGATGCGATGCTCCCCTCGGTTATTCGTGTGACGGGACTCAGTTTGAAACAGCTTCCACGCATACCAGTCAGCTCCGCCCGCCGCAGCTACTTCTCCATTCGCGCCATTACACGCCCCGCTACAGCCACCACCATGTCCGCCGCACCAGCAGTTGCCACTCCGGCCACACCTGCCGCCAAGCCCATCCAGCCAGAGGGCGCAGGGATCCTGATCCCCGCTTCAAAGGTTCACCAGGCCACAAAGACAGAGTTGTTGGGCGTCTTGGCGAGCGATCCGTCGTTCAGCGGAGAGACGGGAAAGATCCCAAAGTTGGTCGGGATTTTGGCCACGGAGAAGGAGGATGCGAGGAGTTATGCAGAGGTGAGTGCGAGCCACGTCTGACGAGCGAGCTGGTGGAGCGAGGATTTACCGAGGGAAGCGGGAGTTAGTGTCTGCGCCGCAGGCTACGAGTCTGAAGGACTCTTCGAGACCGCCATAGGGCGGTCGAGACCCAGTACATTTGTCTTCCGGGGGCGCCGTAGGCCGCTCGAGAGTAGTCGCATATCACGAGCGTACCCATTCGAGACCTAGGGCAGGATGAAAGCCTATCAATCTTGCCCGGGCTTCCAACAAGAGCGAGACTGTCCTCGGCGCAACCGCTTTGTGCTCTGTACCTCTCGAGGACCTCATACACAAACAACCCCGATCAGTGGGATAACTGTCACGTCCTCCTATACCCGTGACCTTGTACTGACCCACTACTCTCTGCTCTTAGTTCACCCGCAAATCCTGCGAATCGCTCGGCATCGCCTATGAACTGCGTCTCGTTGGCCCCGCCCGTCGTTCCCTCGGGGACCAACCCAACGTCAGTATCGGTGTCGAGGAAGCCATCCTGGAAGCGAATGACGACCCGGATGTGGATGGAATCATGGTCTACTACCCGATCCACGGAGGAAGCCAGGATCAGTACCTGCAGCAGTGTGTGAGTCCGTATAAAGACGTCGAAGGGCTCAACCACAAGTTCCTGTTCAACTTGTACCACAAGTACGTATTCTCCCTTACTATCATATGCGCATAGTATGATGACGGTATTAATTTCCTCACGCCCTCGACAGCGTTCGGTATATCTCTCCGAAAACGCTGTCCGCCATCCCGGCTTCGCACCTACCAGAATCGCTTCAAGCGAGCAAAGACGACATCCCCCCACCGGGCACCGTCAAATCAGTCCTTCCTTGCACTCCCCTCGCTATCGTCAAAGTGCTCGAGTTCGTCGGTGTCTACAATAGGCTGTTGGCGTACGGTGATCGTGCACGGGGGTAAGTGTCCTCTTGTGTTTCTCGAGGTCTGCCGTAGATCGGATCAAGCTTGCTAACGCCACGCGGGCGCGAGTATAGAAAAGTCATTACCGTGATCAACCGGTAAGTTTTGTTGCGTGGCTAATCACGCAGGAGCACGACACTCATACCGCCTCCTTCAGGTCGGAAGTCGTTGGTAGGCCCTTGGGCGCATTGTTGGCAAACGATGGTGCAAGAGTATTAAGCGTCGATATCGACTGTAAGTTGCAGTCTCGTTCTCTCTCGCAACTCTCCGGCTCACCTTGCCCCGCTCAGCCATTGTGGAATTCTCAAAACGGCCTTCCTCTGCGTCGGCCCACACCTCACGCTTCAACCCCCACCACGTTGTCACGCCCACTTCCCTCACCCTACAGGAATGCCTGCGAGTGTCCGACGTTGTCATTAGCGCTGTTCCGCACAAGGACTACAAGGTCAAGACCGAGTGGTTGAAGGACGGCTGCATCTGCGTTAATGTCGCTGGTGACAAAAACTTCGAAGCCGATGTCAGGCAAAAGGTACGTTCATGCCCCAGCGAGATAAATGTCTGCTGTTTCTAACTTTTTATACCATGCATCACAGGCATCAATCTACGTGCCGTCCGTCGGGCAAATGACCATCGCCATGCTTCAGCGCAACTTGCTTCGATTGCGCAAATACCGGGAGATGGCAGCACAAAACGGACAAGATGCAACCTTGTTCTGATCATCGTTTGTAGAGTTGCATAAGGCGGAATATCTGCTTAGATCTAGGTTTTTCGCTCCATGAATGCTTGATAGAGAGCGAGATGCGATTGGACGGGATTGTCATTGGGTTTGCAGCATTCATTATATATATTCATCAGTTGACCTCGGTCGACGTTGTGGTCTGAAGCGTATTCTGCGACCCATGCCATCATGAGGGAACGTTCGTGATCATCGGCTGTTGACGTTTAGTGGGCTTTTTGGCGCGATTCAAATCAAAAACACACTGGTATCTGTACATGCTGTTGTTCCAGATTAGATACAGCAGGAGTATGTCACCTTTTCGGCTAAGAAGCTGGCCAACAGCAATAGACCATCGGACCAGTACAGTATTGGACTCTCCTATCACCTGTACAAGTATATTAGCTGGTACATTGGTCGATTGGGTCGCCATCATCGAGCAAGTCTCGGCTAGACGGAAAAGACGACAGCGCGAAAATTCCGCCCTTGATGCGGAGTTCACATTGTCGGGACTGCCGAATACAACATTCTCGCATAATCTGACGAGATCAGCTCGAGTCTTTTCTTTATGAGAGGTTTGTTTCACTCTTTGCGGCGCCAAGTAGAAATCGTTAATGTTCAATGGATAGATAGGGTCATGGTGTGGGTGGTATGGTAAGTCTCAGAGTATTATGATCGAAAATTTGAGATGAATGAATACCGGCAGGCAGTAGCTCTCTATATGCATTGTGATTAGAATATACATCGTGTCTGTATACATCCAATGGCCAATAATGCAATCAATCATCCGGCGATCATCCGGTACAACCCTCGCGTGTCTATCTCTATTCTAACAGCTATACATGGCGCTTACAAAGCTTGTGATTGCGGTCTCCCGTAGACCGTTACTTCATTCCCGTGCCTTCGCACACCTGTCTGTCAGGGCTTCTCCGCGCTCCAACAGCCAACTGCCAACGACTGCCCACTCTCCGTATTTTCGTGGCTTTGACCTCTTTGCGCCGCCCGCGATTCCTTCAACCGTCTTGCACGTTTTATCCCTGCGCATAATGACCACAGGAAAGCGTTTTCGTCGTTCCTTGAATACCGCCGAGGGAAGGAGGCGCTTCGTTCGTGATCCTGTCGAAAATTACCTGGTCCCTGGGTCTGACCCGCTTCGATCCCGAACACCCGTCACCCGCGTGTTCACCGCTGCGCTGATCCGCTTTCCCATGCTCATGAACTGGCCAACCGCCGCATGATCAATTCGTACCTAGACCAGCGCAACAAACAGAAAATCAGCGCGAGGTCATCACGGCGCTAACGACCCCCCATCCTCTTCCTTTATTCCAGAACAGGCAAGAGCGGACTCACGTCAGCATCGTCACCGCGTTACTCGGCACCGTGCGCAGGAGGTTGATGCTCAGCCCGCGATAAAAGCCTTTAAGACCGTCATTATGCAGGATATACTTGAACTCTGCGACAAGTCCCTTGGGGATCACTTTTTGCTGTATCGAATCCGCAGCACCGGCGGCAACAGGGGGAGGAACACCCGCCGTTGCCGTCCACGGCGGTAGCTCTACCGGGGGTTGTAGTGGCGCGCGTTGATAGCCGCTTCTATGCACTTGGAGCCGCGTACGCAAGACTTCGTGCGGGTACGTAACGCACGAGGCGACCATCTTGGAGGATGCGGAACACGCAAGGATGGTTTGTGAGCTGAGCGGCGTGTTGTCGTGTGTCGCTGGTGGACGCAAGGTGTAACGTCAGTGTTAGGAACTTGCTTCACGGGCAGCGAAGGGGTGAGAAAAGGTCGCAAGTAACGTACCTGCCCATAGTTTTAGTTGTTCGTATAACGGGAACTGAACGGCGACGTGCGTCACGCCGAGGAGACTCGGTGCGAGGCCTTTGTAGAATGCGCCGAGGCCTTCTTCCCGATAGATGGTCCGACATGCGTCTAGTGTGTGCTTGTACCGCCGCTCGTTGGGACCCATGATGGATTGCGCCTACGTTTGACGGGAAAGGGTAAGTTCATGCGAGCGGGGGAAGCAAGAGAGGAGCGGATAAACGACACTCACCATGAACCGGGTCTTGATCACCCACAGAGGATTAGTGGCGATCGTCCCCGTCGCCCCTGCCGTCATTGCCGCCAGAATATGAACCAACCACTGCTCATTGGTGCCCACCACCACCGTCCCATCCGGATTTACCATCCGGGCTCCTATACTTTTCCCCAGCTTATCCTTGATATCGTCATACACGCTGAAATAGATTCCCCACGTCGGCAGGTAGCCTAATATCGTGGGTCCAAGCCCACGGTACAGTCCCCGGATCCCTCGAGTACGCCATATCGTCGTAATTAGTTGCTTGACTGTTTCCCCTGGTGCGGAGGACGCTTGCAGACGGGTCTTGATCACGTCGAGCGGACACGTCGCGATACTGGAGACGAGGCCGGCGCCGGCGCCGGCAATCATGCTGTGATACATGGGCGGTATTGAAGGCGTGTGCAGTACGCCTACGCCGGAGGACATGCGGTGCTTGCCCTTGCTGCTGGCGCTGAACGCGTGCTGGCTCTCCCGTTCGCGCGCCATCGCCGAGGACTCTGCGGGGGACTCTTCCTTGGCGGCGGTGGACGCCATGTCGGGCTGGCTGGGACTGTCGTGCGAGTCTTTACGCCATCGTGAAATCGCAAGGTCGACGTCCGATATCGTCCCCGCCCGGATACGCTAAGCGCAACACCGGCGAAAGCGCAACACCGGCCTATCCCGGCGGCAGCGGGTGCGACCAAGTCCCTTTCTAGGTTTCTTCCTCTACCTTGATGTATGTCGCCTTCGCCATCGAGGAACACTTCTCCAGCAACGATTTCTAGAGCGAAGCGCAGGTGGTGGCTTTGCTGCGCTACTGCAATATGCCAGCAGTGTCTTTTCCAGGATGGAGCAGTACGTTGGCTGCAAGTTTTCAAGTCGGGCATACCATTCCGGGTCGCCCGCAAGGGTTTGCAAGACATGCAGTGGGGCACTTTTGAGCTCTCCCCGCCCAGTCGTGACCACCGTACATTCCTTTGTCGTTGGTTTTGAAGACAATGGTACCTCGTAATTTCCTGTTCATACAGTCCGACCTGAGCACGACATGTCCGTCGCTCTGCAGACAGAACTTGATGATCGTGATGGCGACGACTTTCAAGGACTTCTTTTCAACCGGATCTCTATGGAAGTCGTTTCACCTGACATCGTCCGCTTGTTCCTCGACCGAGTCAGCTTGACCTTGGGCGCTTCCTGTTGGTCGAGGGAAAGGAGAGCGATTGCTTTACGGAAAGACTCGAATGCCTACTCGTATAATCCCTTTCTTGCTCATCACATGTACCGAGGGGGAAGAACTAGAGTTAGAACACAAGTTGAGTTGAATGAACCGCGAGAGCTTCCATACGGTCGTCCGTCCACGTTTCCTCTTTCATATGTCGGCTTGCTAGCCATATTAGAAGAAGAGGCTCCTTGCCTGCAGCCAGCAACAAGGCCTAAGCACGTCGAGCGCATTGAAAAGACTTGAATCAGCAACCTCTTCTTAGAGGTTAGTCAAGCTGGACAGCTGACCAGCTGGAAATTCGCTTCAGCTTCAACCCGATAGTCCCCGATCAGCATGAAGTAGGACTCTCGGTACCGCGCTTGTGCTTCCTGAAACTATCGTTCAGCTTCTCGTTCGTCGTCGTATAAAACCTGCTAATACGCTGGTCAGTAAACATCCGCATCACAAACCGCTTCCTCAAGCTTTTCCAGGAATTCCTGCACGGGACGGATGTCAAAGAAAGGTCGCCCATTTGAAAGTGCGGTTGGGTATTTGGCAGAGAGGATGGCTTCGAGGGCGTCGGTCACTGGTATAAGCTGATGAGGTCGTCAACCCAATCTGGACCCCCCTCCTCTAAACGTTACATGCTTCCCTTTTATAAATGCTTGGGCTCAAGAGCCTGAAGCCAAGTCGCAACAAAGTCCCGTTAGATGATTCGTTATCTCGCGCTGTTGTAGCTTTGCGCGCTACTGTACTGCCATAGTGGATTTATTTCGAGCACCCATACAACCACCTGCCTGCCATATACAAGGACCAAACATCGAGGCATTTGACATCGCGAAACATGTACATATAGCTTTTAAACCTTGGTCAAGCTTGTGCACGTAACCCCTCGAGACTCGATGGCCATCGATCTTTTCGGGCAGGCGAACACCATGCATCTCGTTTCTCGCTGAGGCCGGATCTTTGGCCTCTTTCCACAGGAAGCGCAGAGTTCCCCAAGGCTCCAGAAATGTTCCTGTAAGATTGTTGCTCCAGGCCGTGTTCATCCAGATGATCTTCAGCACAAAGTACGGGCTGTCGTGCATCCCTGTCGACATAATCTGAATGATAATCTCGAGCGGCAGGGTGCCGAATGGATCGCCACAAAAGACGTTTGCCTGCATGTCATCTGACCGTTCCTCAAGTCGCGCAAGCTTCGTCTGGTGATACATCCGCTAGTGGAGAGGGAGAAGCGCAGTACCGTTCCTTTACGTCGTGTGAACCTTGACGAATTGGCGTTCCTGTTCGTACCACGTCGCGAGTTGGAAAAACAGGCCGGGCTGTAATGGGTGGAGGGCGACGGCTTGCTCTGCCACTTGGCATGCTTCCGTCCATCTTTCGTCTTTGATCAGGACGCTGGTAAGCCAGGCGTAGGGAATCACTCGAGTGCCATGATATATCTCTGTGGGCTGAGGTAGTCCGTAGTCAGGCATCACAGCCAAGTGCTACAGGATGATTTCACCCATTCACCTACATCCTGAATCGGTCACTCCGCCCAAGTTCTATCTGCCAACATCTCCTCCTCATAGTTCCGCTCACGATCGTCCTCTTTCTCCTCCAGGTATTTCGGAGCACGGTGTCCTGCGCCATAACCAAGGAGCCACAGTCGCCCTGCTTCGTTCCTCGCCACGCTTCCGCTCCTCCCGCAGCCTGCACTTGTTCGTATATATCGATGGCACGCTGCCGGGGAACTCTACGTCCAAGGTGGCGCGGCCATGGGTTGATGGCAGGCGGTACGACCGAGTGCTCTTGCGGAATCGGTGCGACTAACCTCTTTCTCTCGCGTGGTGGGTTCGTCACGGGCGCCGGGCCCCCGCGCGCACGTGCGTCACTACAAGCCAAGCCTCACGTCATATTTCCTATTTCCGGATATCTTTCCTTTGTTTTTTCCTGAAAACCGCAGCGGTGCATCCCATATCACCGTCCTCATTAGTGCCCACTCAGAATCCCGCGCCGGTGCCTCCAGTTGATACCTTCCCTCCCACGATGCCCACGACAGACGCAAAGCCCGACGAGCACCCGCGCCCGGCCACGGGTATCCGTGCTTACGAGGAGAAGGACCTCAAGACTGTGCGCATGATGGTCGGGACGTCCGTGATGGAGGGACTCGCTCGAGCAAACAAGCAGAGTAAGTCGCCGCTCGTCCGCGATTTGCCTTTCGACACATCGGGTACGCCCTTGTGCTGATCATGTCCTTTCCGTTTGATATGAAGCCTACTTTCACCCCCTGATCCTCACTCTCTACCTCACTGTCTCCCTCTTGCTGGATTACCGCCTGGGCTGGGTGCCAAGGCACGACATCTGGTGGAGTCCGATTGCCTTATTGACTGGGTTCGGAGCTGCTGCGTTGCCGCTGTTGGGAATCGTCGAGTTGTGAGTATCGCACCACGCGCTCAGGACGAGTCCGCAATGGTACCGATATGAACGAACATGGATTGATGGACTTTTCTCATCTCGCTTGCAGCATTAATCGAGACTACTTTGAAACCTTGCTCCGCCTCCGACTCGGCTCCAAAGACCTTGTCTCCATTTCCGACTACTATGGCGACGATTTGTCCCTGCTCGAGTTCCGAGGAGAGGTCATTGGCCTTGTGGCAGTAGACTATCAGCGGCCTGGCGAGACCTTGGAAAGCGTAATCCCTGGCGCAAAGGCGGAAAACAATACCGGCTTGAATCTGGGCTGGCTGACGGGCAAGGGGAAGAAGGGGGGAAAGGATAGCGTAAAGGCTGTTGCTTCCATGGGGACCTCCACAGCTACTGCCACCATTAGTGAGAAAGACTCGACCCTGAAGAAACGAAAGTCAGCGGCGATCATTCCCGCCGATTCATCCGCTTCATCCTTCTCCGCAAAAGCTAACCACCTGAAAGGCACCACGGGCCACATCCGACACCTCTACGTCGACGCTCAGTACCGAGGGCAAGGCCTGGAGTGGGAACTCATCCGCCATGCCTTGTCCCGCGCATTTGGACCCGAACGCCCCGCTATCCACCGCGTAATCATCGCCAGCTCTTCCTACGCCTCCCCGACACTGATAAACCTCCTCAAGGAAATGACCTTTGTCCAAGTCGCTAGCGGTGACGATGCTGTTGTTCCCGGGATCTCAACACCGGGGCATGAAGAGCGGGAAGGCATCATGGTCCCTGACCTCCGGGAATTCAGCGTTGCCGGACGCAAGATCGTCGCGTGGAGTGGACAGTGGTGGGAGATTACAAGAGAACAATGGCAAGAATGGTTGAAGCGCAGTTCGTGAGGCAAGATGCGGCGCCGCGTAGGGGCATCGACCGGAATTGTACTGCAGGCACAGCGCACGAGTGGCGTTGAGCATTAGATAGCTTATTATATGATCCCGCGTCGGTTAGAATGTTCACCTCGGCGCAAGTTGCGCGACAGATGAATGTACTGAATAACTACTGAAAACTACGATGAGGTGCGCCCCAACCACCCGCGGAAAGTCGTACCAGACCGTATGATGGGGGTCAACTTGTCCAACCCAACTCAGTACATTTCTGTGTGCCAATTATTGGCTTAGATCATGTGTAGTATCTGTTCTTAATACTCTGACGAGTATTACGGGTCCACTGGACCCTTCATCGTCAAGTAATTTGTTCCGCCTGATCTGGACCGCTGAGCTTGCTCATGTCCGGTCGTGTTGTCCTTGGCTCCGCACTACCGCCTTGTGACGACAGGGCTCCTCTTTTTTGTTTACTTTCTGGCGACGCGCGAGGTGCTTCTTGTTTGTTTGTTTGTCAGTAGTTGCTACCCACAGCTACTCTTCTTTTCACACCATATACCCTCTCCATGGCAACGGAGCAGCAACGTGCAGAGCAGGTCCGCAATGCCCGGAGAAAGGTGTGTTTGTCTTGTCGCGAGGAAAAGGCAGTGACTGACAGTGCGCGAGTCCTTCCCAGCTACGTTCTTTTCGCGCCCACAAGTATCCCATCACCAGTATCCCCTGTGGATCGCAGGAAAACATACCCCCAACGGCACGGACGGGGTTAGCGATGGATGGGAAGAGTCAGGAACAGCACCCAGAGCAGGAGCAGGAACAGGGACAGTCGAGGCGGCATGCGTCAGCAACACCGACAACAACAACAACAACAACAACAACAACGACCACTGCCACAAAGCGACGACTACGCGAAAGCTCGTCCTCGTCATCCAATACCACCGCATCCTCCCCCCTCCAACCACGATTTGCCCAGACTTCCCCGCGTGATCAGTACTTTCCGGATAAACCAGCGTTAGCATTCGAGGATGACGGATGCTCGAGCATGAGCCCGGATCAAAGAGACGCGTTGATACCATCACTCGTACCGTCCATTCCCTCCACGGCGTCGGCATCAGCAAGCACACCAACAGCGGGACTCACAAGCGATTCACCTTTGACATCATCATCGTTGGCATCGATCGACCCACCGCTCTCACTCCCCACAAAGCATGCACGTACGCGCTCGAGGCATGTCAGAACAGGAAGTCAGCTCACAGGATCGGTAATCAGCTTCAAGCAAGGTTTCAAGGCGGCAGAGGCGGAGACGGAGGTATCGCAGCGGTTCACGTCTGACGAAAGAGGCTCGGGGTCTATACGTGCTGTTCAGCCCTTATCCCCGCCGCCGCCGATACAAACGGGATTTGGGGTTGATTTTAAGTTTGGCAGAAGTGAGGGGGATAGTTCGGCGCAGGAGGAAGGAGGGAAAAGTCCGCGTGGCGGTGAAGATCGAGGACTCGTTCTTCCCTTACTTGCTACTCCGTTTCCCGACCACGCCTTCCCGCGCGACAGCGCAACGCTGGGAATGGAGCAACTCGCGGGGCAGCCATCCTCGTCGCCCTCACCGCCGGAAGCAGCAATAGGAGTCGACACTCTAGTGCGCGTGAACCGGGATGAGGCTGACGATGGTCGGTATGGCAAATCCGAGGCTCCCTCTCGCCATACGTACACCAGTACACCATTTTCGTTCCCTCAATCAAAGTCATTCGGTCCCACTACCGATGTCGTCGTCGTCGCTGCCGCCACAATCAGAGGAGCACCCGAGACCCTGGTAATCCCTTCCCCCTCCTTCGCCGACACGACGATGGCCGTACCGGTGCCGCAAGTGACTGTCGTCCCTTCCACGCCTCTCGGGGACGAGACATTCGGTTTCGAATTCCCGCCGTTGCCTGTGACGACCTGGTCGCGTGGGGTACCTGCTGCGGTCGTGGGTGTGGGTAAAGATGGGGATGAACAGGTGGACGAGGACCCGGTTGTCGAGAGACAGAGTAGGGGTTCCCCTGACGGTGATCATGATCCGGATGAGGATGGGGAGGAGGACGAGAAAAGTCGGTTTACGGCCTTTGTGTTTGGTGGTGCTGCGCGTCGAAAGTCCGTAGTGTCGCCACCGTCACCCCCGCCGCCACCGGTGGTGTCTGCAATAACAGGACCTCCTCTAGAAAATAGGCGGAAACGCCACTCTCATACCCGTTCAACATCCATCTCCACACGCGCAGCGTTTATCCCCGCCGTTCCAATAGGCTCAGACACCGCGTTGCTAACGTCTGATCCGATGGGTTACCCATCAGCATCCTCGACATCATCATTATCGCGCTCACCGTCCCCTTCCGACAGTCTTATAGACGCGCGAAGAGGGGAACAGCAGGACACGATCGATGAGCGACGACGGACGTTGTTTGCGCTCGAAGGGAGGGATGCAGGCCGGGGACCGAGCGCGGCGGGAGGTATGATGATCGGGGAGGGAGGAGGAGACACCCCTCGCTGGATGGCGGGATTGCAGGCGTTCGCTGGTAGCGGTGCGCGGGAAGGGAATCGAACGAGTCAGAGGGCCTCGCGAAGGCGGAGCAGGGTCAGTGTTTCCGAAAAGGTGGAAATCGCGTTACCCCCGATGGATGAGGAGGATCTCGCCGAAGGATCGGTCGTGCGGGATGAGATGAAGTGTGTTATTGGCCCTACATGTGAGTCACTGCGCACCCAAAGCTGGGATGTACATGGCGTGTGTTTCTTATGGCTGATCATGTTCATCGCGCGCGTATAGCTACGTCTAACCCCGCCGATGGTGGCTTTCCTCATTCGCCTCTCCAAGCACCCGTCTCACCGTCTGGCTTTACGGCGCGACATGCAGACGCGCGCGGTGACCCGACCCCCGTCAACGTTCAGATACCAGCAACGCGGCACATGCCTCCGCCATTTGGGTTTCATTTTCCCGACATCATTTCTACGGCAACGGGTCCGTCTGCGCCTGCGACAACCGCCTTGAATGGACTTGGCATCGGAGGCTTGTTGGCTTCAACGAGTATGGCGAGCCAGGCGACGAATCTGGGGACATTGGTAGAGGAGGATGAGAGCGAGGTGGCGGCAGTGGAACCTGTGGTTGATCATGCAGGGGATGCAGAGAAAGAAAACGAGAGCATGTTGGCTGACCTGGTCATGACGCCTGAACGAGCATCACAGCCTGCCACCGGAGCAGGTATATCGCCCGATGTCTCCTCTGCCACGTCTTTCAAGATCCGGCCGTTGAGACTCCTGTCCATGTCCTCCAACTCGACTTCGTTTTCATCTACACCGATTGACCCGGATGCTCAATCAGTTAGCTCTAGGCGGTCCCTCAGTATTGAAGCCCTGCGATCGCCATCAAGCGGCAGAGCCATCGAAGCCGGCAACTATGTGCCTCCACTAGCGCTTTCTGAATCCTCCAAGCGGTTCAGCTCGAAGAGAAACTCTGCGGGAATGGGGTCCAAGCTGTTCAGCAGCTACACAAACGACTTTGCTAACAAGCGGTTCTCGGTCACGTCTAATGCCACCTGTGGCTCGCGCGTATTGAACGAGGTAGAAGACATCACGCCGCATACCGACAAAGACGACTCCCTCCCATCATTCGCCCTTCGTCGACGAAGCGTGACCGTATCCGGCCAGAGTGCTGCCGTATCAGGGGAAGTAGACGAGCTGAAACAGCTGGTTGCTCATCTCGAGATGGAGAAACATACAATGCAGGAAGATATCGAGGGTTGGCAGTCCAGGTGTCAAGGGCTGGAAATGCAGCTCAAGCACGAAAAGGAGCAAGGTGTCTTTTTGCGCGAGCGGGTTCGCAAACGTAAGTAGGGCAATGGAGTGCTCGACAAGAACACCAATGACTAACTGGATCATCTGCAGTCGGGGACCATCTCTCTTCTTTATCTGGCTTGGCTACTAGTTCTACGCCTGCATCACCCTATCGAACACGGACCGAATCGCCATCAATGATTCAGTCACCTACTCAGCTCGCTTTGATGCGTAACGAGCTGTTCAAACTGACGTCTGTCATCGCGCAGCTCAATGCTGAGAAGGAGCAGGCAAGAGCAGAGGCTGCAGCATTACGTGCACAGCTTGGAAAAGATACACTTGATAGTGAATTCGACGTTAATGGTACTCTTGCGTCACACTCGACACCGCCTATTCCCGTATACTCAAGAGAGGAAAGTAACACACAGATTGAAACCCCACGACTCGACGGTCCGCCCACACGTCCGCCATCAAACTACAATAGCCCTTCGCCGTCACCTATGGCCAGACTCGAACCAGAAGACGACGTCGATCGCATACGAGCATTCTCGTTTCCGAAAGGTCATATTCCGCCTAACGCGACATCCCGCAGCGAGAACGATTTCTTTGCCATCCTACAGCCAGACACACCCATTCGAACCAAGTTCGAAATCATTCCACCATGCATCGACCCTACCGCTGAAGATTCGACAGCATTCCAGATACCAGTCACTCATGACTGTAACATCACGTCTGAAGAGTATAAAGGTTATGCAAGACAAATTCCATCGGCCTTTGCAATTGCAGGCAGATTACCATCGCGTTGTAAAGGATTTGAGAATACCTGTGGTAGTTGTAGGGGAAAAGTCTTCCACTTGTAACTTCATACAGATCACCTCGATTTCGCATACAAAGTTTTTCAAGCCTTGTTGACATTTCCGTATATATTTGCAACAAAATATTAAACCAATACTTGAACACCATCAATGCCAGAAGCGGTAATCTGCCTTGCTATCGGATTCTCGGGTTTCAATGTGGGCGGGCGTTGTAAGGGGATACGATCCGGATCGTTACTCTCATGCGGAAGCGCTGGCACGTGATCCTGCCCATGCAATGTAGGCGGCGGCAGAGCTAACCACTGTAAAGGAGACGCCAACCGGTCTCAAACGCGTTAGCGCGGCAGAACAGAGGGAAACGTGGAGATCGAGATACTTGCGACATGCGATAACGCTTCTCGAGCGCTCGGCCGTTGATGCGGATCAGGGGTCATCAGAGTTTTGATGAACGATTTGGCTGCAGAAACGACAGAGGGAGGGGAGAGAGCAGTTAGTTCCAGCAACGTCGTCTACTTGTAGCTCTGCCCGCGTCGGCACAAACCTTGATCCGAAACGCCTCTGAACGGGCCTGGGGGGAATTGAATATCGGCACGAATCGTTTCCTGGATGAGTGTCATGTATTCTTGAGCCTTCCAGGGCGACGAGGCCGACAGACTATGTCGCGTCCAGATGAATAGGTTGCGGGGGGCCAGTCAGTATAGTACCGCAGACACGGGTGAGGAGTAAAACTTGAAATCAGGCTTACATGTTATACGCGATCACTCCTACTCCGAATACATCCTGGTTCTTTCCGTAGCCTGTCCGCTTGAATACTTCTGGCGCAGCGTATCCCGGCGTTCCTGCGACTTCGGTTTGCGTCTTTGGGTCATCTTCTGACTGCGTATCTAAGATCTGCTCTCATGATCAAAATTACAAGTACGGAGGAGATCGAGATGGTTGCACATGAGCGGTTTCCTCATGCATCGTCATCGTCGCTGTATGCAACACGTACCTTTGAGATGCCAAAGTCGATAATGACAAAATCATCAACGTCGGATTGGGGAGATCGATATAAAAAGTTATCGGGCTTGACATCCCTATGAATGATTCCGCGCGAATGGATAAACGATAACGTCTCCTAAGAATTACACAATGGTTAGATGTCACAAGAAACGGGGAGGTAGATTGTAATGCGGAGGGATATTTACCAGCATCACCCGCATCATTCTTCTTGCTGCATCTTCACTGAACCTCCCCCGCGTGTTGAGCCGTTCGAGCAGCTCGCCGCCTGTAAGGAGGGGAAAGGTAATATAATATTTCGAGGAGGACTCGAACCAGCTGAAGAAGGTTAAAGGCAAGACAGACGGGTTTTATGTGCAGGACTTAGGGGAGCTGTACGAATATAATGAAGATATGGTAGAAGACGCACTCTAGGCCAGCACCTGTGAAGACGTAATCAATTTAGACCAAATCAGATCAGTACACGTGAAACATTCTTTGGCCCTTCATCAGAGGGTTCACAGACGGGAACCTTGGCTGGCAGTGCGAACCTACATATGTTCGGATGCATATTTATACGCTCAAACCCGCTACTAAATCGGTAAATTCAGTGTTGCAGTGCCGAAATCAAGAACACAATGCGATAAGCGAATTGAAGTCAGCAATAAGATTCGAGAGATGTCACGGTCGATGAAGCGAGTGGCTATCGAGTTGCCCGTAATGTTTCCTGCATTTCCTCAACTCTCTCTCTCTCTCTCTCTCTCTCTCTCTCTCTCTCTCTCTCTCTTAGGACTACGATGCAGTAGGCATATGACGCCAACGTGGCCTTACTCATCCGGACTTGAGTGGCCCTTTATGGGAGGAATCCAAGGAGTAAAGCCGTGAGACTTACGGTCCTAATAACTTTAGATACTCTGCATGGTCCTTGACTGCTTCCTTTCTCACCACTTTTACCGCCACCAGCATACCGCCCCTCGCTTTCCAGCTCGCTTTCACGACATCGCTGTAACCACCGCTTCCAATCGGCGAAGTATTGGGGAAAAACTCGTATTCCTTCTTCTTGGACGAGGAGTGGGTGTTGACACTATTTTGATTGGAGGCGTGGCTGGACGAGCTATTTGAATTGTGCTGAGTGAAGAACGCGGTGAAGTGGCTATGATGCTGCGTAGATGGAGGCGTTCCACGGCGAGAACTTCCGTCTCTGACGGGCGAGGCATTTCTGCTGTTTGAGGCGCTTCCCGGGTTGGAGCGAGTGTTCTGACGAGACAGCCGCCCGGAACGGAAATGGTCGAAAATGGTCATGGCGGCGCGGGATTGGAGATCTACAGGTGTACACCTAAAGGATGTCTCTGCTCTGAACACAAAGGACCCTGATCCATTTATCAAACCCGATGCGAAAGAAACCTGCTTCGGTGGCTGCTTCGCTGCTCGCTTGCCCCGGCGCGGCCCCACATTCGGATCTCCCGGGACGGCCGTTAGTCACGTGCAGCGGTGGCAATCCTCATTGGTTGCCGTATGTATCTCCTGGCGTGCTGGGTCTTCACATCTCCGACTGATTACATAAACTCTTGGTAAACTATGATAAACTATGTCCCATAGAATGGCTCCTCCTGTAGAAATCCGATCAAAGGGTCCATCATGGCGGACGTCGCCCCCCCACTTCCAAACAAGGCAAATTCATCTATCCCTAACGCTGACGATGTGGTGCTCGCCGCAGTAACCGTAGCGTGATGCCGTTGCTGCAAATCAGATGTCGGTGGGAACCTTTGCTGCTGATGGGCATTCGGAGCGGCGTTCTGAAAGACAGGTTGCTGTAACTGGTGGAACGGCGAGCCGAGAGAAGGATCAAATCCAGTGTTCATCATACTACTCGTGGAGGAAGACGGCATAAAGGATGGAATCGTCGACGGTGTCTGACTGAACTGAGACGAAGGGAACGCGTTCGATCTAAAGCCAGCTCCAGACTGTGATCCTAGTCCTATCGTCTCCGGATGAGAATGAGCTGGACCACTGCCTGGATATGTAGTGTCGAACGGTTCCGGCCACCAAAATGACCGCATGATACTCTCGATATCCACCTCCTCTGCGGGGACCCCAACGGCGACAGCAGACGGATCCAGCGTCGCCTCTTTCGGAATGTGATTCTGGTTCATTCCAATGTGCGTGGGCAGTGATACTTCATGTGGTAAAAAGGATCAACGAACGGTTTCAAACAAGGTGGACGACCACTCCACGCGTTACGTACCGTCTGGGAGCTTTGCATCTTTGACCTGCTGTGGTGTGCCAATCGATACATCCAACTTTTCCATCAATCCAGCAATAATATTCTGGGCCTTTCTGCACCCGTGATTCACCTTGCCGGCTTCCACCAACGCATCCCAGCAAAGTTTCAAAGCCTTTGTCGCATCGCTTGAGTCTGCTCCGTTTCCAGGGCCGGTACCCGGGACAGTAGATTCGGCACCACGGACTTTGTTCATCATCGCATTCTCCGCTGCAACCGCTCGCACGTGTATGGTACTCGCAACATAAGTGGCGTAGGAAATTAGATAGGGTGCACGACGGATTGTAAAAATTTGGCGGTACAAGCGAAGGCACTGTGTGAACGCTACTGCTGCAGCGACACAGGCGG
The DNA here is from genome assembly GCA_030039265.1 of Naganishia cerealis. Taxonomy (NCBI): domain Eukaryota; kingdom Fungi; phylum Basidiomycota; class Tremellomycetes; order Filobasidiales; family Filobasidiaceae; genus Naganishia; species Naganishia cerealis. The sequence goes on along the minus strand of JASBWR010000034.1, from coordinate 160,711 downwards.
ACCAGCTGGCAGTCGTTGATGTCGAGTCGGAGAAGAACTCTTCGGTGGATTCCACGAATGGACGGTGCAGGATAATGGTACTGGTGTGATAAAGCGCACTGCGGAACAGCCATCTCATGAGCCCGCATCAACAACGCACGCGTCGCGGAACGACTTACTGCAGCGAGAAAATCATGGGAGTAGGAATATGAACGGGCTCGCGAGGGTTGAAACACAAGTGAGGCTGCAAGCTCTGTTTCCAAGATCGCAATTCGCGATCGAGCTCGTCCCGTTTTGTTCTCCGAGCTTGCTTTGTACGCCGGGTTGTTCCCGTATAAATCTCCCCGATAATATGTTCCTGTACACACAAATCCCTCCACGGTTAGTCCCCACAGGTCACAAAACCTTTTTAGGAAGACTGGACTTGCAATGATGATGGAAAGTCTGCACAATGCCTGAAATGTCGAAACACTGTACGCCGTCGTGGTGATCGTCGTCTGGGCGCCTGGAAAAGCGTACGGCTGCCATTCTTCGAGCTCCTCATAAAGATCCAAGAATTCAGGCATGACGTGCAGATTGTGTAACGGAAGCGAATATGATCGTCCTCTGCGGAAAGACAATTCGTTGGTCGAGGCGCAGACACGGATACCACTGACAAGACGTACTGATAAAGAGATTGCAATTTGTCGATAACTAACAGACATCAATTAGTAAGGAATTGGTGGCTATGATTCTCTAGTGCAGCTCACCATATGCCGCCCAAACGACCCTTCGATTTATCTCCCTTGTCTCAGTCGGCAAAGACTGGCTTCTCGCATCTTCTCTGTCAATACCTGACGAACCGATGGGTGATCTGCTCAATATTCTTTCAGTCGCAACTTTTACGGTAACTTACCGAGTTCAGTAATCATAGCCAAAGCTGAATATGAGGAAGTGTTCAGCCTCCGAAGCCTGTGCGCCCAATCTTTAGCCAGAACCATCACCTACCGATCTTGAGATACAACATTGACCCATTGCCCGCGATCCCTTGGGCTCCAAGTGAATTGGCTAATAGCAGTAACGCTTGTATTGTTGGCACGCTGGGTTCATGCAAGTCTTGTCCCAAAAGTGTCTTGGCTCTGTCCAAGAACCCAAGACCGCCACGCAAATTGTGTAGTCGCAGTTCCTGTCGATCAGAGTATTTGCTAACGCCGTAAAGAATCTGAGAGGGATAGAATCTTTCAGTCAATCGGCGTATGGTATGCTTCTGGCATTGCACACGACGTACCGCATTGAGGAGGAGCTTGCTAAAGTATGGCCCACCGGCGGACATGTCGCGCATAAAAGCGGGTCGATAAGTGATACAGAACGCGTGATGTTGCCTATTGAAATGCAGTTCGAGTAGATGTCGCACGAGATCCGGTGGCCAACCGTCATCTTCAACAGATAGTCAGCTCCGAACTGTAAATATCTGACTAATAAACGCACTTACAATCCAAGCTTCCGGTACTGAAATCGATTCTTTCCCGATGCCGTGCCTGAGCAGCCCTCGCCATCAATTCATTCTGCCTGATCAAATCATCGGCATTCATTTCTTCCATCTCGTACCCGGAAACCGCCACAGCTGTCGTCATCGTCATCCCCGCGGCATTTGATTCCCTTCGTTGCCTGACCCCTCTCTCCATTTTCTCGAGATGAGAGCGTAGGTGCGAATCCGAAGGTAGCCGGAACTCTGGCTTTCCTTCTTGTTCCTGCTTGACGACGTCGACCTGTCCCCCGCCAGAGCTGCCAGGACCTCCTTCAAGGAGGGGCGATCGGCCCCAACTGCTGTTTGCTGGCCCGCTGCCATTCGAGCGCGCTGCATGAGGCACATCTCCTCCGTTCTCACGCTCTTCGATTCCAGAGACAGGGACACAGGTGGCGTCGAAGAAGGCAGATGTGGAGTAATGGGCGATGCCATGGCTGTTAAGAACCCCGCTCACGACATCTGATCAGAAAATGCAAGGGATGGTGGTCGTCGGTAGAGACTTACACGTCATCCGTCTCCGGCTCAGGCGACGCTCTTTCGCTGACCATATTCGCTTTAGAATCCATATCGAGAGTCAGACGGGTCGAGGTGTCCAGCGAAGCATTGTCTGTGATGGTACCTGTAAACTTTGAGACTCCTAAGACTTCTAAGACTTCTCACTTACGATGCACCGTCCCGGAGTCAAGCCCTTGATGGATCGTCCCAGAGCTATTAAAATCCTGAAAGCCGACTTTCGACTTGGTCGACCCGGGACTTTGCCGAAGTTCACTGACTGACAACAACTTGTCGGAAGATGAATGGCCCTTCAACGACGGTCTCGCCATATTCGGTAATGCAACATCTTCCTCTTTCGGCGTGGTCATAGGACGCAGCGCTCGGATCGGTGAGTACGGAGAGAGCGAGAGCGAGGCAGCCTGTCGGGTAGATGACGTTTCCGGGGCGACGACTTGTTGCTTGACCGTAGTATCTTGCCCTGCAAGTTCGCTCTTACTTTCCAGGACCAGAGATTCTCGCTGTTTAGCTTGCAATAGCTGTCGAAGCTGGTTGACTTCATCTTGTAAGCCATGGATAACGGCATGGGTGGGCCTGGGGAACCGTGAAGAACACTATCAGAATCTTCACTTTTCGAGACAATGCTGACGCAGCGCTGGGACTGACCTCGGTTTGGTTTGTCTTTCATAGTTGCACGCTTCCCCATGTTCGATACAGTTCGTACAAGAAGGGCGAACGGTATCGCATTTCATCTTGAATAATCTGGTCTTTAGTATATATACATCTGATCACTTGCGAGCGCAAACGACTCACCTTGCGCCTCCGACAAAACTGGCACGCCGACGCATATTTCCTGACGGGTTTCCCTCCCTCTCGTCTGTTGCTAATTGTCGACTTCCCCTTCTTTGAGTTTCCGCCAGTCGCTCGAGCATCGTCGAATTCCGTGGAACTGTCATCCGACCCTGATCCTCCATCCAAGCTATCACCAGGACGCTGGAACGTATTAGTAGCAGCTGATTTCGGCGCTACTTGGCCGAAACGCTGCTCGGGACTTGTTCTGCCATTGATGGTTCTTGACGACGGTGTATCCTCACCAAGCTTGCGTTTCTTGCTGGAAGATGTGCTGCTGTTAGCCACTAGCTCTGGCCGGATATCTGAAGCGGAAGCCATGACGTGTGTGACTTGGTGAAGCTGAGTATGGTTCGCTAAGAACACGTATTGACTGCCCCGTCTCTACCACGCTATGGATGATATACGGCGGTGATGCCACGACAATTGGCGGGTTGTCGTTTGGTCGTTTCATAGGGCTTGTCGTCAGGAACGCACCTTGTCGGCCGTGACACCTAGGAGTAGCCGGACAGCCGTGGCTTGGAGGGCCCCGGCCGGAAGCAAACTCAGGCGCCCGCCATTGCCAATCCCTCCCGGTCGCGGTACCGTCCAGGCTGCTCATCTGAACTGTTCTACTAGCTGTTCTACAGGGATGGGCAAAGCAGCGTGCGAGTGATTCAATGCATGGCATTATATCAGCACGCCTGTCGATCCAGGTACAGCACATTTGCATGTAGGCAAGTCAAATTGCGTCTCAAGCTGGTTGCGGAACTTTCTTGAATTATTGTTGGGAAAACGCCCTGATGTGTGTTGATGTAATAGCGAAAGCTGGTAGTAAGCTGGTCGTAAGCTGGTCGGGAGACTCGGACTATTAAGTACCAGGTAGCTGATCGTGGTATAAGTCCCTTTTGACGCTGTACTCTGGAACAAGAAGGCAAAGCCTCCTTCTAAGGTCCAGAAGAGCGGGCTGCAACATCCCGTCGCATCTAAGTCTGACGGAGTATCCCCACATCCCCTTGGTATCCTAACTCGTTGCTATCACCTAGCCTTACTCTCGGCCCGATCGCTGTACGATGGCCGTATCGGCTTCGGCGTGAATCTTACCGTGAGCGGATACTTACGTTTTGTTAACCTACAGTCTCATTTCCCTCTGACAAGGAAAAAATGAGCGAGTGGCAATGCTGGACGATATCAGTGGGCTGCAACAGGAGGCATGATGACCGCAAGGTCATACATAATCTTATCATCATATTATATGCGAGTATCTAAACCTTAAACTCCGCCAACAGGTTGAAGGACCTGCGGGTACACCCGTTGAATCTCCTGCAAAACCAAAAATAAATAATACGCATCAGATAAACTGCTTCTTCTGCAGCGCAAGGCAAGGTAAAAAAGACTTACCGCGAATAGCGCAGGGCTTCGTTCTTGAAGAATATAGGGATCCTCTCCAAGCCCAACAAAGATGGTACTGACACCCGCATCCTAAGAACGCACAAAGAAATGAGCGATATATGAGCATTCGTACACCGAGTTTCCGGCCGAGTATCGCAAATGCAGCGACATCGAAAACATCCGCTTACAATAGCACTGGAGACGGCCAGTCCGACATTGAGACCTATAAGCGCACCGAAAAGGATGACCGGTGCCGTGTAGCTGATCATATCACATAACGTCGGCGGTGAATATTCGAACGCAGCATGGATTGGGAAAACGAAAGTACTTACCTGCCATCAGCGTTATACGCCGGACTCGTGTACCTCAACTACCATCCCGTGCCCATGCAACCGATCAGCCACGATCGTTGGGATTGTTTCGCAAGCGAAACACGACGTACGTAAAGATAGGCGAAGAGCGCCGTCAACAGTCCTACAATGTAGGCTCCTGTCGTCAAGACGATCCCTACGAGAGAGTCATTGACGAGTGCATCGATCCCACGTTGTCGGAGCAAGGTCCACGTGTCTTTTGCGGCGGCGACCTGGACAAGAGGCGGGAAGGCGGGGGGGGGCATAAGCGGGATGTAGAGACAATAGACAGCAAGAAAGAGCGTACGTAGGGTTTACCGTAGAGAGCTATCTCGAGAAGATGTCAGTATTCATTCCGCTTTGAAAGATAGTTGACGACGACATACCAATCTCGATACTATGATATGCATCGAATGAAGAGGTCAATCAGTACCAATGCGCCTTTCATCGCGCAGAGAAAGGTCAAATAATAGCGTACTAGGCGTATTCTACAGAAAAACGCGTCAAGGTAATCAATACACAATAAAGTGTTTAATAAGGGTTGTTACTTACTGTTGAAATATTGCACAGCCCAGGAAAGACAGCTGATACAGCACGTAGCGCAACATGCCAAAATAGTACCGACGACTAGGTACACAGACATCCATTAGCTCCCTCTCTCTCTCACGCGTCCCTCTCCGTTTCTTGCTCGCTCATAGACTCACTATCGCCCTGGTTGCTTTCATTCTGCGCAACGATCTGCATGATAGTCCTCAACAGCTCCAGAATGGTCACGATCAGGCTTCCTAACGCGATACTGCCTAGGGAACTGGTGGTGGCGCGGATGAAACTTTTTAGGTTTGCTTTGGTAGGTACACCGCCCCCTCCGTTCGCTGTAGAATAGCGCGGACCGCTATAATACCAACCGCCGTAAACTCCGCCACTGAGGGTACAAAGTATCACGTTGGCGATCACTTGGGATACCCAGATGTACACAAAGGTGGCATAGAAAATCAAGCCGGCAACTGTTGAGCCTGAACACGAGTTAGTGGCACATGCTGGTTGCGCGAACGGCAAAAGAAGCACAAGGAAGAATGGTAAGATTGAGAGCGCAGGAAAAGGGGCCAGAGGGCGTACCTGGGCTTCCCGTGGTGTAAGTGACGTAAATAGCAATACACGTAAACGAATACCACACGCTCCATGCGGTCTGCACGACCAGTCCGAGAAGAGTGACGAAGTAGACGCTATACCAAGCAATACGGATCAGCCCCAGTCCGCTGTTGTTACGCTATCTTCACGACGCGTAAGGCATGCGAAAAGGACAGACCTGGAGTGGTGTTTACTAACGTCTACCGTAGTCTGGAACAGGATCCTCGCCAGCGGGATCCTACACGCGCGGGGAAGGGGAGGGGAAAGGACGGTTCGTCAGCGCATTGACCGGGAAAGGGACGCAGATCAAGACGTACCGTTTCCTCATGAACCAGTAGGAAAGAATGGAGATGATCGCGATAACGAGGAAGATGATTGCGCCGGACCAGTCTACCATGCGACGAGTTGCGCGGGAAGGGGGAAGGGAAGAAAGTGTAAGTGTGGTCCAGGTGCCGGAGAGAGAGCGAGACAGGTACACTTCATGACAAAGTAGTCTTTTCCGAGCAAAGTATACGTAAAAGTCAGCATCGAGATAGGGAGAGGGGAGGGTGCATCTCCGGTGGCTTACAGACGCAGACACCGATGTTGAATACGACAGAAAGGACGAGGGTGATCTGTTTACCGGATATACCGTATCAGTGAACTGTTATATCAAGGATGGCGGGAGATGAGCCAGGGACGTGCCTCCATGATTATCTTGGTGAACGCTCTGACGATCTATGAGTCGGGGTTATCAGCGTTAGTGCTATGGGTAAACATGGCGGTGTACTCACCATCAGCCACACAAAAGCGAGTACTAGAGCTAAACCTGACGCCACGATGAGCAGGTAAACGGTATGACTAACGATCACCGCTGGTTAGCATTCGGCACCCATTAACTTCCAACGGCGCGAAGACCTACTAATCCAACGTTGCTGTAGTACCCCCGATATTGCCAAACCCGCCTCCTCCACCACTATACTTGACAAACTGCCTGATCGTGAGCGCACTGAGGACGACGAACCCGATGAAACACGCAACGAAGAGGATTGCAAAGATGGGGTCGTTGAACCGCCTTTTCGGACGGAAACGTTGGCCGGTTTTTTCATTGCCGTCGGAGACGGCGTATTGCCCTCCGTTGGTGGGGACATTGGGGTTGTAATCATTGGAAGGAGGGACGGGGTACTGTGTAGCAGGTTCGGCATACGGTGCGGTCGGGGGCATGGAAGGGGCAGCGTACTGGTACTGCGCCTGCTGACCAGATGGAGGCGGTGGGGCGTAGCCGCCCTGCATCGCCTGCGGAGGCTTGTCAGTGTCGTAGTACTGCGCTGCGGACATCTCGAGATCACCGAAATGAAAATAGAAACCAGATAATGTTCAAGCACTGTCCAGCTCAAATTCTCGATTCTCGATGCGGGATGGTTTGTTTGTTTTGGGTACATTATTCCGGAATTAGATGACGGAATGCGGATGCAAATCTCTGGGTGACGCCCGAAAGCTCGCCTGAGTGGCAGGTGCGCCCTGCTCGGCTCGCACGTGCGTGATCGGAACATGCCGAGATCTGCTTGGCGTCTGGCGGGATGAACGAGCTGATAATTAAGAAAATGGGCGCAACCAGCTAACCAACCATCGTTCTTCTTGGAACTCCCAGCACGAAGACGCCATCTGCCACCATGTCCGACCACTCTCCCCCGCCGCTTCCGCTCAGCACTCGCCTAGCAGAGACCATCAAGCGCTTTTGGGACCTCGGGTTCACCGCGTTTGGAGGTGCGTTGACTGCTTTCCTGCAGTAGTGATCCAGTACGGTACTGAACGCTGACAGTCTCCCTTTCTTTACTGACGCCGCCATAGGACCGGGTGTACACGTAGTCATCCTTCGGTGGGTTGTTTTGAAGCCTGTTTCGCGAGCCAACGAGGGAACACATGGATGCAGCGGAGCCACTCCGTTCCAACGAAGGCAGTAACTGAACCTTTTCCCCTCTCCACCTCCCCTCGCCCAACGATTCCTATCTCCGCAGACGTCGTTTCGTAGACAAATACGCATGGATAGATACTACAACATTTAACGATCTCTTCGCGCTCGGCAACGCCCTCCCCGGACCCGGCTCGACGCAGCTGGCATTCAGCATCGCGACCGTAAAAGGCGGCATGTTGTGTGGTCTCGTCGCGTTTCTCTTCTGGTCGTACGTCCCTGCATTGCCGAATGTGTTTTACGCGCCAGGTTTCCCTCGATGAGTGCTGATACCTCCTCCCTTTCCCGCCATAGCATTCCAGGAGCAGCAGGAATGGCCGCCCTAGCCGCCGGCGTCCGTTCCTTCCCTGACAAACTACCTCCGATCGTCCTCGCACTCCTTACAGGCCTCAACGCATCCGCCGTCGGCCTGATCGCCCTCGCTGCGTACCAGCTTGCAAATTCTGCCGTGTCGGACGCGACGAGTCGGTTGGTGTTGATCACCAGCGCGAGTTTTGGGATTTGTTATCATGCGCCGTGGGTAAGTCGATGCCGCTCAACTTCTCATAATGTTCTCGTCTAATCTTTCCCTTCGTCCTTCCTTCTCCGGCGGCTCCTCTCCTGGTGTGAAAGATGTACCCCGTATTGGTAGCATCTGGAGGAATAGCAACACTCGTCTATGACATGCGGCATCGTCTGCTCGGTCCAGTCCGAAGACAGCGCGAACGCCGCCGCCATACCCCGGGAACGGAGATCACATCGTCTGGCCAGCTGAGCGAAGAGGTAGAGCTTGCGGCCATTCCCGCCACTACGACCCCGACCCTGACGACGACGGCGGCGACGGACGTTCAGTTTCAGGAAGAGCTTGTACCGCTCCCTCCGCTCGCAAAGACTCGCTCAACGGGGGCCGATAGAGGCGGATGGGGTGATGATGTCTTGCAGGGTAATGGAAAACGCGGAGACGAGGAGGATACCAAGCCTGATTACTATTCTGGGACGGCCATATCAGCGGACGCAACGGCAACCGTAGCCGAACAAGGCGGTCTACGACACCGGCATGTCCCCTCATCAACTTCCACCACAACCGCTCCTGCTCCAACCTCCGCAGACGACGAACGCCTTCGAACAACACTTATGGTCCCTTCCCCACGGTGGGCATACACCCTCGGCGCCACTTTCCTCCTCTCGATCGTCATCCTCGTCATCGTTCGCGCAAAATACCCAGCGCCGCAGACCCCGCGGGCGTTTGACTTTTTCGTGAATATGGTGATTGCCGGCGTGATAATCTTCGGTGGGGGCCCGGTGGTGATTCCCCTCTTGCGGGGGTATACCGTGGAGAACGGTAAGTCTCGCGCATGCGCCACGCGGGGAAGCGAGCGGGATGCTGATCTATGCTGTTCTGACAGGTTGGGCAAGTACATTAACGGAAACAGCACCTGGAAGCTTTTTGCTAACTCGCTTCCCACCTCTAGGTTTCCTCCCGCGACTTTCTCCTCGGGTTTGCCATCCTGCAAGCATTCCCCGGGCCAAATTTCAACTTTGCAGCCTACCTTGGGGTCCTCTGCGTCCCGTCCGCGCCCGTCCTCGGTGCCTTCCTCGGCTGGCTCGGAATTTTTACGCCAGGCATCCTGCTCAAACTCGCTTTGCTGCCGCTGTATGATAGTTGGAGAACGCACAATGTGGCTAAAAGCGTGTTAAGGGGGTTGAATGCCGCGGCGACCGGGTTGGTGTTTACAGCTGTGTGGCAGTTGTTCCTCGGTACGTCCTTTGCCTTTCCATCAGCACCCCATTCCTTCGTCACGAGCTCACCTGATCATGACAGTGGGGTACATATACCAACCTGCCACCGGTGCTACCACATCCGTCGGCACGTCCTCAACCACTGCCTCGGGCCCGTTGACAGCCGACCCGTGGTGGGGTGTAGTCGCCACTTGGTCATTTGTTCTCACACAATGGTTCAAGCTGCCGCCCGCCATAACGATTGCTTTAGGAGGTGTAGCGGGGTTGGCTTGGTTCGGTGTGGTGGGCGAGAGCGGGGTCATGGGGGTTTAACGGGAATGCCGGCGCTCAAGGTCAGCCTGGAAGAGATAGTCCTGAGAGTTCGGGCGCGCGACACGTTTGAGGCTGTCGCAAGCACATCCCATATGGAACCTGCTACTGATAGAAGCGGTATTAATCTATGTGACGGAGCAACAGGATCAAGTCGTCATCGTGATTACATGGCATTAGTATAAACGATACCTCCATTCTGATCGAACTTTTATGCATTCAATGCCAACCCAAGCAAACCTGCCTTTTCGTGCCTTGCACAGTCAAGTGGACACTGGATAGTCGGATGCTGCGGTTGGCTTGGTCCTCAACGAAGGTGTCTATCAGCGAACCCTCGAACGGGGAGCAATGTAGGGCTATTGCCATAGAAATAGCCAGGACGAAGAATACACCCCCATCCCGCAATCATCCTCTGAATGCAATGTGACCTAAGCTCCAAAACATTGACAGTTAACCGTCCTTTTCGAAACGAAGCGCTTTATTTTCGAGCCATCTGCACATTGAGGGCTGACGAAGGCTCGACATTTCGCAGATGCAGGGGTACATCGAGTTTGTAGTGCGGGGTTTGTCTGCCTTCTGACCTCGGTTTCAGTGCATAGCTTAAGCAATCGTACTAGTGGTATACTAGTCAACTAGTCAGCCTGATATTAGGTCTGGTAAAACAGGCCCGTAAGCTTCTGTCTGCGAGGCGCGCGTGCCCTTATCAGATAAGATCAGGACACGCTTTTCTTGCGCGACGATGCACACAGCTCGATACGCGCCGGAATATTGGTTAGGGGTGCGCAGCCGGGTGCGCTGACGTCAAGGTGTTTCTCGTACTTCCCCGCTACATCATTACTTGGCTGAGCGATCCTTCCCAGGTGGCAGGCACATGATGTAAGCAAATCAAGCCGTCGAACCCCCTAACCCTACGAGATCGTGAATCAAAGGGAACGCGTTTTCGCGCCGCCAGCAGGAAAGAATCGAGGACGAGTGCGAGAAGACTGCGGGAAGAGTTGAATGGGGTGGAAAAGCTTTGAGCATGTCAAAGGTGAGAAGGTGTAGCAAGACTGGCAGACATCGCACAAGGGAAGAAAACTGGAAAGAATAGACACCTCATTCAGCTTTGTGTGATGAGGAAACACGCTCATATTGGCCCCCGTGTGCGGCACTATAGCCAATGTGACGCTCATTAGGCTCTCATTCCGCCCTCTAAGACAAACGCCCCGGCGGCTGCAGCGAAGAAGGCTGACCGAATCACGCGCGCTGTTAGTTTCTGATCACGTGACACCTGTATTGATTTGATCATCATTCTCCTCCATCGTCTGGACGCGATGGCACATTGCAACGCGTTTTCCTGCTACACGTCCTGGCACCTGCCATCCCCCAGGCAGTCCGATATATAAAGCCCGACTTTACCGATCTTCCCTCATCGTACCAAGATCGCACTCCCGCCGTCTGTTACCCGTTCCCTTCCCTGTCTTGCAACTCGTCCACACCATGTCTGTCGAATTCGAAACCCCCTCCAAGCCCCTGGCCAACTCGCTATCCACCATCGGCCTCGCTTCCCCTGAAAGCAAGACCTCGTCTGCCAACTTGGCATCAAAGCTCGCTGCCGCAGCTGCACGGGACACCTCGAAGCCGATCGACAAGAAGCAGTCCGAAGCCGAGACGGCCGAGGTCGTTGCTGCTGATCTGGAGAAAATCCAGGCTGAGCCTTTGGAAGAGTACCGAACCAAGTTTGTCGGTGAAGTCGATCTTCCTGAAAGCGAGGAACCGCTGTTGAAGGAGTCCAAGAGCCGGTTCGTTCTGTTCCCCATTAAGTACCGAGAGGTGAGTTACACTTGATATACATACTAGTCATGTCAGCAGCTAACTCGACATTACATCCAACAGATCTGGCAAATGTACAAGAAGGCCGAGTCCTCGTTCTGGACGGCTGAAGAGATCAACCTCGCTATGGACTTGCACGACTGGGAGAACAAGATGACCGACAACGAAAAGTACTTTATCGAGCACGTCCTTGCCTTCTTCGCTGCTGTGAGTATTCTGCCCGTCTCCTACTCAACCATCTTGCTGACTTTTTTCACCTTCTAGTCTGATGGTATCGTCAACGAGAACCTTGTCGAGCGATTCTCTTCCGAGGTACAATGCGCCGAAGCCAAGTTCTTCTATGGTTTCCAAATCATGATGGAGAACATTCATTCGGAGACCTACTCGCTCCTCATCGACACCTATATTAAGGACCCTGCCAGGCGTCAATACTTGTTCGATGCTATCGAGACCAGTGAGTTTCGTGTGCATGTCGAGAGGACAAGAATACCCCACTGACCCCGCCGAGTGCATCTTTTCAGTTCCGTGTATCGCCAAAAAGGCCAACTGGGCATTGAAGTGGATCTCCGACACTCGATCGACTTTTGCTGAACGATTGATCGCATTCGCTGCCGTCGAGGGTATCTTCTTCTCTGGTTCATTCGTACGTGTCTTCGGTTTGCGGGATTGTGTGATACTTGCCGTGATGACTAACGTCTGGTTACCCTGTATAGGCATCCATCTTTTGGCTGAAGAAGCGAGGTCTCATGCCTGGATTGACCTTTTCAAACGAATTGATCTCTCGAGACGAAGGTCTGCATACCGACTTTGCCTGCTTGCTCTTCACCCACCTGAAGCGACGACCTCACCCTGAAACCGTGGAGAAGATTATCCGAGAAGCTGTCGACCTGGAATGCGAGTTCCTGACAGACGCTCTGCCATGCTCGTTGATCGGCATGAACGAAAAGCTCATGTGCCAGTACATTCGATTCGTCGCCGATCGATTGCTCGTCGCACTTGGCAACGAAAAGGTCTACAACGACACCAATCCGTTCGACTTTATGGAGAACATTTCGCTGCAGGGCAAAGCCAACTTTTTCGAGTCCCGTGTGTCGGCTTACTCGAAATCGAGCGTCAACCAGAGTATTAACAGCGATCATTCCGCCGTTAAGAAGGGTTTCACACTCGACGAAGACTTTTAGAGCGGTTATCCACTTTACACGATAGACAATCGACTGGACCGCGCCTTTGTTGCGTCCGACCGACGACCGACCAACATACCCATACGACACATGGCACCGTACAGCATTCATAATTCATTTTGGTTCTGGATTTTTCTTCTGCCTTTAACGACCGGTTGTGATATTGATCCCTCGAGTAGGGCACATTTCATGTATTATTATGTAGTAGTACCCTAGCGTAGCATGCATGCATCATGATGCACCCCTTATTGTATTGAATAGTTGAGCAGGATGTGACATGGAATTCCTTACTACCCCTCTCAATACGGCAAACAAGATGTCAGCAGGACGGACAGAGCGTACGGCGGGACGGAGATGACGCACGTCGTGGGGATGCGGCCTTCCGCTGTCTGGGGTCGGCCGTGGTGATTGGCTGTCCGGCGCGACTGGAATAAGCGGAAAAGAGGCCGGCGAGGATGACGGTAGCGCGGGTCCAACTTTTCCTGGCCTCGCTGTCCACTTTATCTATCTGCAGAGCATCCTGTTGCTCCTCTGCCCCACACCACCACCGTCGTCACTCCATCCATCGTACATCATGTTCGCTCTTCGAAACGCTGTCCGAGGTCAGGTGAGCAGTCCCCACCATACTAGACACAGCATAGAGGACCCGTCTGACGTTTCCCACTCCTACAGACCTCCAACCTTGCCCGACGAGGCTACGCTTCTGCCGCCAAGACTCAGACCTTGAAGGAGAGGCTGTCCGAACTCATTCCCAAGGAAATCGAGAATGTACGTAGTCCCTCCTCCTGGTCGGACGTGGTCGCGGATGTGCTGACGCGTGGAATCCCTTGTTTTTCGTAACAGGTCAAGGCCATCCGAAAGGAACATGGCAACAAGGTCTTGGGTGAAGTCACCGTTGACATGGCGTGAGTGTCATGTTGATTGTGTTTGGCGGAAACCACCGTACTAACACGATGGTTCACAGCTACGGTGGTATGCGAGGTATCAAGGGTATGATCTGGGAGGCTTCCGTCCTCGACGCCGGTACGTTATCCACGACAGCTGCGCAATACTTTCCACGCTAATCCCCCTCCCCTTTTTGTTAATGCGCTGCAGACGAGGGTATTCGATTCCGAGGCTTGACCATCCCCGAATGCCAAAAGTTGTTGCCGACCGCTGAAGGTGGTTCCGAACCCTTGCCCGAAGCCTTGTTCTGGTTGTTGGTTACTGGTGAAGTTCCCACTCCGGAACAGGTCAAGGGTCTTTCCGCCGAATGGGCTGCCCGAGGTCAATTGCCCAAGTTTGTCGAGGACTTGATCGACCGATGCCCCAACACCTTGCACCCCATGTCGCAGTTCTCGCTCGCCGTGACCGCGCTCAACCACGACTCTTCGTTCGCCAAGGCTTACGCCGAGGGTACCCCCAAGAAGGACTACTGGAAGCCCATCTACGAGGACTCTATGGACTTGATCGCCAAGCTCCCCGCCATTGCCGGTCGAATCTTCCAAAACGTTTACGGAAACGGTAAAGTCGCCGCCATTGACCCGTCCAAGGACTACTCGTGGAACTTGTCCAACATGCTCGGCTACGGCGACAATGCCGGATTCGTCGAGTTGATGCGATTGTACTTGACCATTCACTCTGACCACGAAGGTGGAAACGTCTCGGCCCACACCTCGCACTTGGTCGGCTCCGCCTTGTCCGACCCCTTCTTGTCCTACTCTGCCGCTTTGAACGGTTTGGCTGGACCCTTGCACGGTTTGGCCAACCAGGAAGTCTTGCGAGCGATCTACAAGATGCGAGATGCCGTCGGTGAGAACCCCTCGGATGAGCAAATCAAGGAATACGTCTGGAACTACTTGAAGACCGGTGTTTGGCCCGGTTTCGGTCACGCCGTCTTGCGAAAGACTGACCCGCGATACACTGCCCAGCGGGAATTCGGTCTCAAGCACACCCCGAACGACCCCATGTTCAAGCTCGTCGAACAAATCTACCACATTGTGCCCGATATCTTGTTGCAGGCCGGCAAGGCCAAGAACCCGTGGCCCAACGTAGACGCCCACTCCGGACAGCTGTTGACCGCGTTCGGATTCACCCAGCAAAACTACTACACCGTCTTGTTCGGTGTTTCTCGAGCGTTGGGTTGCATGTCCCAGTTGATCTGGTCGCGAGCGTTGGGTTTGCCCTTGGAACGACCCAAGTCGTTCTCGTCTGAGAAGATCAAGGAAATCTGCTCCAAGATGTAAGGAAGTCGAGCTCGTCCATCTGTCATCAAGAGTCTACTAGGCAATGTAGTCGCGTTCGTTCCAACAGTTGTCTGAAGATATAAAATGTCAAGTAACATCTACTAGCAGGGTTTCCTTGACTATAGCACAAGAAGAGGAGCCCGTATAGTTGTCTTTGAGCCCTGTCCATTCCTGATCTCGCCGAAAGGGGTGTTTATTTGTCTCCTTGATCTTCATGGTATCGTCTTCACAACCTCGCTCTGCATGTATCTATTATCCATTACCCTTCCATCTCCCATTCCATTCCACCCGAATCGTTACCATCGACAACACCACTGCTTCACATCTTTGCCACGTCCTTTGCTTGGCACGATAACCTGATCCATACGTGTCTCGTCGCCATTGACCTGACTCGATTGATGCACCGCAAACCCCAACTAACCTCACACTATTTTCCTTCCCTTACCGACCAACGTATCGACCTACCAACCCACCGGGGCTTTGAAACTATTAACCGCCGGGCTCATCACCTGCCTGCCTACAGGAGAGGACGTACGTTTCGCAAGGCACTATTCCGCCATGCCAGTGGTGTGCGGGAGAGTGGAAAGAACGGGGGAGGGGGGGAAGCACAGCGCGAGTACACCTCTTTCGGCTCGACGGGTGAACGCTGTAGCCAGTCGATCTCGTCTCGTTCCTCGTCAGGTCAGGTCCAGCGTGGGAGGTATTGATCCGTCAAGATGATTGTGACGAGTCCTCCGCTCTTTTTGACAAGCATACGCACACGTGTACGTGAATGTAGTTGTGCGTCACGAGTGTGAGCAACAGAGTGAGCAAGAGAAGTAACGGCTCGTTCGCGGCAAGTGATGCGGTGATGCGGATTAAAGCAAATTCTAAGCATTGGTTTCTATTTTCTACAACGGCTGGCAATGGAGCAGAGCGTTCCGTGCGAGCAAAGTCGCTGGACTTGACGCTGTTGTGCCTTTAGTGGCGAGATTGCAAGGAAAAGGTAGGAAGGTGCGCTTGCATCGCTCAAGCAGTCTTGCCCTTGATAGGCTCTCCCTTCATCTCCTTTCCTGCATCCCATGCCTTATCAGACACCTTCTGCCCAGTTCCACCGATAGCGCCGTCTTTTTCGAACGCCCGGCCGACTGCGCCGCCCTGCTTGGCAGAGAAGGTACCGCCGACTATGATGCAAAGCGCCGTAGTGGGGGGTTAGCATGAGGAGGGAGAGGCAAGAGGGGGGAGGAGACGTACCCTTTTCGCCAACTTGGCCGACTTCACCGTCCGCTCGGAACTTGGAACCTACGGCGCCCCCGTCGGCGCTGAACGACTTGGCGACCTTCTTCACTGTCTCTCCGACCTTTTCAGCGACAGCTGTGCGTGGGTGAGAGGTGGGGTGGGATGAGTATGCAGTGCGACGGAGGGGGAGAGGCGAGGGAACTCACTCTTGTCTGCGTACCCTCGGGCTGCGAGAGGTCGTGCGATTCGGGCAACTTGGATGGATGATCGGAAGAACATTGTGGTGTGTTTGTGGGATGTGGTGGGGTGCAATGGGCGTCCTGGGTGGCGGACCGGGGGAAGGGCAGTTATATACACGCCAGAGCACACGCCTGCATCCGCATGACGGCATCGCACAAGTTTCGATGGGAATCGAGGGCGGGATGAGATCATCGCGCGGCTTAGTCAGCGCGGGGCACCGCTCGGGTGATCGGCCGGAGTGTTCCGGACTCACAGGGGTTTTTCCAGTTTGCATCCGACCTTGGGCGTGAGCCTTTAACGGTCGATTCATCCTCGGCCCTTTCGCGACTGTACAAACGCTCGCCCCCAACCCTTCTACGCAGTATGTTCGCCCCGCCACGCTTCCTTCTCCGCCCTTTCGCGATCCAACGCACCATCCATTCCTCCTCCCGCGCCCACCGCGTGCCCCTTCCGCCGCCCATCTCCCGCCCTGCGCCACCGCAACTTCCGCGCGCGGAGCAGGAAGAGTTCGAGGCGCTCGTTCGAGCCGTGGAGGCTGGCCAATCGGGGTCCCAGAGCTTCGCGGACGTTAAAGAAGCACTCAAGGCCGCCTCCTCCGCAGCCAACGTAGCTTCAGGTACCCAGCAATCGACGCAAGTACCCCCGCAGCAGCAACAACACCCAGATCTTAGGAAACAAGCACCGCCGCAGTTTGAGGGCGATGTGAACCCGTTGACGGGGGAAGTAGGCGGACCGAAGCGTGATCCGTTCGTCGCTGGGGAAGGAGACTGGCAGTATAGTGGAAGAGTGACTGTGAGTTTCTTGTGTGTGTGTGTGTGTGTGTGTGTGCGTGTGTGTGTGTGAGAGAGAGAGGAGAGTGGGGGTTTGCGTGTGTTATGTTGTGTTACAGTGTGGTGCGCTGCAAAGTTTGCTAGCTGTGGCTGATACCTCTGTTTGCCGCTGCTAGGACTTTTAAACCGACCCCACCCGATCCCACTCACCCGATGGGATACCGGGAACCGGATGGGTACGCACGCCGGCAACAAGGTGCAGTAAATATACAAAAAAAACAGGTTGTACAAATACGCATATATACGAAACCACAAACATCTTCCCCTTGCCTGCGACAACGCATAACATATCTATTACCACTTCCCCTGCCGTCGCCCGTCATCCATTCATTCATCCATCTATCCAACATACATCCTCGCCACATACCATACCCGACTTAGGGGTTAGGGGTTAACTTGCCTCGCCCCTCCCCCTCCCCGACGCCGCCTAACGAGTCCGCTCGAGGACGATCCTTGGCGATCCGCGGCGGGGGTTCACCATTTGTTCGCCGACGCCGGACGGACGTCTCTATGCGTATTGTCGAGAGGGGAATGATGGTGAAGGAAGTAAGGTATTTTGTAGGACGCGGACTGAGGACAGTACGGTAGATAGGTTAGGGCAGGATACGACCCCCCCCCCGCCTTGTTGAACTCTTTTAGAGATCTCGCGTGCTGTCCGGGCGGGAAATCTAGGGAGAATAGATGCTGTAGAGACAGGCTGTGTCATGTGTCCGTTCGTGGGTTGGTATAGTTCGTGTGTTACATGGTATGATATCCACCGAGTGGCGAGGCGTGGGTATACGGTTTATTCTGGTCCCTGGCTATCGTTCCTTAGCTAGCTTCCACCCCTTGATTAGTTGGTTGGTTTGGTAGTCCTAAGCTCCAGGGGGCTTAACATACTTTGCTACAGAGGTACAAGGTCCACGAGGGCTAATTAGTGTACGCGCGCGCGACCGTCGGAGATCTAGAACAAGCCAAGATTAAAACGAATGGTCGGGCGGGGCCGTAAATGAGCACTGAATGGGAGCCGTGAACCGAGCGAGAGAATCCAACGCTATGGAGGCCCTGCACCGTCCATTCTAACACACAAACAAAACACACATCGGGGAATACATACAGTAGCACGTCAATCATTGCACCCTCGTATCGCTGTACTCGTCTGACCGCCAGACAGGTGCACAATCACGGGACTTCCTTGCGCGCGCTGGCTCGGCTCGGCGGCGAGCTACAGATGGTACACCTACCTGGACATGGCATGTATGTCGCACGAATGAATGATTTGTCTTCCTCCGTGTTCTGTTCCTACTCGTGGTAGGTAGATAGCTAGCTGGTAGAAGACAGATCTGGAAGAAACACTATGGAAGGTGGTCGGAACTCGGAAGCAAATCCGACACAGCACATCTCTCGGCGCATTTTTCGCCCTATTCAGCCTTATTCGGCCCGTCCGTAGAGGGGGCAAATGCTGCAGTGGTGTCCTTGCCCAAAGTATCGATGCTGTCGTGTTGAACCGCCGTCTGCTCAGGTCGTGATTGATTGACGGACGGACAGAGCGGCTTCATCTTCTCGTCTGGATTTACGGAACAAGGGTGGGATCGACCCGCACACCCGGCGTAAAAAAGCGCAAAACTTGGCCGGCAAAGCGAGCTCGCTTGGGCGCTCCCCCTGTGCAGCGCATGCATCAATAGTTGGAATAACATTATTGCATTCTTCGGATTGAGGTACACCCGCAGCGGAGACGACGACGATTAGGGATAGCGACAAGGGAATAGCACGACAACGACAACACACAGCTGGACTGGGGTGGTCAACGCACACACTCTCCGCGCTCGGATTATCTAACCCGCCGTATTGGCGTTGTTCTCGTGCTGGTTACGTTGGGTGTAGTGGGCAGGATTCAGAGAAGAGGGAGTGGGAAAGAAAGCAGTAACGTCGGTTCAGCAAATACACGTAGGAGCGGATCCCTTTTTTTTTCTTCGTGTGAGTCTACCGAAATGTACCTTGTGTCCATTTTCTTCCTCCTTGTTCGTCCTTGGCCGCATTCCGGCTGCTCTGGTGCTCTCCTTTTTCTTCCCTCTCGTGTTCCCGATCAACGTCTATTTGCCCGTAAAAGCTACGTCAATGGAATAGGAGCGTGGCAAGAAGAGCTGGGCAGTGAAGAGGATTCCTTGAATTACTGCTCAGAATGGTACATATTCTGTGGACGTCTGTTCAGAACGTTGCTATCATGCAGTTACGCGGGGGGCAGCCTTCTCTAACCTACGTGCTTTCCCGTACAGCCTTGCTGATCTACCTCGAACTTTACTTTACTTGTTGATTTCCTGAAACCCCGTTCGTTGTCTATCCGCGCTATGGAAAATCTCCCGGTTCTCTACCAAATATACCGGTTCTATTACGCTTCACTCGATCATTTACTTCAACTCCGGATCTATCTGGCTGATCACCACCCTTGCTGCCAAAGGCGAAATACTGGTATTGCAATTCCAACATCCTCAAGGTCATTCAACATACCCACGACCTAATATACCAAGCTCAAGACTCCCTAGGGTTGTCGAATCTCCAACCAAATACTCAACAGCCAGATCTTGCGTAGGAAAGCAACCGAAAGCTACTCCAGTTGCGTGCAGGAGGATACCGGTTTTTACACTGTTACCCGCATATAGGGTCAACACCGGGGAGTGCAGAGGTTTAGGCAGGCGAATAGCAAGATCGGATAGCTAAGCATGACGATGGAGGTGGATGCGAAACCTGACTCGGAGAAGAGGGTAGACACCAGCACCGCAATGCATGTTAGCAGGACGACATCGGAACGTCCTTCGTCGAGATTTGGACTCAACAAGCCAAGCGGAGAAGCCGATTCCCCTATTCACCAGAGAGGCGAGCCGACGTCGTCGCCGAGAGGCTTCAGGATGTCGGTCTCTCAGCTGCCTCTGGAAGGAAGCGTCTTGGGCAAGCGAAGAGCGTCGCTCATGGAGGAACCGAAGTTTCCTTCGCACGTCACGGCAATGATGGATATTTCTTCGGCGTTTCGTCGAGAGTCGATGATATCGCCCGTAGATGTCGTACCTCCGCATACCCGATTCGCCTCGACGTCTTCATCGCCGCCGTGCCCTTTATCGTCTTTGAGCGTGTCACACCCGTCACATACACACAGCGCGACGGAGTCTCCTACGAATCGTAAAATTCGGCCACGGCCCTTGAGCGTTTCCGTTCAAAAAGCAAAAGAGGACACCCATGGGGCAGTGGTGGAGCTGGAGAATCAGCAGTATAGTGAAGCCGACGAGCATCGCCCGAGTCTACCGGGTTTCAAAAGCCTTTTTGGGATGAACGATGCAGGTTGGTTTACCCCTATTGAAGGCGCATGATAATTGGGGAAAGCTAACGTATGTGAACATTTGCTACTCTCCAGAGGAACGACCCATCTTCTCTCGCAACAACAGCTCTTCCGGTTTTCCCGATTTGCAAACCTTGAAGGGACCCTTGTCATTGGCTCTGGGTCCATATGGCGGCACAACACGCAACTCGAACGATTCGGGAACCACTTCCCTATGGAGCTCTTCTCGCTCGTCGTTTGGCGCTCGAGAGTCGATATCAACCTCGCTGACCGCTTCCTCGTCGGTGACAGCCGCGCTTACACCGTCATCAGCCACTTCATTTATGATTATGCCGCCGCTCAAGCCACAGTCACCAGGATCTGCCGGGTTTGTGCCCCCTGCTCAGCAGCGCTACCACCAAAATGGCGGGCCAAGTGCTCACCGGATCTCCACACCAGAAATCGGAATGGAGCAAGATCCAGCGGGCAGCGGGAATACCGGCCATTCCAGTGGTTTGCTTCTGCGTGATCTCGCCAAACGACCCTCTTATGCCAATTTCGGGGCCGAAATCGAGAAACAACGCGTAGAGGTGGAGAGACAACGGTCAATGGCCGAGGCGGAGGAAGCCTGGAGACGGCAAAGTGACAATGCGGCAGTCCTCTCGGATGAGAGGAAACGATTACTGGGAAGCAGTCCGCGACCGTTGCCACCTCGTGAATTGCAGGGGGGGCCGGTAGCGCCTGTTGATCCGTCATACTCGGACGAAGCATTACGGGCAGCGAGAACAAGGCTGCTGAGATACGAGAGCTACCCTTTTGGCTCCAAAGATGCACGAATCGAGATTCAAACTTCTGCGATTTCGACAAACGCATGTGATCCTCATCGCCGGCAGTCAATGTTTCCTCAGCATGTGAGCGATGCGACAGGACATCCAGGGATTATCAATCTCGGCGACTCTGCAGAGCCTGCTAAACGGTTTTCAGAAACCGCTAGCCCCGGTTGGCAAGAGCCCTTTGAACAGCATCACCGATTGTCCACAAGTTCACAGAGGGATATGCAGTTTGAGGAAATCATACGCAAAGCTTCCGTCGATTTGGCCAAACGTTCGGCTACATCAAGCTTGACCGGTACACCCATCATGGCTGCTAGGACGCTCATGCTGCCCAATATTTCATCAGAACCGACGGCGAGGGCGGCGTCGCCCAGGACAACGCTCCTACACAACAGGGTTTTTGACGCTGCAGAAACAGCGAATCTCAAGGAGAGGGAGAAAAGAGAGCAGAACAGTGGACAAATGCCCACGGCGCCGACGAGTGCAGCCGCATCTCGTTCTGCTACGCCTCGAAGAGTCCCGAGCCCTTTACCTTCTCGAAGTGTTACCCTTCCTTCGCCATCATCGCTAGGCCGGTCACTCGATCAGCGACTCCGATCACAGTCGCAACAGGGCTTACAGGGTACACAGCTCCACTCGGTAGATGCCGGAGAATATCGTCGTAGCAGCTTTCAAATTCAACCAGATACATCCCGTCCACATTCTCAACGCCACTCCGTTTCCATAGACATTGATCAACGGCAGATGAATCGATCACGGCGCAGTCCTCGCCAGAATCCTGCTGAACAGTCATCCACGTTTTATGCGGGAGCGTCCATGCGGAATGGCAGGGCATACGACTTGCCTCGTTCTATGGATCGTGCTTTGGGTGCCTCTCACAACGATGGCCTTCGGTCAGGGGAGGGTTCACGAAAAGAATCATCGGTTCATCTCTCAGCCGGAAACGTGGATACCGTCGTTCCCTACTACGACAACCCGGAACAGCCACCTGCCCCTGGAGCGAATAACAAATTGGAGTTCCCTTCGGTATTGAGAAAGGATTATCAATCGGAGAGTAACAGTAGCGGTCCATCACTCGGAGCTCCTTCAAGTATATCTGCACAAGGTCCGGCTCCCTACATGGTCCGGCATCCTACAGATTATCTTCCGCAACAGCAGCACGGCAATTCAGCTGCCGCCCACAATCTGTATGGCTCATGGCATCCGGAAAGTCGTATGAATACATACACGTCTTTGCCTCCAGGTCCAGTCCGGACGATAACAGCTCCATCGATGGTTAACTCCGGCCCCACCTTGCCGGGTCCAAGATATACATGCGAGTACTGTGGGAAAAGCTTTAGTCGCCCAAGTAGCCTGAAGATTCATATCTATAGCCGTGAGTGATTGTCACTGTACCGTTTTCCGTTCTCAACGCCGAGACTGAGCCTTTTGTCCTCTTAGATACCGGCGAGAAACCTTACAAGTGTACTTGGCCGAATTGCACACGATCCTTTTCTGTGCAATCCAACTTGAAACGTCATGCGAAAGTGCATCTCGAGAACAGTGGACATCAGGCTACCTCAAGTGGGAACAATAATCTCAACACAGAATCGGAGCCGGCCAATGTGGCGACCGCGCTTCTTGCGGGAGCGCAAGGTAGAAGCATCGCTGGCGGACTATCCTCCTCCAGTTATTCTGCCGATTTCCTGACACCCCAGACTACCCAACCTTTGCCAACAAACTCCAATACTGACGGCTATTTCGACCTCAGACACATACACGCAACGAAGCCGGGTTCTCACTCGCCAGCGCCCACCGGACGTTTCAAGGCTCACCTTGGATCTTCACGTCCTACAACACCAGCTGAGATGCAGGGATACCTAGCATCGCCATCAAATCCCAAGCTGCCCGCGTCCTTCGGGAACACGGGACCTCCTCGCGGCCCGTCGCATTTGCAATACTCTTCCCGGGACATCTCCTCTTCTGGTAGGCGTGTCTCTGGCAGCAGCGTTTACGAAGATCATGATCAGATGGAGGAAGACGAGTTGGCCGAGTAGAATATGATCTCTAGGTGTTGCCGCTGGGGGAAAAGCAACCCGCACTTTGCGCAAACTGCCGCAATGGCCTTGGCTACTAATTGCCAAGGCAAACAGGAACTGTATCAGTCCATCCAAAGAAGGATACTTCAAATCTCCAAAGAGAGCCCTTGTGAGCAATAACCATATATAATGCATGTAACCATCTTTGGTCCCTCTAGCGAGCTCACCAACATGGTTCGTCCGATGACACATCACCGAACCTCATGGACGATGGAAAGGCTCTAAACCTGTAGCTACCTTGCCTCCAACTTAACTGTCCTGGCGCGGGTAGATTCACATCGGACATTCCATACTGGCTCACCTAGCTCTCGGACATACTACTCGTCCACAACGTTCCTCCGACCTAGGACGCTTCTAACAGCATCCGTGGCCGTGTATCATCTGTACGATCATTACCCGTTATAATCAAGGAAATCTATTGCGGGATTTGCTGAGCCGCTTTCTCTGCTTGAGCAAGGACGAAGCCCAATGGTCAAGTCCTTGGTGAGTGATATCGCGACGACCGCCTCGGATCCCCCAATGATGGACGGGCGGCAATGTTTCGGATCAGTAGCGGCAGGATAAGAATAATTTCCTTCGCTGTCGTTGTTTGTGTGAGTACCGATTTCCTCAAGGTTCCGACGACGACGACGACGACGAAATTCACCTCATTTTGGAGTTCAACTCGCCGAACGAACCGTCTCCTCCACTGCGGCTAACGCGTGATCTGGCTTCGTGTCAAGTTACGCATTAACAGATGCACAAACCTTACTCTAGTACAAAGTTTGCATGGAACGCCCCTTTGTTCATGCTTGCGATCAAACAGGGAACATCGCAAACGCCCTTTTCACTTTATTGCTGTCATCCCACCAGATGTTGCCTTCATGTTTGCAATACTACTAGTTGTGGGCCTGATCCATTAGCGTGTGATATCTTGTAAGTGAATTTATCCGCCCAGGTGATTGATTTCATGCCACTTAGCTTCTTACCTTTCAAATGTTCTTCGAATGCTAATACTTCTCCATAGGATGCCATAACCAGCTCGAAACGCCATCAAACCGTTCTGTGTGTTTGGAAGACCTCACTGACACTAGTTTCAGTTTATTCCTCTTTTACGGAGGTAAAGCGCTTTGAGCCTTTACGACGACCTCCTGGATCACGGCTCCTTTCCTACGATGGCTAACACTTGTGACGTAACAGCCCACCTTTTTCGCAACTAAATTACTGAGAGATCGACCTGAGAGGTAATAACAAGTCAGGGATGGTAACAAAGGAGTGTACAGTGTTTCATTCTTCCAGCGTCTGATCATCCTTTTCGGAAAAAACGGGGAAGGGGCTATGTCTCGATAGGATACGTACAGGCATAACATATTTAACGCGGGCGAGGGGAAAGACAGCCCACGTACGTCGAATTTGATCTCATAATCAATCACCGCCGTCAAGTCTTGCAAACAACAAGTCATCGCCACCCTCCCATCGAAGCGTGAAGAATTGAGTAGTAACTCAAGAGGAGTACGTTTATAGTCGAAGAACTTGAGAAACTCCCTGTTTGCGAACAGGTGCATCATACGTGTGTGAGTGTCAGTTTATCATTTCAGGGAACTTTGAACTAACTCCTTTATGCTGGCTTTGATTGACCATGTTTAGAAATGAGTCTCACACCTAGCATGCCAAGCAACAACAAGGAACAGGGAAACTTCAACCTGATGACACCGTGGCTCAAGCCTGCTCCCACCCTTGTTTCGTCGCCGAACTCCCAAGCCACCGTCGGTGAGAGATCAAACCATGATTATGGGACTCGTCAAGCACAAGACGGCGACAAGCAAGCTCTCATAGTTACTGAGGAAAACGAAGGGCTCGGTCTCGGAAGGATTACCCGCTCGTCTGCGCGAAGTCTTCCTCACAGTTGCCTTGACTTCTTTGCAGGTAGACTTTCCCGAACACGAGAAAGCTGCTCACCTGGAGGAAGAGAAGATAACGAACGTTCCACCAAAGGAACGAAGCGCGTCACAGGTGAAGAGCCAGAAAAGGACAAGGCAGGTTCGGTTAGTCAAACCCGACAGAGTCCGACTTCGAGTACCACCAGTAAAGCAACGATCCACGTCGAGATTATCTCACCTGACGGTGAGAGAAGCACTGACTTTACGTGTATGGTCTGCTCCTCTGCTGAATTGGGGGATCATTGGCGGAAACACAAAAACAAGACTGTATGCAGTAGTTGTTGCTATGCGGCCGAAGAACGGGTGAAAGCAAAGACTGTGAGTCGGTCCAGTTGCGTCAACATCGACAATGATTTGCTCATTGGGCTACATCGCACGCATCTAGTTGCCCATCGAAAGAAAAAGGAAGGCAAGGGATGACGCCATTCTCCTTCCTGCTCCATCGAAGCATAGAAGAGTGACGACGAAATTTTCTGAACATTTTCGCCAGCTGAAGCGAGGTCCCAAACGCAGTAGCCGCCTAGATATGCCTCCCTCGATGCTATCGAGTGCATCGCCGGCGGCTGAGACGTCGACCGCACAACAGGCCACCCCTCTCCGGGGCCATTCTGCGCAACATGGAAAATTCTCTACGCAACAAGGACCAAGCGATCAAATGCGTACCGCATATCGTCCGTTGCAGATTACCCCAGCAGCTTCAACTTTCCGCAAAATTGCTCTCCATCCTTCATCGAACGACGCATCCACCGATGATCTGCCACTAGCTCCACGCATTTGGCACAGACGTGCCTACGATGCGTCCGTACGGTATCGCCAGGGATCGCCGTCGACGTATGCAGAGATTTCGCTGGAGGAGATCAAGCGGCGACGATCACTGTTACTGATTTTTCGGCAATGCGCATTGGACCTACTTGACGAGACCTCGACAGCATTGATTCGATTGGAGAAGGCATCTATGCGATTATCTGGATCAAACCAAAGAGCGGGGATGATCGGATATGCTCGATGAATGGGGTTTCCCGTGTCTTTCATTTGGCCCGTTACTTCGACACGGTAACTTGATTCCTTGACAGATTTTGTGCATGAGAGTGTGTGGTGTAAGCTAAGACTCGGCAAGGACATTGGCATCGTTGTACGCTACTTTTCGTGTAATGCAGTTACCAAGAAGGATTTGAATTGCATACATGTATGGCTTACGCCAAACTTTTGGGTGTGGGACCTCGCTCAATTTATTCTAATTTAAGCATAGATAGCCAACCTGGGGTCAAAGACCTTAGTGTTGCCCATTCTGAAGCCCTTGTCCAGCTGGCTAATAGCTTCAATGTCCTCCTTTGTCAGGTCAAAAGTCGAACTTTTCAGGTTTTCGACCATTCGCTCAGGTTTGACCGTCTTGGGGATGACAATGATGTTTCGCTGAGTACACCATCGAAGGAGGACCTGACCGGAAGTGACCTTATGCGCGTCGGCGATCTTGCTGACCACCGGGTGAGTAAGGAGGGATTCGACCTGCGTTGCAGAGGGCACTCCAAGTTCGAGCCAGCTATCCGAATCGAGCATCATTAGTCAGCGCAGCAGATGATCTTCCGGGAAATAGCGTGTACATACCTTGCAGGACCGAAAGTAGAGAACGCCATGACCCGGATTCCGTACGCCTCACACAGATCGATCAAATCTTGCTGAACATTATAGGGGTGCATCTCGATTTGCAGCACAGCGGGAGGAATCTCGGCGTAGGTCATGAGATCTGCAAGAAGTTGGCCCCCAAAGTTACAAACGCCGATGTTTCTGGCAAGCTTGAGAGAGGGGAGTTTCTCCATAGCTGCCCAGGTTTTCTAGATTCAAGCAAAAGCTTTAATGTTTGAAAGCGCAAAATAGGTTGTCCGAGCGATGCAGAACATACGTGAAGAGGAGCACGATCAAGTTCGATCTTTCCCTCCTTAGTGAACCATCCGGGGGGGTAGCTGACAGCGGGATCAACTATAGTTCGGATTCCAGCAACAGGATGATGCTCAGTCTCATAGATTCAACGACCACACCACTAACGACCGACGTACCATATTTCAACGCGATAGGGAAGTGGATCAAGTACCTGAAATTCGGTAGCCATTATTATCCGGCCCGGTGCCAGGAAGATGCCTGAATGACTCACAGATCAAAGTAATCTGTCTGCCAGTCTTGAAGTTGTCGTCGGATCTGAATCTCTACTTGCTCTGGTTGCTGCAGCCAAGAGGGATATCAGCATACCACAATGGTTCAGAGCGACCCACAGCTATTCTCACTTTGTAAGTGTTCCACAACTTGCTGACAATAAACAACTCCTCCCGCTTGACGATTCCTTCATCCAAAGCCCTTCGAAGACCTTCACCAGATTCCTTTTCATTCCCGTAGTCGCTGCTGGAATCGAACATTCGGACACCGGCCTTGATGGCTTCATAGACTGTGTTGGCGCAAACATCATTGGGTACCTTCCACATTCCCTAAAATGCGCCACTTCCCATCAGTCGTGTAGCTATGCCCATTAGAAAAAGGTGACTCACCATGCCGACAAGGGGCATCTCATCGTTGGAAGTCGAAAGCTTGACAGTAGGAGTCTTGATGGACATTTTGACTGTGTTTCGAAAATGCAGCGGTATTGATATCTGAAAAGCACTGATCACGCACAAAAAGCACACTCACGGTATTTTGAACGTTAGGTTACTGCGTTTCTAAGAATGATACGCTGACTGGGAGGAATGTCGTGCTGGAGAGGGTTGCGATGGCTATATACTTATGATACCCGCCTATATCAAATTAAGTCTATGCGTTTAGCCCACCAATAATAATTGCTAATGTCCATGTGCAATCGAGCGTGTAAAGGCCCGAAGAAGCCGAAGCAACGTGGGGCCTCTTCCGGTAGCCTTCCGGTCTGGAGTGAAGAAGTACAGGGTGGATGTCACCCGTCTATAGTGCAGTCACCACGATATAATCAGCGATGTCGCTGATTCTACTGCTGTTACAGAGTTACATCATGCCTTAAATCCCATATACAACGATTAGATAGCAAAGTCAGCCATCCAGTATTAATTTTGGAAAGGCGGCAGAAGGAGAATATCGGTTTAATTTGGACCAAGATGAAGAATGAAGAACGGATCGTGCAGACAAATAAACACGATCATGTCGCGTTTGAAAGTGGCGGTTGAGGCGTAGCTTCATTTAGTTGTTGTTGCTGAGCGACCATGATGTTATTTGAGCTATGCGATAGGCGAAGACTGCTTCTGGCATAGGGTTGTGACTGTTGCATTCCATGATGCAGTGTACTCTGCTGTGAGAATCCGCCTCCGTTGGTGTCCGAATGAGCAGGGTCAGAGCTTTGTTGCATCTCGCCAGAAGCCCCAGTCGGGAAGGGGAAGGACGGTCGATGCCTACAGAGGCCAAAATTGAAGCGTATTAGCCCAGAGTGATCGGTAAGGTGATTATAATCGACTCTGCTTACCATCTCTGCCATGTTTCTGTCGTAGTACTTTCAGAACTGAGCTGTTCAGCCTTCGAGTTACCGAAAGGCATAGTGAAAACAGGCCGCTGGACAGCGCCTTCGTTCTGTGACGACAAAGCCGGATCCAGTGATACATCCCCAGAGGCCGTAATGGAGCCCACCTCCATTGCTGGCTGTGCACTTTTATCGGACAAGACGATCCCATCAAAGTAGTCTTTAGAACTCCTCGTTGGTTTCGGCACGGCAAAAGAGACTGCAGCCGATGCAGCGGAAACATTGACATACGGGTTGTTCTGTGAAACCCCACTTTCAGTTGATCCCATATTTCCCTCCGAGTTACCGAGGTGCAGCTGCCCCAGTTGACGATCGGTCGCCACAATGGGTACACTTGAAGCTACACTATTCGTGTTATAGCTACCACTTTGTTGTTGCCAAGCGAATTGTCCAGAGGTTGCGCCACTGCTTGGGATTGTCGCTCTAACAGAATCTACATCAGACGGTGTCGCAAGCTGTGTAGAATATTGCGGGGCCAAATGTCTTGATTGAGAGTTGGACTCATAATTACTATACTGGCCATTAGGATGCATCGACTTCTCCGGTATCAGATGCGAATACACCGACTGTGAATGATTTGTCAAGAACGGACTCGAGTTGGACTTTGTCGTCAATTTGGGTGGCGGGATACTGACGCTACTTTCGTCGGGCGTGACAAGGACCATACTATGACTCGTCGATCTTGCCAAGCTCGGCCCGGCTTGGCTGAGGTACTGAGGAGCAGTAGGCACCTGTATATTCGGTGTTGGAGGGGAAAGCGCCGGCAGACTTGGAAGAGTGGAGTATTGAGCGCCTAGTTGAGTCCCTTGCGATTTCTGATCCGCGGATTCATCCTCTTGATCAAATTCACTTTTCGATCTATCCGATGCCGAATCGCTATCTTTTGATCCACTCGTTTCATTGCTCCCTTGATCTCGTTGCTGCTGATCTTGTTGCTGTTTTTGCCTGTCAACTTTGGCCTGTTGAGCCTTCTTTGATAGATTCTGGTAATGCCGAGGAATTGCTGCTGCGTTTTTGCGGTTGGCACCCGTGGGCGGTGTGTAGGCGGCTGGTACCATTTCATTAATATTTCAAGAGTTAGCGTCAGAGGGACGTGAACCAATTTTCACCACTCACGGTTGTTCGGATTCGAATCAAACCCTACACATTTCTTGACCAACCAGTGTCTTGTCAATGCGTCTCTACGCGAAAATCTGGAACCGGCAGAAGAGAATCAGTCTGTGCCCAGATTACAGAGTAGTTGAGTGATGGCGTACTGTTTTCGACAAGCGCTACATGCAAATGGCTTGACCTCCAAATGTATCCGTTTGTGACGTTTTAGGTCATGATTTCGGTTCTAGATGTTCAACAGTCAGCAGTCAATTCTACTGATCTTTCGTCCTTTCAAATCCAAACTCACAAAGCTCTGAGTACACTGATCACACTTGTGTGGTCGATCCTGGCCTCGATTGGCGGGATACGAACTAAACCCGGTATACTCTGGTCGATCTGGCATAGAACTAGAATTTGTCGTGGACGTAAAATTATGCAAGAGACTCGGTCTCTGATGCTGCTGCTGCTGAAAGTCATGGTACGCTGCTGTTGTTGCAGCATTTTGTTGAGGGATTGCTGATGGCGCCGAATGCGCCATATGCGGTAAAGGAGGCATTGGTGGTTGTTGTCCTGATTGAAGATATGAGGATTGCTGCATCCCGTAAGGTTGCTGGAATTGAGGAGGAGCAGGCCGCACGCTGTATGACTGGACGTAATGCTGCAGAGGTGGTAACTGGGTTGGGACCGGATAGGAAACTCCGGACACAGACTGCGGCGCATGTGGATGGGGCGACGATTGTGGTGGCTGCTGAATCTGCTGACGATGTTGGAGCTGATATGTATACGGGCTGACTTGTTGGCCACCGTAGAAACCAGCTTGGGTCGTTTGAATAGACGGACTAGATATATTGGGGACGGAGTGTAGACGATTCGCCTGATGGTGTTGATAAGCTTGACCGTAAGGCGACGATCCCATAGCAGAGGTGCTCCGGAAGTTGGGCTCAAAGGGCGACCCTTCGACCTGTATATGTTCATTGGAACTGCCAGCTCTTGGCATATTGGACCCCGTTTGCAGATTCAGAGGCGCAGGTCGATGCCTAATCTGACCGGTGGAAGAAGAGTTGCTTCTCATCATCTCCATCGACGAATGCGGAGAATGCGGGTTGGACGACTCGGAATTCCAGGTGTGCTGGATAGGAGTTAAACTCGGTCGATGTGCGTTTGTTCCATTTGTCCCATCGACAAGCCCGACTGGTTGATAAGATAGCTGTGTTGTGGGTGATATTGAAGGATATCCCCGGGTTCCGGCGTCGTCCGGACGAAGAGACGGGGTCTAGAGATGAGCCAATATTGTTTAGCGATTTGGACACTACCACGCAATATCCCCAGCACCAAAACAGCGAGTCCCAGCGGGGATGATTCAGTTGCAATGATGTTACCAGCAATGAACGCGCAATTCGATCTCCTATGCCCAATGACCAACGCTTTAACATTTACCGTCTTGCAGTCTGTATCCAACCCATACGCTCGCTGATTCTCTTCAAGCCATTAGGCGAAATGCCAAGAATACTACTCACCCTACTCATCGGCGCGGCCTGATGCATTCCCTCTCCATGAAACGATCTTCTTCCCATATTATGGTCTACCGAAGGACCCTGCATAATCTCCCTGCTATCCACAAAGGCGAAACTCGCCGTTCTTGACGGCTGAGGCTGTTGGTACTGATGTTGTTGTTGCATCGACGCGTCCTAGGTATCAGATTGGCTGGCCAGTTTGTCCTTTCCAATGCGGGGAATTTCCGCTTTCAGTGATATTGTTCGGATACGGTCCTGGTGCGATCCTAGAGAGCGGAATGTTGGAATGTGTGAGGTATGATTTCGAGTTGATCGAGTATTCTCGGGCGAAACTCCAGCCCGTTGTGTTTGGGATGTATCCTCG
The DNA here is from genome assembly GCA_030039265.1 of Naganishia cerealis. NCBI lineage: Eukaryota > Fungi > Basidiomycota > Tremellomycetes > Filobasidiales > Filobasidiaceae > Naganishia > Naganishia cerealis. The sequence goes on along the minus strand of JASBWR010000034.1, from coordinate 128,935 downwards.
AACAGGGGACAAACAGTTTAATGGGTTGGGAAAATCACGTGTCAACGTTCATCACTTGCTGCAGTGAGGGTGTTCTCCAAGTAAAAGAAAAGACTGCCGTATCTGGCGATAGTGCAACGACCCTAGTGGGAAGTAACGTATGTGTCTTCCCTCAGATGGCCAACTTCGCGTGTCTGTTTCGGCGTGCTGAGCCCGGAAAAAAACGAGCGTCGATCTTTAGGAGCGGACAAGTCTAAGTCGTGTAGAAGGAATGGTGATGGGTAGAGGTAAGACTGTCGATCGGGAGGCGTATGGAGCAAGAGGGCGGGTCGGCTTAAACCTCTTGTTGCGAGACGACACGACGTTCTCGTGGCAGATGGCTGAGATGGCTTTACAGAACACTAGCTCGCTTTGCCGCGGATCGTCCACTGAGACGCGGGAGGGCCAGACAGACGCGTACAGGGTCAAAAGTATGTACAACTAAATGGTGCCATCGACTCCCCCCGCCGCAAGGCGCACGAGGAGGGTCCAGCCTCTTCTCGGAGCTCGTCTTGACGAGCGCGACCCGCAGAAACAACGCAAGAGAGATCCTGCTTTTCCCAGAGCGAGAGAGACCGTTTCTGGCCAAAATGAAAATTGAACGCTGCCAGCGGAGCAGACACGTTGCAGCTTGGCGGAGCAGGCGGGGCGTGTCGGGCGGGAGCAGTTCACCGGGATGTACTTTTTGCTGTACCTGAGCGCTACACGTCCGAACAGATAGAACAGATGTCCGGAGCTTTCCCAGCTGCCCTCCCTGGTTGCTTCTTCGAGGGGCTCTTCACCAGGATCGTGTCTTACATTCGGCTGCCGACTACTCTGCCAACTACTCCCCAATCGCTCTCCCTGGTTCGTGTCCTACTGACCGATCCTCGCTATTGCTTCTACTGGATGGCACGTTCGTGTCTGATTTTTACCGTCATAGCTACAAATCTAGTTGTACGGGGACAGCTACAGGCACAAGACAAGAGAGGCAGTTGCTAACGGCAGGAGAGCTGAGAGCTATTTCGGACGGATTTACAGTTGTGCGTGAATAGATAGCCGCGTAGATGTGTGTATGTGTGTATGATCACCCGCTGGAAAAGAACCCGCTCCGGTAATTGAATTACCTATCTACTGTAATAGAAGCGCCATTTGTCATGTATAATATGCACTAACCATTATGCTATATGCCAACGGATAGCCAGCGAGTCGAACGCTGAGAACATAAATGTTACTACATAGCAAGTAGGTCGGCTTACCAATGCCTAGCTATCCTTTTATTATTATTTAAATTTATTAACGCTTTGCATCAGACTCGAACTGACAACTCTTATAGTGACATTATAAGGCTTTACCTTTAAGCTACCAAAGCTATAACTGAGTCGGCATGATTCGAACATACATAAGCCTATCTCAAATATAGGGGACTTGCCAATTAGTCTACAACTCATCTCATAATAATTATACAATTCATATTTTATTATATATTCATAACCCGTTGTAGACTGTACAATCTTTTTCGGCTGCTTCTTGCATGCCCTATCATCATGATTCCCCCTACCTCCGCTTCTTGGTCAATACTTTTCAAATTTCCATTGCTTGCGGCATGGCATCTTACATCGGTGCTGCGACGGAGATATTCCAGACGGTACAGCATCGGACCGTCCTCGGCGCAGTAACTGGCTTTCAGGAATCAACAAATAGTTTTACAACTGTATCTACTCAAGTTTCCTACTCAGGTCATTGTGGATGGGCCCTCTCTTTTCTCCCAAGATGGTATCAGATAAAGGCCTCGATTTGAAATCGTCCGTATTATTCCAATACGTGATCATCTGACCGGCAAGGACGGCATTGAGTGCCGCCGCCAATGCAAATCCCCACCAGACTAGGCTGTCACCAGTTTCCTGACTTGTTGTGAACAATCGGGCGATACAGCCGGCGAATGCATTGAAGACTGCAAATGCAGAAAGATTGCCGGTGCTTCGGAGACGGTGATTGGATATGATCTGAGGAGCCTTGGAGATCAAAGCCAGAGGGACAGTACTAGCTTGAAGAAGTGATACTGGCAAAAACGTGATATTAGCTGAATGACGCTCGAGTTCTGCTTGGATTGCGAACTCACAGGTACCAGAAGAGCATAGCTTGCGAGAGCTCAGGAAGACGGCTACAACAGCGGTCAACGCCAATCCTCCGAGCACCCCTGTGGCGTTTCCTTGGGTCCGGACTCTTCCACCACTTCCGCTGAGAAGTTTCTGGCCAGTAGGAGCGAACCAAATGATAAGAAGGGTGATGATGACGTTTTGCACCGACAAGAACAGGTTTTCCCCATAAGTGGAGAAAGGGAAATCATTTCGATATGCGTATGCTAGAGTGATGGCGTAGCTTGCTGTCTCCAGTACCTGTGAGGGTTGGGGCAATACTTTGAGCTCAAGAAAACGCGATAATGACAGCGCGTTTGACGCACATAAGCTGAAAGGGACAATCCCCTGGCGGATTTGGAGCTCAGGATTTTTGCGATCTGAGGAAGTTTGACGATGGATCCTCCCACCACAATTCCCAGCCCTAGACCCTTTGAGATCGAGTATTTGACGCAGTCGGTATCTGACAAGTCGAAATTGTAAATTAGGGAATCATAGCAAGTCTAGCGAAAGGATTGACATGTTAGGCAGAATTCGATGCTGCCCTATGTATTTCGCATACCTTGCCAATCAAGCTAGTCAAAGGCTCTTTGATGAATCCTGGGAAGTTTCTGGTGATGCTAGTGACCTTTAGAAGATGGATCAGGGGGTTTTCCAAGCGCGGATGCCATGGACAACTCACGACATATTGGACGGTTTCCATTTTGAGTTGATGGCTGAAATACTGATAAGCGAAAGACCGCAGTAGTCCAGGGATCGCACTCGGCTACGTGTGAGTCTACGTTGTCTTCGCAAGGTACAGGCGACGGAAGTGAAAGCCAGTCAAAACAGGATGAGGTGGACCCACCAGGAGCGATGAGGTGTGTAGGTGGAGGAAGAGGCACAGGGTGTATTGCTGATTTGCTTCCGCAAACGCTCTGTGACCACCTTTCAGCTCCGCTAGCTGCTCCGCTTACCGTATTTGTAGATTCTGTTACCAGCTACCCTCAACCCTAGTCGTAAATCATACCGTCGTGTATTAGGGCCGAGGATCTTATTAGGAAAAGCTTGATCCACTTGCCAGAGCTTTATTAGGCGTGCGCCCATTCATCTTTCTCGCCCGGCCACTGCAGTAAGACAACTCTATCCAATTCCCGACGAGACCTTCGACAATACAAGAATCATGTCGTCCATCGGTCCAGCACTACCGCCTCATCTGCAAAACCGCCCCAAGGTTGATGCCGAGAGCGAACCGACAGGTGAAAGGCAACACGTAGAGGAGGAAGAGGATAGCTTCGGACCGGCGCTTCCACCTCATTTGTTAGCAAGGAGGAAGAACGCCGTCGCGGGACCATCTATGCCTCCTGCTAACTCTCCGCCGAGAGCATCTGAAGGAAGAAATGTTGGGCCCATCCTTCCACCTCATTTAGCCGCACAACGCGGATACGAGTCGGACAGTGACGAGGATGTGGGGCCGTCTATACATATGGCCAGTAGAGGCGAGAGCAAGGACGACGGTGTGCGGGAGTTCTTAGAAAGAGAAGCAAGACTTCAGAAGGAACGAGAGGTATGTATAGTGTGTTCCATTCGCTTGGCCAGGGTTTTGACGTTGCTTTGGCTCTGCAGGAAGCTGCCAAACCGAAAGAGATGAAACGAGATGAGTGGATGCTCGTTCCGCCGGAGAACGCAGACTTTGTGAATAGTAAGTACTATGACAAGTTATATTTCGCAACCGCCTAACCCTCGGTTGTTCTGCAGCCATAGATCCTTTGAAAGGCAGAGGCTTTTCTCGAATGGCCATAGAGCCGAAGAAGGCTCAAGATATGACGTTGTGGACGGAGACTCCAGCTGAGGTACGCTTAGCATCCAGACAGCATCAGTTGGCGCTTCGTTTCTGATCCTTATGAATGTTACAGCGACAACAAAGGTTGAGGGACGAACTTAATGGCAAAAAGAGGAAAGCTGAGAACGCAGGCCCGACAATGTCGGAGGAGGAGATAGCGGATATGAAGAGAAGACGAAAGAGAGATGCTGAAATTGCTGACAGTATCAGTCAACACAATGTAAGCTGCGTCCTGTTACGGGCCCGCAGAACTGTTTTCTTACGCTTTTCATCTGTTAGACGACACTCCGTGGGAAAACTCTAGTAGATCAGCACGCCCAGAAGTTATCGTCAGACAAATCGAAGAAATCCGACGACGCACCGGCCATTTGGGATAGAGACTCAATGATGGGCGTCAGCGGAAAGTTAATGAGCGAAAGAGACAGGAGTAAAGCTATCACAGACGCACGAGCGCTGAACGATAGATTTGGGCACTCAAAGAGGGGCGCATATAGCTAATACCTGTAGAACTTGCGCACATCATCTTTTTCAAGCTATACATTTGCGTTGAGGAGCCTGTGCGTGCTTATTCTCCTCCAGACGCGACAGGAATGCACGTTCAATCCTTACAACTCACCAAACGCCTTCCTTTGTTGGTCTCCTGTTCGCTAAGGAGACGCATGAGGCCCGATAATCTGGATGCGGCTTTTTTACTGCGCTCTACACTATCGCCCCTGATATATTGAGCTCAGCCCATTTCCTATCGTATTATATCCGTAAAGTAACTGTGGAATCGTCCTTTCCCTCAAGTCCAGGCACATCTTTTTCCACTACCCCTGCTCCATATCTCTCCAACACTTGCTATGCCCGCCCCAGTGAAAGTATCGGAAACGAAGAAGCGATCCTTGACCACGGTTTGCGAAGAACTCGCGCAGAAGGATGAGCAGGGATACACCGTGGAATTGAACTTCGCTGCTGCACCCGCTCCTGAAGTACGAGTACAAGATAGTCCTTTGGCGAAAAAGGTCCGAGTACAGATGGAGCATACGACCACCGCTGCGACTACGGAAAAGGCATTTCCAGAGTATCCTCTGCAGGTTCGACATGTCATTTGCACACATTGCGATTTGCTTTACACACTAGAGGAAACTATTCAACCGACAAAGCAATGTGTAAGTAGAACTTATGGTCTTCGCAGTTCAATGGTCTTCCGACCTGCTCCGGGTTGTCCTACAATCATGCCACGAATAGCTGTCTGACCGTTCTAACATCTTTCGTCCCTTCAGATCGACTGCGGCAGATCCGCTACTTGGAAGTTGTGCAACCCAGCCCGAGGATGTCATTGTCTCTCACAGCTGTCCCGAGAGATGCAAGACCTATATTCGAAGGCACTGCGAGCCTGATGGGGGCATCTTCTAGTTGCAGTGTTGTGTTTGTATTTGGCAATGCCGCAGCGGTTTATCCTCCTGCTACGCGCATGCAAAGAAGCAGTTCATTCAGCCTCATCTCTGTGTAAAAGGTAAACGGCTCTCGTTGTCGTACGCATTGCTGTTGTAACGCGAAAAGTTACCAAACACCTTACCGAGCTGCCCAGAATGTATGAATGGAGTGGCGCCCGGCTGTGTGCAAGTGAGAAGATGTCAACGGTTGGCCACTACCACCGCGGCCACTACCAGCCAGGCTGCCGTTTAGACATGACGTAATATTAGCCTGCCGATCTGCCGTCGATCTGTCTCAGAGGTGCAACAACCGTCCAAGTTGTACACTGGGACAGCCCATTGCAGTAACAATAATCTTTCCAGAAAAGGGTATGCTGCACTGCGTTCATCGAGTGAGCTCACCATTGCGGCACATTATCTCAGGTGGCCAGCTACGCAACTCCCAGGCGCATTCCATCAACCGATACGAAAGCACAAGTATGAGCAAGAGACGACTTCCCCATGGCCGTATAACTGAAACTGAAGGGGGAGCAACTCCCGACGCAAAGGCTTCTAAGCCTATCCGTGAGTGATCGGCAGCCCACCAGCCTTATGTACCACTTGAATCCAGCTCAGTATTCTCGCTTGTCAACAGCTCGGAAGCGGCAGAAGACCACAGTGTCCGCATCTCCAGTCAAAAGAGTGAAGAGATCCAGTTCCACCTCCGCGGATGATGAGCTAGTGACAGTTGATGACGCATGGATAGATTGGCCTGCGCCTCGTGCGGCAATAGAAAGAGCGAGAGAGTTCCTCGTCGATATGTGAGTACTGGGAAACACTGGATTCTGGATTCCTGATGACCGATATCTCATATGTGTTGTAGATCAAAAGCACAACGGAGAGTCCTCTTACTGCCGGATAAAGATGCGGATGGGCTTACAGGTAAAGTAAACAACGGCATAACGTTGCTGAACTGGGCTGATGCTGTTCATTTCTCAGCCGGTTACGTATGCCAGAAAACCCTAGAGCTACTGGGATTACCAGCCTCAAATATTTTCGTACACGTTTTGTCAAAAGGTACCAACGTCCATTCTGAGAGCGAGATAGAGGGGATAGAAAGACTAGTAGAGAACCACGATATCGACCGAGTAATTATTCTGGATCAAGGAAGCCGTCCAGGGCCAGTCGTGCGGAATTTGAAAGATGGACTTGGAGCCGTTCTTTTGATCGATCACCATCAGTCTGACGAAGTAAGTTGATAATGGATCAAATCGACTTTCTATGCTTATCGAGAGAATTTATTGCAGTTTCCGGACGGTGCAATAGTGCTCACCGCTTGCAAAAGTAGCCCAGTGGCAAACGCCTCCTTGTTGACATACTTGACATGCCTTCCGTTACATCCGGAAATCAGAGAGAAAACGGACTGGGCTGCTTTAATGGGTACAATAGGGGGTGAGATCTCGGATCCATTTCAATAACTGGATATTCATTGATCCTCTGCCTGAAAGATCTCGGCGCAGGCATCAAATGGAATCAACCACCATGGCCTGCGCATATCGCGCAGACGTCCAAAGCGTACAGTACCATCTAACTGGAAGGTAGCGCTCAAATCCTTGTCCTGATTAACTCCTGCGTTACAGGTATGGAAGCAAGATAATCGCGGATGCTGTAGGGGCTATTAACGCACCTCGCCGGACAGCCGAATATAATGGTAAGCGGCAAAGGAATATTCGCAAGGTTTCTTTTCTAATACGTTATCACCGGGAATGTAGTACAAAAGGCTTGGGACGTAAGTGAATGGCGACACGTCGTAGGATATAGCTGACATGATTTCATATCGGTAGACCCTCATCGCGGCTAGCCATCCGAGAGAGGTCGCAAACAATGCTTGGTTGAAATTGTGCAGGCTTGATGTCAATGAAGAGATACAGAAGTGGGGGAGGCAACGTCAGTTTCCGGGGGGTATCGCATGACTAAACCATATTGATCAGGAAGGTCACTTTCCAGCGCCTCGCTTTTCGGAAGACGGCAAAGTCGCTTTGATCAGGGTTGAAACGGGATTTCAAGGTGAGTCCTCTGGAAGGTCTCATGGTTGGCGTTGGGCATTTACACATTCCACCCTGACAGTACATCCGGTTATTGCCACGAGATGGGCTGGCGCTTTACGCAAAGCCAAAACTCTTGTCATGGTTATGTGTGCAAATACGGCTTTTAATCCTGATCCTGATATGGTGTCGTTCTCGTGTCGATTATCATCCACCCTTCGAGAGCTTCCGGAGGCTGAGAGGCGTGAGTCAATATGCCTAGTCGATTGTCAGTCATGCTGATGACGGGTTCGTCAATAAAGCGAGCTTGATAGCGCTGCTAAAGTCATATGGCGACAAAGTGGACGGCTTCAAGGATCGAGTCGGAGACAACTTTGCGAGAGGTCACAACGAAGCTACCGGTGGTATAATACGACGTGTGAGTGTCTTGAAACTGCGGCGCGGGTCATTTTCTCATGGTGCTTCATGCTTATCTATTCAGGAAGAATTTGAGAAACTTCTGCTTGCGATGGGGATTGATGAGAACAAAGCGAGAGGAACGACAAAAAGGGCAGCTACCAAAACGGGAAAAGGCAAGATCATTGATCCGAAGCAGTCAAATGGTATAAAAGACTTCTTCAAAGTCGCACCGCCTGTTGCAGCGACTCAGCCAGGGCAATGAACTTGTCGAAGGCAGATAAAGTACAACTGCATAAGTCAAAAGAATGCCTGTATTTCCTTTCTTCATAGGATCAATAGGATCAAGCCCTCGTAGCACTATGAATCAGGGCAGAAGTCCACTATGTCATCATCTCTGAACGCCGAAACTTTAGGCAAATCGGCGGCGATCTGAGGCTCTAGTTGCGAGATGTCTAGATCTTGGAGAATATTCATTATGAAATTGCTCTCCTGATCGTGAGTGACTGTCAACGCAGTATCTCGAGCGTCTGAAGGTCTTCGAAGGATGTTCGGGGCGAAGATGACAGCTAGAAGAAATACTTGACTAAGTTCGCATGATAGGAGGTAAGTGGCATGTGGAACCCGTACCCAGCCACTCGGCAGTCATCTTCGTCTGTGGGACTATATCTTTGGCAAGAAACAGTCTGCTGGCGCTTGCATTAACTCCTCGGCTTGCCGGTCGATCCCATTACGTTACTTACTGAAGGAAGCCGATGAGGTAAAAGAAACTGCGGCGGTTAAGCAAGGGCAGTCGCCTAATCATCATGCAGCTCATATGCGAATCAGATGCTGCTCGAAGGCAGTCCCAATAGAGATCGTCGGGTATAAGGGGTTCCTCCAATTCCTTGAGCCAGCGTTTCAGTACCGAGGCCATGACATGCGGATCAGTGATGTCGTCCTGTGAACGTGCAGAAGAAGTTAAACCGGTCCCGCTACTTGGGCACACGAGGTCTCGCTCACAAGCACTAGTTTGTCTTGGTAACGCTCAAAGCGAGCTTTGACCTCGCTCACAACGTCAGGGTCACCCATCGAAAGAAAGATTCCTCTCGTGTTCAGTCCGCCCAGCTGGATTATCGCTTCTGCTGAGTGCACTAATGGGACTGGTACTCGAAGATGCGGATACTGCTCAGCCTGATCCTGCATGATGATTTGCAGGCTTTCGCCAAAAATAATGTGGTTGAAAGCGGCTTCCTAGATTTGTCTGCTCAGCAACAAGTGCCTAACGTAGAGGTGTTTATCATCACGAGACTTACTCCAGCATTCTCAATTTCACCTGATGTAAATGAATGAGAATATCAGGTTGTTGACTTTGATTAAATCTAGGAGAGTGGACCCTGACTGTACATAGGCGCTCGCAGCTGTGCACCCCTTCTCGCAATCTTAGGCAACTGTCGGCAGCAATCTTCGAAAGCGATAGAAAGCAATAAGATTGCGACAATGAGCATTCTGCACAGCTCCTCATACGCAACGATGCTTACAGCTCGCCATTATTTGAATCTCAAAATCCTCATCACATCCATGTGTTTCTAAGAAAGTGCGGATATACGGCTCAAAAATATCAGATGGAGGAAACGTTGCCACCAGCACCGAGAATAGTTGAAATGCGCGAAAGACGGAATCTCTTTGTAGGTGGAATGAAAGGTAACGACGTGAATACACCTTGGCCGCTGGAAGGAAGGGGCTTTGAGTAGAGACTCACCTCAGGGGATTGTCGTTGACCTGTTTGATCGTCATGGCATAGACTTCATCTCGCAAGTCGGAATACCTGATACCAAGATGCAATAGCCAACGCATCTCGTCCAGCAACATGGTCTTCTCCACTTTTTCCCATACCTGGTCGCGCTCCTCGGTAGCCTCACTTTTTTGCCTCGTTAACAAGCGGGTAGCTGCTTCAGAGGGTTTGGGAGGAACGATCCCCTCGACTGGTAGATCACGGTCACCCATGATGTGCTGAATGACTTTGAAAACTTTAGGACAGTCGATCACCGATGAGGGTGTAGTCTTAGCGAGTAGCGGGCCTGGAGACGGCCGCTAGAGGAGAGCAAAGTGAAACCTGGTTCAACGGGGAAAGGAAAAGTCGGCGGTAATGACGTACAGACTGCCACTTCATCAGCTCGTGCTGTGTTAGGCGTTTCCTAGTCAAGCCCTTCCGATGAACCGCGAAAAACTCGTCGGAATAACGCGGCTTGTCCGCCACTTCAGATAGAACAACTCTACCGGCAACGCTTGTGACACTCGATGTTCGAAAGAACGGAATGTGAGGTTCTTCCCTATAAATGGCAGTTGATGAGTAAAGTTCGTAGCTTGTGTGGCCAAGCTCTTACTGGGAGGTGATCGCATTCAGGCGGTGGGTAAGAGAAGGTGGCTCTTCACTTTTAGCACCAGCGATGATACGCCTATGTTCCACGTCTTGGTCTCCCCCGTGCGCCTCTGATACCTTGTGCATTACTGGAACATGTGTCAAAGCACCGTCTACCAGTGTTCGAGCAAGCACAATCGGATTGTCAGTAAGAGTCCAACCATTAGTTGTTTTGTAGGATGGGTCAACTTGCCTGGTGTGTTTGACGAAGCCGGCGAGATGACTTCCCGCGTAGGCCGTTGTTGCGGGCTCGGCTGGAGGGGTTTTCCGGTAGCGATTCCAGGGCTAGTCCACATTGGAAATCTAAACGACGTGAAAAGCTTTTCGGATTCCCTCGTTGCCTGAATCTGATACATATCAGGGGAGGCGCCATCATGATGCGTCTCTAAACATCCAGCACTAAGTCTAGGGCATACCTGACTAACCTGAATGTTATCTGCCGCTTGGGTTCGCGCCGGGTGGAATGCCGCCAAGCTGGTATGAGAACTGGTTGGCCCTACATCCCCTATAGGCTGTCCTAGGAGCGATGTATCATTGCTTTCCCGTGCCAGGTTCACATTCACAGGTGCGACGTCGTCAGCTACAACAGCCGGGCCCTGTTCTCGTTTCTTCCAACCCGTAGTGTCTTGATACTGTGTGCGAGAGACAATATTGATGTTTGACGTCTCAGGGATAGAGCGCGGGGCGTCGCGGAGAACTTGAAGCTGTGTTTGGACTTGTGCGAGAGGTATCACAAGGACGTTGCTGGGACGGGTCCATTGCGTCTTTTTGGTTACGGTCTCTGTAGAAAGATAGTGAAGGGCTGGAATCACCTGGAAAGTAGCGCCGAGACCAGACGTACGATAGTAGTAGCTTCTTCCCCCTCTTTTGTCATCTCGCAGTTCCCACCAATCTCCTACAAACGCCAAGGTGACGTGTAGGATTAATGCTTGGTCGAAACGGTACGGCGAGCTCAAACCAGGTGGCCAAACTTACCAGCAGCATTTCGAGGCAGAACCATGGCATTCAAAGGTGGATCCCAGCTACAATCTCCCGTAGCGGGACACGCATAAAAGGAATGGTCTGTAACAGGATCGGCGAGGACGACCCAAAAGTTGGAACCCCATGCAGTGGGTGCACGCGGAATACTTGCCACGATGTTGTCGTTGTTGTTACCGGAAAAACTTGTCATTTCGTCTGAAGGTGAGGAAAGGTACGGTTCCCCCTGGAAGATCTCTGGAGAGCGAGGCAAACGCCACGGAGAACGTTTGGAAGGAATGGTATCGCCTGCGTGTTCACTCTCGGATTTATCGTCTAAGGTGAACTGAACGGTTCGTTGTATCAGATCTCCTGCGATACATCTCACCCCATGGCTGGTGGACAGCCCTTCTGTAGTCGGCCGTTTCTGTATGTCGCGAGTGGACGGCGAAGAAGAGCGAGTGGGACAAGCTGACTCTTCCAGGAGCACACTAGGCTGTCTCCAACGTCGGACGGGTTGTTGTCTGCGTGGACGGGGAGTAAAGTGCCCCTGTGCGTGTTGCGGAGGGGACATTTGGGATGCAGCGGACGTACCCGACGAGTAGAGTGGACATGTTGTTTTCAGGGGTCTCCATATATGCCCTGCATTCAACACAACAGCGATATAGGCCGCGTTTCATCTCGTGTGATTCGAAAAGGTGACAACCGAAAGGACCCTCCTTTCATGTGACGGCCGTTGCCCTGGAAGGCCGCGTTTCAGATTGTACGATAGGGCAAACGAGTCCTCTTTGTCAAGTGTGGGATTACACATCATCACGACGCTCCTCAGCCCCAACAACCCTATTCAGAGCGAGTCTAAGGGATCGACTCCTATTCATCTAACGGGCCGACTCTTACTCAGTAGAACTCTATAGTCAGAGTGTTGTGCTCTTTCTTTTCTCTTGATCCCTGTTGAAGACCAGCCACTATCAATTACATTCATTGATTGTCACGCGTGCTGGGTCTTCACACTCTTCAACGAGGATAGATTATTTCTCAACATCGGACAGGCTCAGCTGACGTCATTCTATCCTCCCCGCTCCGGTTGTTGATATTTTCCGACACAACTGGTTCGATCGACGAGGTTCGGCCTTCGTTGTCCAGGAAGCGATCCAAGAAGTGACCCAAGTCATTGGTTTCTGACTTCCGAAACCAGGTTCCAGACGACCGCTTGTCAGAAACCCTTTGCAATCGTCAACCATGGGTGTATCCGGACTTACAACCTTTCTGCGGGAAGGCCGGAATTCGCTATCGACGTCCTTGATTATCGAACATCGGATTCAACAGGAAAGCAATGCAGGCGGTGTAGAGGAAAACGTTGACAGGCAAAAGCTTCTCGAGCCATCCGAGAACGAGCTACCGTTAGTGATCGATGCGTGGGGGTAAGTTCATCTATATCTATCGCCGCAGCGAACGTTCAGTCTGACCACAGCCGTTGTAGATTCATGTGGGGGATATACCCGGAAAACTTGAGGTGGACTGCGGGAGGAGATTATTTTGCTTTTGCGAGGCTTGTCAAGAGGTTCCTCAATGCATTGGATGCATTGCACTGTCGGCCTTATTTTGTGTTTGACGGTCGGTATTCGGTTCTTCTACCGTACGAGACTGATCCAATCTGACATTCGCGTTCGCCTTCAGGTCCAACTCCAGCTTCGAAACACGAGACGGTGATACAGCGATACGCCGGTCCACTACGGAGTAGTCTTCTATTCTACCGCACTTCCCCGCAATCTCGCTCGCACAAGTCTTTTCTCGCACACCAACCCATCCTTCCGCCGTTGCTCCTTCAAGCATTCATCGACACCCTAAAGTCTCACGGATTACTCGAAGGCGTGCAGATTTTTCACTTGCCAGAAGGAGAGGCAGATGCATACTGCGTTGCATTGGCAGACGAACTGGAGGGTTTTGTGATTGGCAACGACAGCGATTTTGCAATCCTTGGCGCAAAAGCGACAGGGAAAGAGGGCGGTTATAGAGGATATATCCCGATAGAGATGATTCAGTGGCAGTTGCAAATCGCAAAAACCAACCCTCCGGAGGCTATACCGGATTCGGCCAAAGATGCCGAGTCGGGCGGCGCTATTGATGCGGATGACGGCTTCCAGCCTGTTCGATCCCGAAGATCAAAGCCTTCAGCACAGAAAGTGACGGAAAGAAATCAGACAATAACCACGGTGACATCGATCCATCTTCTACCGCCAGAACTGCCATCCATCAAGACCGTTTCCGAGCCAACAACGACATGTACGCTTTCCCTGTTCCTTACCGTATTCACTCCTGCAGCGCTTGCCACCCGGCTCCGGATTCCGCCCTCTTACCTGCCCTTACTGGCGACAATCTTAGGGACGGACCATTCTCCTACGCTCTCGGGCGGTCGCTCGTTGTTCTTCGAGGATTCCCTCTCGAAACGCGATCGTGTCGAACTCGTAGCCAGAGTCATTAGGGAAGCATTGACGCCCGGGAATCAACCAAAGATGCGTAAACGACTGACAACCATGATCGGGTCCAAGTCTTCGGCGAGCGGGCGAGCCACTCCGAACTCACACGGTTTTTCGTCGTCGCTGGCGATGAATGCTGGCGATGAAGCGTTCACCCTCGTCGCATTAGTCATGGGCAACCTTTTGGCTCGGCCGTTGCCCAACGAGGAGACGTTCACAGAGTATGTGACGCAGATGATTGAAGCGACTTGTCACTATATCCTCCCGCCTTCGCCGTCAAGCCTCGGTTTGTACGTCGATAAAACGCTCGCGGCTACAGCCCAACCGAACCTTGGCACTTGCTGTTCATTATTCCCCTATTGCCAATGTTCGCCCGGCATAGCACCTTTATCCGAATCGCTCCCCCGCCTGTCGCCACTTTTCGATTCAGAGACGCAACAGCTTGTACGACAACGGTATGCGTTAGCTCGAAATGGGGGACTCATGTCAGCTTTTGCGTCATTCGTTCACCCTGATCGAGTCTACTTGAAGAGTTATCTCCAAGATCCCCAAGGTGTCTGCCTGAGTGGGTTGGAAGTCAGCAAAAAAGTCCGGGCAGTAGCCTGGAGGATATTGATTACGAACGTTCATCTGTTCCCTGTATCTGGGGCAGATTCGTTGTCAGATACATATCCCCAGGGCGAATCGATAACCGACATGGCTTTGGTCATGGAAGCAAGCGCGTCAGCTGGAACTTCTGGGAAAGAAGAGCAGCCGCCGAACGGGTTAGGTGAAACATCAGAAGATGGAGAAGACTTTGTGTTTGAAGGCAAGGCTTCTCAGGAAGACGATGACAAATCTGTCGCCGCAGATCCAGGGATTTGGATCACGGAATATTATAGAACAGGCGCAACTCAAGTTCTTGGTCCGCACGATAACCTGCTGTTTGATGGTAACGAGACTGCGTCGTCGATACCTACCAGCTTTCCGGTTACCGAAAATAAGGCACAGCGTCAAGCTCGTTTCCTGACTGTGTTGGATACCGATCTCAGCAAGATGACTGAACTCGAGCCTAAATGGCAGTACCTGATCGCTCTTCTTCGTCACGCCGTTCGATTGCAACAAGCCTCTCACAGCGGAAACAGGAAACCTTGGACGGCGGTCGAGATTGAACGGATGGCGGAAGCGGCGGTGCGGTCATCAGCAGCCTGGGATCACATTGACGACGTCGAGGAAACATTCGATAACAAGACGCCAGGACCGCTTTTGCAGAACCGTAATGCCGATATTGTTGCACATGTGACGGCGGCCGCGCTCGATGTGCTTGCCTTGTCCCAAGCGCTACTCCTGGGGGAGGGTGACCCGTCTGAAGTGATAGCCATCTACCGCTTCATGGAAGGCTCGATGTGGCATGCCGCATTGGAGGCCTACTCCGATAACACCACGCTTTCTCCTCTCCAACGCGACATCAAGTCGGCCGTCGTAGCAGCCGTGACGGAAGGGTTCGACTCGAGATACGTTCTCGGCCTCGGCACTGCTCCTGTGTCGAAACAGCCTAAGCGAGAACGCCCAGAGTCTCCCATACCAGCTGCCCCAATAGCTAAAAAGGCGTCGGGCAAGCTGCCCAAGGCGACTCATGGTCGATACGACCTTCTGATGGAGATGTGACATGTCCCCGAAGGGTTTCATAGAGAAATGCGATTTTGTAGGCAGGCTGTTAGAATGACGCGTACATCTATCTCTCGCGCGCTATCAATACAACCTATTTTGAGTGTGTGTATGAGGGAGGGCACTACTTGCGCTGACGACGTAGACGCGCAGCAGCAACTCTAGCCTCTTTTTCAGCCTGAGCGGGCGACATCGTCTTGACTTGAGCAACTGACTTGCGCGCAGATGCTGCACTACCTGTCTTGGATGCCACCGGTGGCACGCCTGCCGTAGCAGCGGCCGCGAGTAATGTCGGGGAAGAAGCGGCAGCAGTGGCGGAGGATGTTGATTCACCCGCAGGGAAAGGTGTTGCTTCCCTGATGATTTCGGACTGTTCCAGTCCCGGGTACCGAAGCTGCGCTGTGGGTTTCTTCGCAGCGGAACCTCCACTACCGGACTTTTTGTATGCCTCTGCGTCTTCTTTCGCCTTTGACCAACGATCAGTGATGAGACCGAGACCGGCCCTCGCGGTATCCATCAGCGTCGGTGGTTTCTCAATCTCGACGCCTTTGAATTTGGGCTGTGGCGGTGGTTGCGGGATGCCGAGGAGCCGACGGACGGTGCCGTTCTTGAGCGTAGCGGCTTGGAGGAGGGTGAGCGAGTTGGAAAAAGTCCAGTAGAATGTCAAGCCCTGCAGTGGATGGCAGGGGATGGATGAGTATGTGAAAAGGCAAAATGAGATGACGAGGAGTAAGACTTACAGCAGGCATCGAGGCGATGAAGGGAATAGCGGCGATCGTGGCCATTCGCATAGCATTTTTCAAATGAGCTTGACTCTTGTTTGCCGCGGTGATTTCCTTGCTTGTACCATCGGCACCGACCTGTATAACGCAGCGATTAGTTAGCGTTGGCCGATATGCGCTGTGACGAGAGCAACTTGCCTCGAGAACGGCCAGAGTTAATAACATGGACGTCGTCGGCAGGATGTAGTACGGATCGGCGGCGACGAGATCAGTAAACCAGAGAACACCGCCTTCCTTCAACTGAGGCACAGGCAAGGCAGTCATGCCTCTAATGGCGAAGAAGAAGGTCATGAACAACGGAACCTGCACCAAGGGCAACAGCATGGTCCTGAACGGCGAACACTCGTTCTTCTGCCACAACTTTCTCAACTCCTGCGAGTAGATCATTTGCGCCGCATGATCCGACTAGAGGCCACGACAATAGAAAGCATGTGATCATGTCCATCCTGTGTGTGGCAACTGGTCCGTCCCTTCCTTTTTACAGTCGCACGCCGTTACCTGACCCCTCAAACAGCCTGCGACTAGAAATCCCCTGCATCTACCAGAAGGTCGGCACTGGAAACAAGAAACGGAAAAGAAAGGGCAAGGATGGGGAGGAAGAGGAGGATATGGATGAAGAGGAGGAGGAAGGCGACCCGGAGATCGTTAAAGCAAAGGAAAAGCCATTTTACAGTCTGCTCTTGGACGATACAGTTGCTCCAAATCACCAAGAAGGTTCAACACCGTACCGATATGACTGTCCTCCCGGCAATAATCAGCATGGTTCCCTCAATACCGGCTATCAGCTACCCTTTAACGGAGGTACAGGGGAAGTCTTTGCGTCAAACCTCGCTTTTAGTTTGGATGGATTTCCTGCAGCGAACCCAAATGACTATCTTCATCAGAATGGGCAGATGCTGGGCGGTTCGGCAATTTCGGGCTCTGCTGCATTCCCTCTACTCGAGCAAGGGACAGGCGACCCGACAGGATCAGCTGCTACGGTCTCGAATCACATGATGGAAACGCTTGCAAACAACCCGTCGCCGATGTTGACTATGTTCACCCAGTCACTCGGGATCAACCAAGCCGAGGCTATCGTGAGCCCTCACAACGCATTCCCGCACATGCAAAATCTTGCCACGGCGGATTTGTCACCGGTTCATCCCTCTCAGCGTTTCAACGGTGATCAGAATACGAGACACCCTACCTCTATTCCCGCACCGCATACGCTCGGTGCTATATTTTCGCCGCTCACGTCAGCTACAAACGTGAATAAATTCTCACCACATGGAAGCAGTCCAGATAGTACTGTCCAAGGCGGGTTGAATCTGAATGTGGACACCCGTCGTGCGGCAGTCGAAGAGCAAGAGACTATCGAAGAAGGTACGTCCCCTGTGTCCATTACCGACGCTTTAACGGATCCGCTGACCAAGAGCTATAGTCTCCTCCGCAACGGCGGTCCGACCATTTTCTCCGAATACCGCTAATCTGTTGCAGCAATTTATAAACAATGCAAATACGCCAGAACGACCTATGCCATCGACTACGGATCACCTACAAATTACGCAAATGACAGAGTCGCTCCCATCATGGTTATGGGCGCACGTCCCGAATCTCATTGACGTAAGTAACTTTCTCCTTGCATCTCCAGCTTCTATTCACGCAACTCTTCACCCAACCTGTGACGCTCAGTACTTTGTCAATGGCTTTGCGCCCGTCATCTCCGTCCTCGGCAAACCCTCCCGAAATAGGCTCTTGAAAACACTCCTTCCCGCAACTTCGACCAGTCCGATTCTCCTTCACGCTCTGGTCGGATGGGCAGCGAGCCATCTCGCTGTCTCCCCACATGTCGGAGGCGAGCCGTATACTTCCATCGCAAGGATAACGACGAGTATAGCTGACCAGAAAGCGTTGATCAATATCAATTCCGTAGGAATGCCCAACGCTGGGCAAGGACTTCGGCAGGCTCACGAAGAGGAAGAACTGACGTTAGAGAACGAGATGTGGCTGTTGTTGATCTTAGGTGGGATCGAGGTGAGTTGCTCGCCCCCTGTATTCCTGTATCGAGCGCTCATCAAATGCGCTGCAGGTGTGTTGCGGCAGCATCGCCAAATGGAACAAGCGGCTGCCATATATCCGCAACTTGATGTGGCGCCTTGAAGCTTCTCTGCCCTCGTCCAATGCCAATTCAATGTCGAGCGTTCACATGTCCTTGGCATTGAACTGTATCTACCATGATATCACTGGTTCACTCGCAACAACAAGAGATCCAGGCATTCCACTACGGGTGTACGAGACGTTTATTCGGGGATCTTTGGCTGAGCCGGATGTTTACATGGGCGCGTCTGCAACAGTGTACCAGGTGCGTTCCACTACTGGCTCAACACTTTGTGAACTAACAGCTTTTCAACAGGTGTATGCGGAGATTGCCATCCTCGCAGCTAGAGTGTCCGTCATGGATGGAATGGATCCCACCGCTGATACACAGTACGACATTCGAGATATCCTACTGAGCATACACAGCTGCGCGGGCAAGATCGACACCCTTGATGTTCATCCCAACGTTGTCCGGGTAGTCGACGATTCTCAAGAAGACGCGTATGACAACCACCACCTTGTTCTGGCTTTCCACATGCACAAACTCGCCGCACGTCTTCTCCTCAGGCAGACTTGTCTTCGATGCGCACCTGTGGATCTCGAGTCTCGACTTCTTTGCGCTCGACTTCTTTTCGCGATCCAACCAGTCCTCAATACGCCCTCGGAAGCACAAATCCTGCTCCCGCTCTTTCTTGTGGGCGTAGATGCCATTACACCAGAGCAGAGGGGTCAGGTCAGGCAGTTTTTCAAATCTACCAGGCAACGCACGGGATGTGACAATGCACATGCGGTGTACGCCCTGCTGAAACGAGTTTGGGCCATGAATCCAGAAGGCAAGGTATGGATTGATTGGAGGGCGATGGCGGAACAGGTATGTAGATTTGTCTCGCTCAAAGCATCTTATACTAACCCTTCACTTCTTTCAGTCCGAGGCCGTGATCTCGTTCGCGTAGTCAACAAATTTGCAACCCTCGTTGTTGGGATACAGTACTTTTCAAGCGTTGTATATCGGCCAACGCCGATTCCTTTATTTTATGGTATCCAGTGATGCTGTATCCTCTTATCGCCGTAAAGCGCAACGCACCAACACCGTGATTTGCATCTTAGCAACATGCCTCATAAGCTCGATGACCTAGTGGCATCACGTCGAAGAAATGATGGAAGAAGAATGATTGCATAGAAGCTCAACAAGGTGGAACCCTTGGACACTCAATGAAACCTTGAAGTGGTACAACGAAAAACGTGCAAAAAACGAACAAGACGCCGCTTACGAGTTGCAGCAGTCGTTGGCAGCCAAGGGAACTGTAGAACGAGAAAAAGATGAGAGTGCGCTCGGCTATGTAGAATGACATCCCGAATAGGCTCACCCTTGACACCATTGATCAGGCTGCTGCATGATCCCTTGATAGCGATGACGGAGTTGCCGTTGCTGTTGATGTTGACCGCGTCCCAACTGTTGATGAGAGAATTCGATCAGTGTGATTCTGACAGGTTGACGAGGGCCAGACGCTTACAGGTTGTTCTTGGGGTAGCAGAAACCACTGTTGCTGAAAACAGTGTTGGTGCATCTGTAATTGACCGGACATGACAACCGTTAGCATTGCAGCAGACGACCCACGAAGCATTACACTCACCCTTCACTGCTAGCGGCGCATTGGGCGACACATGCAGCAATGCTGCTTCCCTGGTTAATACCGGGAACCTGCAAAGACAAGGACATTCAATGATCATCAGATGGCTGTGTACAGACCCTAAGAAAGTACCAATTAATGGCTTACGTTGGCAGCGTTGTTGTCCCAACCAGTGATGACGGCGTAACCGGAAGGGATGCCCAGGCCCTTGTATGCAGGGTTGGAGTTGCAGTTGGCGTAGGTACCTGCAGTGGGAGCAGCAGAGACGGAGCCAATGAAGGCTGCGGCAAGGGTGGTCAAGGCGATGGAAAGCTTCATTATTGAGAGGTTGAGAAGAGTGGTGGTGAGAAGTGAGGATGGAAGATTGGAGGTGTGTGTGGAGAGACTTGGAGAGAAGTGAGGTGAGGAAGGAAGTTGACCTGGGAGAGGATAGGTCGGTTTGTGCGCTGTTTATATAGCTTTCTCCGCCACTCGAACTTTTGGCGTTGCCCTACGGGTGTCCACCTGGGGGGCCCATGATCTTAATTTCAATTTTACTTGCAGATCGTGTGTTGTACTGTACAAGCAAGCTCACTAAAGATCAGAAGCTCGATCAGACCAGGGTTGTACTTGAAACTGGACAACCTACTACAGTAGACAGTTTCAACTATACCAGCTGCTAGACCGAACCGTGTACGAAAAGCTGTACTGACTCGGAATGAGCTGGTGATTACCTTCCAGGGAACGTAGTACCTTCCATATGTTTTGTTCGTGGGGACTAGTCGTTCACCCTTCCCGTGTAGAAGGATTAGCGTTCGTTCGATGCACTATCCCGAGTGGTCATTTAACGAGTTGCCGAAACGTGACTACCCTGCGTGAAGATTCATGTACATGTCTGGGAGAGCTGCCGGGAGCGAGCAAGATCGGGCAGTGTATGTCTCTGCTGACTGTTGTCGCGTCGCAGCTGCTCTCACCAACCACTTCTAGCGGTGTCTCTCGCCTCGCGCTGGTCTTACTATCAGTCCTTTCCCTCAGTCAGAGCCAGTTACTGCGTGTGAGAAGCTGCCGTGGATGTCCAGGCAGCTAGCAGCCGGTAGGCTAGCTGGTAGTGCGGCCAGTACAGCGGCAATCATTGTTCTTTGCTGTATCTACGCAAGAAGTTAGGTGAGGCTACGCAGTTGGCAACGCCAAGATCGGAGCGGCGATCGCGTCAATAACCCCCTTCGGCGTCGCTGGCTACGTCGCGCCCGTAGCGCTCCGGTGTTCCGCGACCGAGACACCACCCGGTGATATTCAATTTCAGCCGGACGACGATCATTGTGCCCACATCTTGGCTACTGTAGTAGACAGACATTCATGACCCACAACCGCCACTACTACATCTTTCCAAAAGCTTCCCCACCTTCCCAATGACAGCTCTACTGCTGCCGTCGGTAGATACAGCCGTTGATACGGGATTGGTGGCATAGGATTGAACCCGTAAATTCGCTTATTCCTGTGTACATTTCCTAGACTGCCATACAGGCTCGGGCCGATATCCTGCGGAAAATGTGCTCAACAACCAATTGCTAACGAGTTTGAAATCTGGCATTCGGGAGGACTTCTTTTCAGCGGTCCTTAAGATTCCATAGGCGAGTTCGTCGTTGGAGCAGCCTTTCCTTGCGATCGCCCTTGATCAACAGTACTAGGTCGCTGAGGGAGCTGGTGGAGGTGCCTGTTGCCCTAGCGCGTCACCCATAATGGGAGGCTGGACATCAGCACGAAGGAGCTCGGATGGTTGGCGTTCATGATACCAATTAAGGACCGAGACGGACACATGACATTTGCAGCAGAGATTGACGCGGCCAAAGGCGCATCCGTCATGGTATCATTCTCAAAGAGGACCGCCCGTAGCGGCAACGGGCGGGAAGTGCGATGACAAAATACCAATGAATATCAAAAACCTCGAATCCCCAAAATACAACCTATATCAAGAACCCGAGCCACAACCGAGAGAGACAGCGAGCAAGCGGCCTGTAGGTGATTACGAGTTGCAGCAGTTGTTGGCAGCCAAGGGGACTGTAGAACGAGAAAAAGATGAGAGTGCGCTCGGCTATGTAGAATGACATCCCGAATAGGCTCACCCTTGACACCATTGATCAGGCTGCTGCATGATCCCTTGATAGCGATGACGGAGTTGCCGTTGCTGTTGATGTTGACCGCGTCCCAACTGTTGATGAGAGGATTCGATCAGTGTGATTCTGACAGGTTGACGAGGGCCAGACGCTTACAGGTTGTTCTTGGGGTAGCAGAAACCACTGTTGCTGAAAACAGTGTTGGTGCATCTGTAATTGACCGGACATGACAACCGTTAGCATTGCAGCAGACGACCCACGAAGCATTACACTCACCCTTCACTGCTAGCGGCGCATTGGGCGACACATGCAGCAATGCTGCTTCCCTGGTTAATACCGGGAACCTGCAAAGACAAGGACATTCAATGATCATCAGATGGCTGTGTACAGACCCTAAGAAAGTACCAATTAATGGCTTACGTTGGCAGCGTTGTTGTCCCAACCAGTGATGACGGCGTAACCGGAAGGGATGCCCAGGCCCTTGTATGCAGGGTTGGAGTTGCAGTTGGCGTAGGTACCTGCAGTGGGAGCGGCAGAGACGAAGCCCATGAGAGCGACAGCGACGGTGGTCAAAGTGATGGAGAGCTTCATTGTTGCGAAGGGTTGGTAGAGCGGTTGTGAGAGCGGTTGGTAGAGCGGTTGTGAGAGTAGCTGTTGTTGGGAGGAAGCTTATGTGAAGGGAAATGAGAAAACTGATGGAAAGGTCTCCATGAGTTCTCCTTATATAACTTTTTCGACTGAGCCAGTCCGAATGCTCTTCCGAGTTGGATAACCTGCTGAGCAGAAGGTGTGAAGGATGTTCCGAACACGCTGCTGGGTCCCTACCTTGACTGCCCCCCAGGCTGCAAACCGAGCGACTTGAGCTCGAACCGAGAAAAGTTTCACGGTTGAATGAAACCCATCATTCATCCGTCAAATAAAGTTGCACCGAAAGCACGAAGACCGCACGAACCAATAATGTCCTCGGGCCGCACGCCAAGAATTGAGAGTGAACACCAACTGACAGCTCATCCGACTGAACACTTGATTCACTCGCTCTCATTCCCGCCAAGTGGACGCCGGTGAGCTACAGTGAGCCGGTGATGTCACGCTGCCACCGATCCGAAGAACTGAAAAGAACAGACCTTCCCAGATCCGCCCAACACCGAGATCAGCTTCTAGATCCCGTACAGTTTTCTTACTCTGCGACATCGGCTGTACCCGAGGAGCTACCCGAGGATACAACATCAGGCTCGGGATTAGCTTCCGGATCATCATATGTGGATCGATCATGTTTCTCTTCGCCTTCGGTCTGTCACTCCCGCTGCTCAGCTTGCTGCTCTTTTCGTCACCGAGACATCCCGGGGGCTGTATCTAAGCAGACTAACCCCATCCATCGCACTGCATGAGCTACAGTATTTTGCCGATTTCATATAGCTTTGCATGTTTGCTTCCAAAACATCAGTCTTCGCAGCGCAGCCACCTTGATACACCCCTACTCCACTCATTCTCTACGTACCACTCGGCTGCACTTGTGTTCCACTCTGAAAGCTGATCAGCTAGTCAATCTGAGGCAAATGTCTTTCAGCAGCTCTCGTCAGCCAGGAATAATGGCAAATACGCGAAGGACGTTCTCTGTAGCATCCCGATCTACAGTCGGCGTAGCAGCTAACCTAGCAGACTGTTAGCAGACAGCACACCCAAGTAGACATCATCGAACGCGCTTCCTCGGCTGTAGTACACATAAAATCCTTCATCGACCCAAGGTGAAACAGCTTGCCAAAGCAGCTGCGAAGCCAAGCGCATCGCCGTAGCGTTCGTGCATGGCATCGCGCTTCCATGGCTCGTCCTCCCGACCAAAGCTCATACGTTAGCTACATCCGAGAAGTCCGCAGGTAGCGGTCCGAGATGGACCCCGTAGTCGCCCTCGGGTGCAAGAGCATCTTCATGGTTTCTTGGTTGCTCTCGATCAGTGCCGGCATACATCTGTACGATTGATCTGCGTCAATCCCGATGTGTCTTGCAATTCGTCGCCAGTTTAGTAATGCTGGCCCATCAGTTTCGAGCTGCGGACCGACGATTGCTCCGCCTATGTTCGCCTGCAGGGCTACCTGCAGGTGTTGCTGAGTCGACAGTAGAAGCTCGAGTTGATCACGAGCACTGTCAGTAATTTCGAGTCGAGTCGAGCCTGCTCAACCGCAGCTCCTTTCCGACCGCATGAAGGACGATTAGGACCGGTGGTGTTCTCGCTGCTGTCGCCCTGACGACGGTGCTGTCGATTCAGCCAACGCCTGGAAAACACATCACGATAATCCTGACCTCATCCCGCATTCCGAGCTAGCAGCAAGCACCGAAAGCTCGGCTCGAGGAGGAGGGAGTCATGAGGTGCTCGCCTCTGCCGGGATGCTACTAGCATACGATTGACATCCTTTTTTTTCATAGCTATACATTCCGTCTCCGCTGCATGACATACGAGGAAACATCTCGCTGGCAAAGGTAACGAGCAGACAGCTTAAGCGAGCGGCCGACCAATGGTATGCTACGCTGATGAACAATGGGCGACTAGCGAGTCGTCTACCTCGAGAGAGGCCTCTCGTCGAGCTCGGATGTTGCCTACGCCAGGTTGCTGAAGGGACAGTGATCACATAGCGATCCGTCATGCCCGTGATGATGTATCCCGTGCTCTGATGATCCACCGAGACGTATAGATAGATAACGAGATGTGCGGTCTGCTAGGCTGAATCGTCGATATCGGGCTCCTCTAGGCTACGTGATGGGTTTCCCAACGATAAGACCAATTCGGAAGAGCGTTGTTGCTACTGCCCCTAAGTCGTATCTTCTCTAGATGCAAGTCGACGATGTCAATGACCGTAAAGATCGAGCTCGACGGGTATACGCACCATGACACCTGCTATCGTGCCTTCCCCTTTCCTCTATCTTGCACAATCCGTGCCACAATCTCCCCCTCGTCCCCCTCAGCCTGCAAACCCTCGACTACCCCTTGTCGATCCTCCTCGCCAATCTCCTGACTCATCTTCCACTTGCCCTCCAACCGTTCAATCCGAATTTCCAATCCAATAATCGCCCCCTTCAGACGATCCACGTATGTGCTCGGCGCATCGCTTACTTTCCAACAAGTAGGTAAACGGGTTTGCGTCGTTTCTGCCTGTTCGGTGAGTCGGGTTATTTGGGCGTCGAGGAATTGGCTGGTTTCCGGATGGCCACGAGGGTGGTAGATCCGTGCCTTTCCATACGCCGCAACGCTTTCATAGTTCCATGTCGGGACAACCTTGCCCGTCTTTGGTTTCGTGTCGGTGTAAAACTGGGGGGAGATATAATGGTCGTGGCCGGTAAAGAGCACCATGACTTGATGCTGGACCTGCCATCCGTCTTGCTCCTGCGCACAAGCAACGAGCGCCTTGGCTTGAGGATTCGCAAGCGCCATGTGGCCCTTGAGCACGCCGTGGTCCGTTTCCGAGTCTGCTTCGTCGACTTCTAGTACCCATGGGATGTGGCTCGACTGGAGGGACGGTGTGCCAGTAGGGCCAGGCAAGGCGGTGACGAGCACGCCGAGCTGGACACGCTCGATCAGTGCGCGGAGCGTCGGGACATGGTGTTCGGCGTGGACGGGGCGGAGGTACATGAAGGTCAGATGGTTGGGGTCCGGGGCGGGGTAGCTAGTGGAGGACCCCCCGCTCATCAACGTCTATATACCGTCAAGGCAAGCATGGCTCGAAAGACGGACAGCAAACCCCGCTCGCCCAACCGCCCGCCCGAAGCGCGGTAACCGCACTCCGCCGCCACGTTCGGCCTATCAACATTCGACGATTCTGTAGAGCGACGACACATGCGCTGCCATGATCATGCCAAACGCTACTAGCAGGGTACATCTATAACGGCAACACCTGCGGGTAGGCCTCCCGTCTCAGGCGACCTAGACCCGCCAAACGAGCACACCTCCATCATCTCCAGCGGAAACGACGACGCTCCCACCCTTGACATCCCCTGCCCTCTTATCCTCCTCCAAGCCCCATCCAGGTGTGCTCCGTCCGACTTTCGAATCCAGCACGGTACCCACGTGTCCCTCGTGCGTCGCCACGAGTTGCCCCTGACGCGCGTCCCAGGTCTTGAGCTTTGTATCGGCCGAGGCGGTGGTGAACAAGTGGCGGTTGGGTGCCGGGTGCGGGGTGACGGAAGTGATGACGTCCTACGTTGCGGGCAAGGAGGACGGATTAGCAGTTTGCTACAGGTGGAACGTAAAAGGACACGTACATCATGCGTGACTTCCACACGAGCCGTGCCCGTCGTTACATCCCATACGATCGCCTTGCCATCCGTCGCACAACTAACCAACAACAACCCCTTGGTGCTCGACGGTGCTTCACCTTTTGGCCCTGGACCTGCCAGTCCGAGAATATCCATAAACGCGAGCCCCTCGACACTTTCATCCTTTGTATGTCCCTTGAACATCCCCACGACGTTACCCTGAGGCAGATTCACGATCCGAATCGCGCCATTCGACCCGCCAATAGCGCACAAGTTGGATGCGGGAGCGACAGCGAGCGCCGTGATCCCTCCACCTTCGGCTTCGCCTCCAAAGTTCCCGAAATTGGTCGTACTGGAGGGAGTGAGCTTGATGATCGGTTGCGTCGAGGCCGAAGGGTTCCACAGGCAGACCGAACAGTCTTCCGAGGCCGTGATGAGGTGTTTCCCGTTAGGCAGGAACTGACCACGCGTAACGGCAGCTGTGTGGGAGTAGAACGTAGCCATGGTGTTCCCCGACGGTACTATCCAAACGGAGAGCGAGGTCAGCTTGTTACGAGAGCGAGATAAGAAACTCGAAACGTACATTGCCACATCCATACCGTCCCATCCTGACACCCAGCCGCCAACACGGGTCCCTTGGGGTGCCAGTCGATCCACATGATCTCGCTATCGGTCGTAAGCGAGGTCAAGAACTCCCAATCCCGCCAATCCTCAACCTTGGCCGCTTCCCCTTCACCCGCCCGAGAAGAACCCCCGGAACGTCGTCGTCGCCAGATCCGAACACTCCCGTCCATTCCACCCGTCGCGACCATCTCCCCATCCCTGGAGAACTGGACGGCAACGACGCTATCCGTATGCCCGGAGAGCAAGATCGGGGCAAACGACTCGCTGTGGAACGGGTACGCAGGGTCGTACCGCGCTTGACCATCGTCGTCGTCGTCGGCCGCACCGGCAGGGTCGTTCGACTCGGGAGCAGGCATAGGCGGTAACGGACAGAAAATGTACGCGTGATCATCTTCACCGCCTGACACTGCCAACGGGGGGTTCGGGAACCCGGGATGCAGAGACAGGGTGAAGATGGATGCGTCGCCTGCGTGGTGGGCTGTGGACGAGCCGCGGGGAGACGAATAAGCAAGTCAGTCGCCACCACAATAAGGGGGATATCAAAAGCTACCACCACCATCGGCAGTCATGTCAGAGGACGTCGAGTATCGCGACGAGCCGCGTTCGTGATAGACCCATTGACATCTGTCTCTCGATGACGACTGCTCAAACGGCTGACGCCGCGGTCGGTGAGGCACGACGGCCGAGGAGGGGGAGGGAGGGACCGGTCGTCCCTCCCCCGCGGTTCTCTCGCGCTGGTGCGCTCGGTAAAGGCGACTACTCTCGTGCGGCCTACGCCGCCCTCGGTGAGCTTGGTGCCTGCGGCGCGTACACTGAGTCTCGGGCGGCCTACGCCGCCCTCGGAGGTCCATCTGCAATTCGCTCCCCTCACCCTTCGCCCCTACTCACCCGAATGGCCCAAACTATTATCCTCTGGCGGCTCCCTCATCTCCCCCTCATCCTCATCCTCCCCCTCACCGTCACTATCGTCCTCATCCATGGGCACATCCGCGCCCTCCTCCTCGTCTTCGACATATTCCACGTCGTCCGGGTTGATGAACTCGTCCTCCTCCTCTTCGTGGTACTGGTCTTGGGCGTCCATTGTGTGTTGTGTGCAGGCTGGGTTGTGGCGGGAGGACAGGAAGAACAGGAAGAAGACGAGTTGTCATAATTAATTGCTCTTCCCGGTGGAGGCACGACGAGTCACGTGACGTGATTGCTAACAAGTAGCAGCCACTTTTGAGAGTAAGGGACGCGGACACAAGCATGACCGGCACTACAGCCACTCCAGTCCAGCATGCCGCGTCGCATCCATTGCTTGATTTGGCATCGTCGCCCGCAAGAAATACTCCACGAAGCCCACACCTCACAGTAACCGCCAGCCACGGGAGCCGCGCCAAGCGCCCCCCTGCCGCGGTTATCGCGGATGCCTCAGATACCCCACTCTTCCTCCTTTGCGGGCTGCCGAGCATAAATACCGGTGACAGCGCACAACCTCCCCCCCACAGAACAACACCATCAACCCACCATGTCCCCCTCGACCAGCGCAAAGCTCGCAACACTCACCATCCACGCCGACGACGCCGTCAACACCCTTCCCGCCTCGGGTGGGAGAGAGGTTGCAGACGTTGCACCCGCGTTACATGTCTCCACTACGTTTCGATACCCCCGGAACCCGGACGAGTTGGTGGAAGCCAAGGATGTTGATGTGAGTCGCGTCTCCTTTGCCTTACCCAGCAGGGCCCACGGCTGCTGGTACCGAGCGTCTGGCGCGTCTTCCCTGTATTAACCCCCCACCCCCCCTACAGCTCGAAACCCTCGAATCCCACGTCTACTCTCGGGAAACCGCGCCGAACTCGACCCGCTTGGAGGCCATCCTGAGCCAGATCTTGGGCGGGAAGGCATTGACTTATAGTACGGGCTTGAGTGCGATCTTCGCTGCGTATGTGAGTCGCCCCATGTCTCCTACAACGTCTGGGGAAGGCAAGGGGGCTGACATGTACGCTTCCGTCCGTGTAGACCTGGTTCAAGCCGAAACGCGTCAGCATAGGCGGCGGGTACCACGGCTCGCACGCCGTCCTCTCCATTCACTCGCGCCTCACCGGTCTTGAAGTTCTCCCACTCGACTGCCCCGCCGAGCAGTTGCAACAAGGGGACATTATTCATTTGGAATCACCAATCAATCCTACCGGCGAGGCATACGACATTGCCGCCTATGCGAGGAAAGCACATTCGCGTGGGGCATTGTTGTTTGTTGATTCAACGTTTGGTCCGCCCCCGTTGCAGGATCCGTTCCGTTGGGGAGCGGATATCGTGATGCATTCCGGGACAAAGTATTTCGGTGGCCACAGTGATCTGTACGTTCCGTTTCCCTTTCCTCGCGTGACCTGGGGTGCGCGCGCTGATAAGGGTATGATGTGTGAACAGGTTATGTGGCGTACTTTGTGTGCGAGACGATGAAGCAGGTCGAGCGGCGTACAGCGGGCTCTGGAACGACCGGATGAACCTGGGTAGCGTGATGGGGAACATGGAAAGTTGGCTCTGCGTACGTAGTCTCCGCACGCTCGAACTACGGGTCAAGCAAGCGAGTCGTACAGCCACTATGATCGTCGCATGGCTCGCTGCGTTATTGGAACCGACGAACACGTCAGCGGAAGCCGTAATCGCTAAACAATGTATCGCCAAGATCCATCATTCCACACTCCAAGCGAAAGAAGAGGAACACGCCTACCTGGCCACACAAATGCCCAACGGCCATGGTCCAGTATTTGCGCTTACCCTCACCACGCCGGAATACGCACGCGCGTTGCCGGCAACACTCGCCTACTTCCATCACGCCACGAGCCTCGGCGGGGTCGAGAGCTTGGTGGAATGGCGGGCGATGAGTGATGAGACGGTCGATCGCGCGCTCGTTAGGTTTTCTATCGGGCTGGAGGATGCGGAGGATCTCAAGGCGGATATTTGGAACGGGTTGTCGCAGTTGGCTAGACAGTAGGGGGAGGGGGGTTATTTCTTTCTGGGGTTTATGTACCTCTGTGTGTATATGAGATTTATGGTTCACATCCCAGGAGCCTTGTTCGGTGAAGGGGCAATCGTGCGCAAAGCGACGCCTCGCCAGGTGACAGCCGCGCACGAGCCGCCTGCAGAAGCGGATCTCGAACAGGCAGTTCCTCTTAGCCTACTCGCTCCGTGTGTGTTTGCCAAGTACTGGAGAGGCCATCATCTCCAAGTGCTCAGAACGCGTTCTAGGAAAGACAGTTGGGCATGTGCCGCCCGTGTGACTCCCCAGCTATGATGTGAGCCATAACGAACATGAACTCGGGCGCTGCAAGACCCGCACACCGGCTCCCAATGGATCGGACGACGATATGTATAGTGTATCCGCACAGCCCTTGATACAATGACACGCCTCTAATGGCGGAGGGAAACAGGAAAGCAAGACATCTAGTAACGAGTGGAAGGGAGGAACGAGCGTATGAGAATGGCTCTTTTGAGTGGTGAGTTTACGACCCCGAGAGGTCAGGGTTTAAACTATCCCGCCGGAAAAGAAAAAAACAGGTCAGGCATTCGCTCGGGATCGTTTCCTGCAACGCACGCGCGCACGCGCACGCGCACGTGGCGACTTACTGTATTTCCCAAAGAACGGAATCAAGCTCTGCGCGAGAGTGTAGCTGAACACGAGCTTGGGTCCAACGACGAGGATCTTGGGGGTAAGACCTTTGAAGAATGCGCCTACACCTTCCGTTCGAATCATTTCCCGGATAATCGTCGTTCCGGCGACTTTTGAGTGGAAGTGGGCGTTCTGGATACGGGTCTAACAAACGCGGAGGGTGGGTGAGTGGGTTAGAGTGGGATCGCGGTGCGGAGGGAGAAGAGGGCGTACCTTGACGACGTCCAATGGCGCCGCGACGGTGATGGATGCTACGGCACCGGCGATGGAAGCGACAAAGTCTGCGGACAGCAGGACATCAGCTGACATTCCTCCTACGCACGGGGGATATACTCACTTTGACCCCACGTGGCTTGCGAGTAGTCGGAGAGCTTGAACAGGTATTCCTTGGCGACGGCGGAACCACCAAAGAGCTGTGGGCAGGGGTGTTTGTCAGTGTTTTGCTGGAGGCGCAGGGTTGCGACGTGTAGGCCTCGACGTGACGGCTCCGATGTAGCCTTTTTCGACTCTTTCGCGTCTCGTCCTCATCTCCTCCTCGCTCGTGGACTCACAGCAAACGACCCCGGGGCATTCCTACCCATCGTCCATCCCCATCCTCTGTACAAACTCGCCACTCCTTCATCCGTGACAAGCTTGATCAAGCCTCGTCCCTTGATAGCCTCTGGATTCGTCTGCATCTTGATCTTCAACACATCCAGCGGCAATAACACGACCTCTCCGATCCCCGTCAAGCTTCCCGCAGCGGCATGAATCATCATCTTGCCCTTCTTCTCCCCGAACGCGTCCGTAAAGTATGGTTTCAGGCGGGACCCCTCGATCAGGTCCCGAAAGTAAGGTTGACCGCCAAACTTGTACACCCGTTGCGCAATCTTGTATCCGGCCGCATATCCAAGCCCGGGGAAGAGCGAGAGGAATTTGGTGTGCAAGGGCGAGGTCGCGTGTTGCTTGAAGAGAATGGTGCTGATGTTGGACGCGGAGATGGCGGCTTTGTTGGACATGAGACGTTTGGCAATGGTGTCCTGTGAGCGCGCGAACACACGAACGAGCGTAGCGAGTGAGTGCGTGAGTGAGCGGCGAACGACGTGCGAAAAAGTAGGAAAAACAATCAGCATCCCGTGCCCCCGCACAATACTCGAACACGGATCCAACCAGTCGCGCTCCCGCTCCCCAGGAGGGAAGACATTCCACAGCGCGAGGTCTCCGAGCAGACTACGCCGCACAAGAGGAGTCGATCTAGCCGCTCTCTCGAGATCGTCAAGTGGCCCATCGTCCCTCCCTCGGGATCCTCGGGACTTGTGTGTGTGTGCCTGCGGCGTGGGCACTGAGTCTCGGGCAGCCTACGCCGCCCTGGGAGAGTTCTGTCGTCCCTGCCTCCCCCAGCCCTCCGCCCTGGTGTCTCCCCTCACACCTCGCTCCGGCCTCCTCTCTCGCACCTTGGGCGCTCGCTCGTCGTACGTACCACCGGATGGAACACCATCAACTCTGCGACACCACTCGCTCCACTCCCCAACACACGGGCTGCACCCGACTCTCTCTTGCCAAACTTGGAATCTACGGGCGGGGACATGGTTATCGGGTGGGTCGGGTCGGGTCGGGTCGGGCAGAAGAGGGTGAGGAATTGGGGAGGAGAAGCACCATGAATCCATATCTCGTATCGCGTTTTTATCTGCGCGCACTCGGTCGCATCGGGTGTGCTTAGGTAAGCCGTGCGTTTGCTTCCGCGGGGGAGCTGTACATATCGGACTGCCCCGGCCGCTTGCGTTTCAGGTGTTGTCATCGCGCGCCAAGATGATGCCGATCCTGATCTACGACCCGCCGAGGCTGGTTGCGCCTTCGCCCGCGCCCTCGGCCACGACCGCGGGCACAAAGACGCCATCTCCGGCCCCTCCCGCCACCCCGGCCTCCCTCGCCGCGCTCCTCCAGTCCCCGGCCGACCTCGCCAAACTCGCGCTCATCCGGCGCAAACTCGTCAAAGAGAAAGCCGCAATCGATGCCCGGCTCAACGAAGGTGTGTCCCGTCAACTCGCCGACACGAGGCGCGGTCTCGGTGCGCTGATCGGGGCAAGGGAGGCCGTGGGACGGGTAAGGGAAGAAGTAGCAGGTTTGCAAGTTCTCCGTGGGACAAGGATCGCCGTCGACGCCACCGGGGAAACGGAAGACGAGGCTCTTCGTAAAATCGCACAGGTAGCCAAGATCGCAAGGAACCTCGCGCAGACGGTGGACATCGTCACACACCTTCGTCATATTACCTCGTCCTGCGCACATCTCTCCCAGCTCCTCTCTGCCGACTTGAGCGAGCCGTATGGGGAGCGCAGGAACCTGCTAAGGATCCACGCGGAACTGCGGCAGCTTGAACAGTTCCGTGGGGAGGCTCTACATATGCCCGCCCGTGGAAGCCCAGCAGGGGAGAAGCAGATCCTCGAGAAGCTGTTTGAGCCGCTACAGGTCCTGATGGCCAGGTTTGAGGACGCGTTGTGGGACGTTGTGGCCGAGGTCGTGGAGTGGATCAGGAAGGGAAGGAGTGGCGTCGTCGTTAGGGTTTGGAAAATCGTCGAGGTTGAGGGGAAAGAGGATGAGAAGGTGAGTCCCGGGGTACGACGGGCGACGCGTGATTAGCGGTGGGAGCGATGAGCTGGTGCTGTTTTCAGTGACGGGAACACATCCATGGTCACTCGGCGATCCGGACAGGACTTGACTATCCATGCTAACCGCGCCCCGCCCCCTCTTAGGCCGTCGCGATCCGCTTGGTACGTAAAGTCGCCGCAACATCCGACGCGGCCACCCGTCATCGCTCGATGCAGGCTTCTGCCCGTACGATCAAAAACTACCGACACAAAGTGATGGACATTCTCACCCGCTCGATAGCCATCAAGTTCGAGGACCATCGGGCGAGGACGCAGGGTGACGATGTGGCTTACCTCGATGATTTGGGTTGGATATATCAGGACTTGATGGTCGTTCAGGACGAGCTTGCGCGGCTCGTTCCGGCCGACTATAATATTTTCGAATTCTGGACAAGGGCAGTACATCGGAATGTGGATGTCGGGTTGAAGGCGCTAGCGACGAGCGAGCCCGAGGCGCGTGTGCTGTTACGCATGCATGGGTGGATTAAAGAATATCGGACGAGCATGAAACAGCTCGGTGTGCCACAGGAATGGATGCAACCGCCCTTGTTGGATGGTAAGCAGCAGGACTTGATCGAGGATTATGTGCTTCTCATCGTGGAGAAGATCGACAAGTGGACGGTCAACTTGATGCACTCCGAAACGCAGGCGTTTACGATGCGTCAAGGTCAACCCGAGGTGGATGAGCAAGGGCTATACGGGCTTAGCTACGCCGTCATCATGTTCGAGATGATGAACCAGCAGGTTGACCTTGCTGCGGATTCCGGACAAGGGGCCGTGCTCGCCCGTGTGGTAGGGGAAGGGTGTAAAGTTATGCTCGGAACGCAAAACCATTGGGCGCAGCTGCTGGATACGGAGTATAACAGGTTCATCAACCCACCTCCGCCGAACGCTGAGGGCGAGTCAGTCGTCCCCGTCGGTCTCGAAGATTATGTGATGGCGCTCACCAACGATATGCTCAAATCCGCCGATGCGGCCGAACACATGCTTGGACGGTTGGAACCGCTCGTCAGTGCGAAATACAGTAGCGCAATTGCAACCGCCTTGAACTCGGCCATCGATGGCTACCTCGACCTCGCCAAGAAATGCGTGACCGTTCTCGTCGGCTTGATCTTCAATGACTTGAAATCAGTCTCCAAGCAACTCTTCATGGGCGCGTGGTACCACCAGGGTTTGGTGGAAAGTATGGTGGCCACAATGGGTGACTATATGGCCGATTACGAGGCACGGTTGAACCCGAGCTTGCGTGACCTTCTCGTTCAGGATCTCGCAGTGGAATGGCTCGCCGTGTACTTGAACGCACTGAGGCGGGTTGCTCCGCGCGGATTAAAGATCCCGCTCGCGAGGGAACGGATGGGCAGGGATATCTCATGTGTCACCGAGTTTTTCAATCAGCTGAAACCACCTAGCACGGCCGTGCCTTCGCCCCTCCCGCAGCCTACGGAGGATAACAACGACGACGACGATGGAGCACCGGCTAACTCGGCGTCCCAGTCTGTTGCGCAGAGCTCACCGGGCACAGACGACCTCTCCATCCTCACCCTCATCCACTCGATCCTCGCCGCCTCGCCACAAATGATCTTTATGGACTATTGGGCATTCGCGACCACGTACGGCCCGCAGTTGGGCTTTATCGAGGCGTTGCTTCGTGGGCGGGATGATTTGGATAAACAGACAGTGACCGAGGTGATGGAGGGGTTGCGGAGAAAGGTTAGAGAGGAAGGCGTGGAGGAGCCTGCAGAGCCGACGATCATGGTGCGTTCTTTTTCATGTGTGTTTAGGGATGAGGTCATCAGTGTTTAACCCCCCCGTTTTCGCGCTCGCCGACACAGGTCAAAGTCAAGAACCCAGAGGAAGGGCTGTTGGCGAATTTGAAGGGGAAAGCGGCAGCGCTGGGAGCCACGACGTATTCCGCGCTAAGATCGTAACCCCTAGTCCCCCCCGGAGAGAAACTGGGGTGCAAGAGGGCGCATTGGTGCGCGCGAGTTGTATGGTATGTCTATTGTATAATGGTAGCAAGCCGCGTTCGAGAGATACGCCTCCGAAGCGGGGGGACATGGAGGCTTTCTGGAAAGATTGCGCGGTATTTCGCGTGCGCGTCTAATGGCCTGCTCAGCTCGCGGGCTGCTGTACAGTCCAAATATAAGCAAGTCGGTTGCCCGAAGTGCGGCGGGCCTTCCCTCCCCCGCCGATCTTCCGCTTCCGGAGCAAGCCGCGGGACGGGCGACCGCGGTGCATCAGCTGACAGGCCTGGAGCGGGTGCAGATCAAAACGTGAACGTTACCCCGTGGCAACCCACAGTCAGCCGGTCATGAGTCCCGGGACTTTCATCAGGGAGGAGCATGATGGTGCCGTCCGCGGTGCTGTGTCTGCCAAAGATAGCCGCTATTAACGTAAGGCAGGGCCGGATACAAGCTGACACGGATATACAGTACATGGAGGTGACTGGGCGCAACGAGCGTTGCAATATCAATAAAGATGCGGCCTACCTTTCCAGTTCGCACAGGTAGCACTCGGTTGCTGATTAGTCCAATGAATTCGGCATGAGCTCAAGCGTTCATAAGAACGACTGCGATGAGAAGGAGGCAGCTATCAACGTTGATTCAGCGGGGACAGAGGTGGAATTGGTCACATGGTGAGTCCCCCTGCTCTGTCACCAGCTACTTTGCCGCTGAGGTAAGGACAAGTTAGGTTTCCGCTGGAACCAGGCAATGGAGGGAGAAACAACTTGCATTACGAGTCGCAGCATGTCACCCGGTTCGTCGAGCCCCTGACGCCGGCGACGACACCGAAAGAATGCGGCGTCTTCTCTTTCAATGCCGAGTACAAGCACTCATACACACAACTCGGGGGAAACGATCTCACAACTGTGGCTTCCGGTATCAGTGTACCTGCTTATTCCAGCTTCAAGAATCATCCTCCGTGCTATCTATCCTATAACGCCGCCAAGAAGCACTTTCTCCGCACGTTTCCAAATTACAAGGCTACGGAAGCAACCACAGGCAAGATAGTGGCGAAAGAATTCGCAGCGCTTCTCGGTGGCCAAGATACCTACGCCGACTACGGGGGCGGCGGGCAACCTATGCTCTCCGTTCTCCGCGACACTAACCGGTTCCTACAAACACATATCATGGGTAACCCGCATAGCTCGAATGTGTCTTCCTCCCGTTCAGCACGACTCGAAACGTTGGCTCGGACATCCGCCATGCACTTTCTCGGCGCAGATCCGCAGCGGTATACCTTGATTTGGACAGCAAATGCTTCAGCAGCGCTAGGGCTGGTGAGGCAGCATTATTTTGCAGATGTGAAGAGAAGAGGAGTGCACACGACGGTAGTCATGACCGATGACATGCATAACAGTATGAATGGTATTCGCACCGTCGTCGCACAGGACGCCGAGTTAGCGAGACTGGTAAGCATCGTCGTCTTGCCTGTCGACATCACCACCCTGCGAATCGACGAGGCGCTTTTCCGTGTGAGTCCTTTTTTCGAGCACACCTAAAGTTCGATTGATGCTTACTGGCTGTATCTATATAGAACGCAACGCGAAAGCTCGACTGCAACGAAAGGGGACTCGTCCTCCTCACAGCCCAGTCTAACCTGTCCGGGGTAAAGCACCCATACGCATCGCTCCTTCGTCACGCAAAGCAGAACGGATGGGATACTCTCCTTGACGCCGCCGCTCTACTCCCTACCACTCCT
This sequence comes from Naganishia cerealis, assembly GCA_030039265.1. NCBI lineage: Eukaryota > Fungi > Basidiomycota > Tremellomycetes > Filobasidiales > Filobasidiaceae > Naganishia > Naganishia cerealis. The sequence goes on along the minus strand of JASBWR010000034.1, from coordinate 92,232 downwards.
ATCAACGTTGCCTCGTACCCGGAAATCGACGCAATCCCCATCAGCTGGTACAAGATTGTCGGTCAACCATACTTTGGCGCTTTACTTGTCACACACTCTTTCTACGCTCGTCTACACAAGGTGCACTTTGCAGGTGGAACAGTGGCCTTTGTAGGGAACCAGGCAGTCGAGGCGTTTACACTCCTTGAGGGGGCGGAAAGATTCCACGACGGAACGATACCGTATGCGGCTTTTCCTCAATTATACATCGCTTTGGAGAGACTGAACCGCCCTCGCTTACGAGAAGATGTCGCGCTTCGGGTTCAATGTCTGACCCGGTGGCTTACAGAGGCGCTCATTACCTTGCGATGGCAGAACACAAACCATCCACTCGTGAGGGTCGCCGGGTTTCCGTACCTCTCAAGCGATTGGTCCCAGCACGGAGGAGCTATCGGGCTCGTCTTCTACGATTCTGCAGGTCACAGAATGCAGTATGAACCGATGTTTGAACGCCTCCAGCTGTTCCGCATAGATCTTCGTCACGGATGTATGTGCAACACGGTGGCAAATTATGCCAATCCCGGCTTGGCAAATTTGAATTTCCCCACCCCTCCCTTCCGCTGGCAGTATGAACAAACAAACGATACCTGGCAACTTGTTCCCCTTTCGACCGCTCCGTCAGAGCCTACGCAGGCGGATAAAGGTGTTGTTCGAATCAGCCTCGGTACGCCAAGTACCTTTGAGGATGTTTATCGGATTTACGAATTTGCCCAGAGTCTACTGTCGCATCCGTTGGGAAAGGTGGGGTATGTTGTACCGAGGAAGCAGGTACCTTTCAGCACACTACACGAGCTGAAACGTTGGTACACTCGATGGAGAACTCCTCGACTGCTGCAAGAGGGAACGGCAGTGTGAAGTAGAGTTCGCGCACGGCTATCGGTGCAGCACGCAGCATCGGTTACCTTACTTTGACGCCACGCTATCGGGAACATTCTCCGTCGAATCACCAGCGACTTAGAACTTTTATCCTACGGCAGAATGCCAATGAATGCTAGGCTACCCGCGTGCGACATAGTGAATATGGTGAATATCTTGAATATAATGAATATAATGAATATAATGAATATAATGAATATAGTGAATATAGTGAATATAGTGAATATAGTGAATATAGTGAATATAGTAGTTATACCGGGGATGGCTCACGCAGCGCTTGGGGTTTCTGAGAGACAGCCGCGCAGAAATCGGTGGTGCTGCACTGGTATGATACATTGCATAGCAGCTTAGCGTAGGGTAATGAAGACGTATCGGGGGAATCGCCAATGTCAACTCAAAGTCGCGGTGGAGATCGATGTGATTGTGATAAGATTCCCTCCATTACGGAAGAAAGACTTGTGCGGGGAGAACTGCGCACAGATGCTGATAACAGCCACCAAGCTCAGCCACCAAGCTGTGCAGGGAGACTAAGGAAGACCGAAGGAAGAATTGTACCTTTTTCTTGGCTAAGGAGTTTCAGGTCATTGAACACAGGTCTTTGCGAGCGATATAAGTAGAAGTTATCGCTGTAGGGATCTAAACTTGGTTTGACTTCCTTAAACCTGACGCAAACACAACCTCACGAAATTCTCAGCGACGCACCACCATGGACCGACCGAAGAGAAGAGTACAGTGGATCGTTCCTCCCTGCCGACACCAGACGAGTCAAAGATGATGTCCACCCATCCATCAGCCACCATTGCTGATGAGGTAAGCACTTCTGTCCTACCACTCTCGACCTCCATAGGAGAGCGCCATACACCAGTAGTTGGACCGCACTTCGGAGGAAGCAACGATGAAGAAGTGGACTTGGCGGATCGGTATCAGCACGCGGTGCGGTTGCTGAACAACGATCAGGAGTCTCTACCGCCTTTGTCCTCCTGAAAAGGGAAAGAGAAGAGCTTTTGAAGACCGCTTACCAAACTTCGAGCCCTGAGCTTCCGGACGCTCCTCAAACAGCTGAACAGCTTTGGAGAACAGTCCCAGGTATAGAGGAATGGAACGGAGACGAAGAGGGTTGGAAAATGTCGTCGTTCAAGTTAGTACTGCTTGGGCGACTTTGCCTTCCGCTTCTTATAGTCTATATCATCCTATACATAGTGTCGACGAGCAGCCCAAGCTGAAGCTGACGCAAGAGGAGTGCAACTGAGCGAGCTTCCATCAAACAGCACTGATGTGGATTATCCTTCTTCTGTCGAGGCTCTATCACCTCAGCATATGCAGGACGCAAGTCAGGTTAGAACCAGCAGTCTCAAAAGGCTGCGCACTGTCTTGACAACCAATGAGGCAGAGGAACCACAAAAGGAGGCCCTCCCGGGTTTCAAGAAGCGGAAGATGAGAGCTGCTGATTCTGAAAACGATGATGCTGACACCTGAACAGCGCTGCCAACGCAATCCTCTTAAGCGTTTCGCATAACGTTACGGAAGGGGATCGTGCAAAGAGTGAGGCCAACGAGGAAATACTCAGCGCCAGATGATCCCCGCCAGCGAGAAAAAGTATGAGACCGGGACGAAGAAAGGGCTGAAAGCTGAAGAATGAGACTGGAAGCATGTGCAGATGAACCATTGATTCGAGAGGCAATACGACGCGATATGATAGATGAATTACACTTGTAAATAAACTTGTCTTGATTGTATACAATTCTGTCCCTAGAACCCTAAGTGCACCCGACCTCAGACCGCCATCAACTTTAGTCCAGTGCAGCGCGAAAAAAGGTGCCCATCCATTTTCTACAGCCATATTCCTTTGAGTTAGAGGCGTAGAACTCCTTTCGAAATGCTATCTCGCCAAAGGCCATAACCCCCAAACTGATGGTTTTCATGTAGTTGGTTGTACATATAGTGAGGGATAGGAAAGCAAGCCCACCAATTCATTTCGCAGCGTCAATGACGACTTTTGACATTTTCAGATCGACGCAGGCATTTGAAAACTTGCTGAGAATGGTTTTGAAACAGGAACAGTCAGCATCGCCGTGAACATTTCTCTCCGTGACCCATGACACAGATGGAAGTGCAGTAACCGGGGGAGCTAGTACCGATGGATTTCCCAAGACGATCCGGAGGACAAAGACATGAGATCCTGTAGGGAAGAGGCATGAGCTTACGATGGAGAATCACCTCTCCAGAAGAATGGCAAGTGATCTCGGTGCGCGACGAGAATGGTGCATTTATGCAAGCAGAAAGACGCGCGCACTAATGAGCAACAACAACAACCCTGCAGAACCACGAAGGCAAGTTTCACCAGCGTCTTGCACATAGAGAACCGAGAGAGCTGGTGAGGAAGTCCAACACCAAGAGAAGCATGATGTGCAACCCTGACGACAAAAGAACAGTGAGGAACGACATTCTGCCTGGTTGGGAAACTGAAGAAATAGTGTATACATAGTGAAGCTATTGTGTAGTTGGAGGGGGTGCATAAAGCAAACATGTTGAGTCAGCTGAAACCTTATGTAAAAGTACAACATGCGTTATCGATGCATGCTCGATACTCCGGTGACACGCCGTCAGAAACTATGTAAAAGAGAGGCAATACAGTGCGATATGATAGAAATTACACTTGTAAACTTGTCTTGATTGCATACAATTCTGTCCCTAGAACCCTAAGTGCACCCGACCTCAGACCGCCATCGGGACGTCCACCCCAGCGTGCTTGTTTGCGAGTTCTTGTAACGTCTTGATAGCCTCGTCCCGGACCTCCTTTCCACGACTGGCATCCGCAGCCTCCTGCGCTGCGCTTGTACGTCGGCAGTAAAAGTCCTCGCCACCTGTAGGTGCGACGGTTAGACAGCGTTCTACCCCATAAGACAGTCGACTCACCATCTACAAAGAACATGCGATATGTTCCCAGCGAGATCTTGACACCCATGCCGGTATGTGCGATCTGTTTTGCCACTTCCTCTTCGTCTTCTTCTTGCAGTGTCCTACGGCGAGACGTTAGCATGTTACAGGATCAAAAGACCGCCGGGCTTACCTCTGCATAAACGGCGGATCCACTCGGTGGCGAAGACCTTCGGTTGGATGGGCCTGTGAAGATAGAAATTAGCAGCGGATCCTGCAGCGCAGCGCTCAGCACTTACCAATGCGTAACTGTCAATGTACGCTTCCCACTTTTGCTCGGCCGTCTGCAGGTCATCCACTGTCGGATCATCCTTTGCTAGCAAAGAGATGCGCAGCTTGTGTGATGTCGGCATCCAGTCGAGCTTGTACATGTTCTCGTCGGCCGAGAGCACACCTTCAGCGGCCATTCGGTAGGCGATCTGCTGCTTGGTAGAGGTCACCCGGGCGTCGCGATCAGTCTTGAGCAGCTCCACGAGATCCTGACTCTTGTTGTCGTTGATGATGCTAATGACGTGCTTGATAAAACTGGCAATGACCTTGTCGAGCGTGAACGTCGGGTACGCCTTGGTACCGTACATGTACCTGATCGTTTCCTCGAAAGTAGCCGCATCGACCTCATTGTCAAACAGCTTTTCACATTGGTCGAGCAGATGGGCGTAAAAGTGAACGACCGGATTCGCGTGTGATTCCAGGAATGGAGCGGCGGCGGGATCTGACAAGCCCAGTTTGACAGCCACCGGGTTGACGGGCTGGAATGGTGCGCCGACGGGATCCTTGTGGGATGCCGAAATGTCCTTGAAGACTTTGAGTCGCGAGTAGAGCATCTAGAGGGCAATCGTTAGCTTTGTCTAAGCACGGCGGAATCGTACTCACTTGCAACAACCGGAACATGCAAAAGAACTGATTGTTGGCAAAAAACGTATACCTTCGTGGAATTCTGACGCGTTCAGCCTGTGCGAGAACCGAAGGACCGTCCACATCGACCCAGGTCTTTTCACCTTGCACGATCGGATCGTCATGATCGTCGTGGTCATCGTGATCCTTGATGTCCAGGCCGGCGGATTCAATTCCACCAGCGACGTCTGCCATGGCAACATCCGAGTCGTCGCCGACTGTTGACGCAGTGTCCAAACCGGGAGTCGCAGAGTTGGCTCGGACTCTCTCACTTGCGGAACCTCCGGCTTCGACGACCTGTCGCAAGAGCTTTGTTCGGAGATCACTCGCATTCTTGCGGTTTGCGCGTTTCCCAGAAGCAGACCGTGTATCGTCGTCATCGGCGTTGCTCTGCGTCTCGCTTCCATCCTCGCTCTCGTCGTCATCCCGACCGTTGACGGCCATGTCGGCAAACGCAGCATCGAAATCGACGCCGGTAAACTGGAAGAAGAGCGGAATAAACGATCGTAGGAACGCTTCCACCCGATCTCGCTCGGCGGCGGTATGTGATGTCACGCGATCCAGGTACGAGAATACGAGCTTGAGAGAATCCTGCAGGCATTCCACGTCGTCGACGGTGAACTTGTACTGTCCGCGTTCCTGTGCTGCAAACGAGTGATCACCCGAAGCGATCCGTTTCTGGGTCTGCTCCTTGCGCAACGCCTCGACTTCGGCAATCATGGTCTTTTGACTGATGGCTTTCTTATCGTTTGCCTTGAATACGATTCCTTGATGATCGAGCGACTTGTAAAAGTTTTTCGCATCGACTTCGCGCCATACCTTGTTCCATTCCCGCTGAGCCTTTTTCCATTCGTCGTCCTTTTGCTTCAAACGGTTGAGCACGATCGGGACTGCCATGGCGGGTTTCTCGTGCAAAGCTTGGATGACCTGCAGGCCCTGCTCGCGACCGTAAATCTTCTTCAAGATTCGCTGGTAGATTGACTTGCTCTGTCCCCCGAGTCCCGCTTTCAAACGGAACGTCTCCCGCTCAACGGGGTCCATTTCCCGCAACCGTGCAGCAATCGGTTCGAGTAACGCAATCGTGCGAACATTGGCTTCCACGTGGTAGTCATACTCGTGTCTTTCCTCTTCCGTTTTGTGCAATGCCTCCTCGTACGCATTCCGCTTGTGAGCCGCGGACGGCACAGCGTCTTCGGAAGCCCAAGTCGGATGGGAAACCCATTCGTCGTTGAGTACCTCCCAGCACATTGGATCTCTGCCGGCACACGACAAGTTGACCTCGGATTTGGGCAATTTCCTATAACTGGGCCCGGAAGCACGTTGGCCGTTCAAATCGACCTTGGGCCGCTCGAGCATGGGTAGGTTCTCCGCCACGCCAAGTGGATCAAGACTGATCATACCTGTCGGTGGGTTGGCTGGAATGCCGTACGTGGCCGGTCCGCCGCGGTTGAGACGAAGCAGCATTTTAAAGTCTTGCGCGAGATCCGAGTCTTCACCGAGGAACAGCATGGCGCGTTCCACGAGGATTTTCGCATCGATAAGGTCGTTGGTGTACAAGTTGAGCAGTTTGAGAAACTCGTGGTACGTTGGACGATCATCGATTTGCTTCTTGACACGTTCAAAGAAGACGACTTCGTCGAGATTGGCAAGCGCGGTATTATGAACTGAAGAATGAGCCTGAAGTCCCGATGTCATTCCTCCGGCCTGTTGCGCAGAATCCATCTCCATCGGCGGAGACTCGTTTCGACCGGCTTTCGCCTTTTTGCTCTGCGTACATCCGTCAGCACGCCGACCTTTCCGAAAGAGAGCAATTAAAACTTACTCGAGTCCCCTTGCCATCCTTGTCTGCCAACCTCCTCTTCTTCCCCGCTCCCTGCCCACCTGCAGCCTCCTTTTCCTGACCCTTCCCCGACGCAGCCCCAGCGCCCCGTTTCCCAGTCTTCTCCATCCCGGGCGCACCGCCTATCGGCATCCCCGCCGTGCCGCCGTGCGTTAGACCGAGCCCGGAACTGGGTCCAAGTCCACCACTACCGCCGCCGCCGCCAATGACGCTCGACATCCCGCCACCGCCAGGAGGTCCCGGTGGGGGTGGACCGCCGCCGAAAAAGTCGCCAAATAAGCCGCCTTGTTGCGGTTGCGATCCGTCGGCCGTCGGCAAGAACTGTGAAAACTCGTCGAGCAGATCCGGAGCACCCTGGAACAGATCCGTGACTTGCGCGTAGACCTATCAGGGAGTAGTCAGCATCAGCAAACGATCCACACGCGCACAACTGTGTACACCCGGGACGCACCTCTTGAATATCCTTGGTCTCCTTTTGATAAGTCTGCAAAATCTCCAAAAACTGCTTGTACGTATCGGGATCACCACTGAACCGGTTCTTGATCTTGTTGACGAACGCGATCGCGTGATTGAATTCGACCATTGGACCGGGCGGACGATCGCCCTGGGCAGCGGCCGCTACAGCCGCCTGCGCCTGTGCCTGTTGTTGCTGCTGCTGCTGCTGTTGCACGACCTGCTGCTGTTGCTGGTGCTGAGCAGACATTTGACCGCCCATGACGCCTTGAGGTGGTCCTCCTGGCATCATCCCAGCAGACGGATGTTCCCTCATCCCCTGTGGTGGCTGACCCAATCCCATCCGCTGCTGATGCGCGTGATGAGTATGGTGCGGGGGAGGGCCACCTTGCGGACCGGGGGGAGGACCGATCGAGGCGTGTGGGTTATGGTGCATCTCGCCGCCGCCGCCGCCGCCGGTAGATCCCGCACGAGCGGACTGCGCGCCAGAGACTGCATTTATCCCAGACGCCAAAAGATGAGCGGGATTACCTGACGCGGCGGCAGCTGCCGCCAATCCCGGCACTTGTTCCCGTTGTGAATCGACATTGGCCGAGCCTTGAATCCTTGCGGGCTGTTGACCAGTTCGGGATGCCGGTGTACCCGCTCTTGATTCGTGCGGTGTATGACCTGCAGAAAGGCCATGGGGATGCGGCGGTCCCGCTGGTCCTTGAGCCGGAAGCATGGGCCCGGAATGCGCATGATACGTCGCGTGATGACCAGGAGCTGCGGGAGCCGACGTATTGCCTCCCGATGTACCGGAAGGTGGGTACCTTGGGTCTTGTATCGGTGCAGACTCGCTGGCCCCGGAAGGCCGATCTGCGAACCCAGAGGCACTGCGGTCCTGTTCACGTCGCATTCCATGGGGAGGAGGAGGAGGAGGAGGAGCGACTCCATGTGCGACCGGATGACCGCCGAGGAGTGCCATTTCACGTTCCCGCGCATGCTCACGATGATCACGCCCGACGTCACGCTCACGCTCACGGTGATGCGTGTCCCTTTGTTGCTGCTGGTGTTGCGCGTCGGCGGAAGTAGCAGAAGGAGGATACTGATCCCTTTCGTCTTTGACGACCGGTCGGTCCCTTGGTGTATCCGCTTGTGCCGGACCCACGATGCCCAACTTTCGATCTTCCTCTCGCTTGACCCGCTCACCTTCAGCCATCCGTTCCAGCCTATCCCTCTCGGCCTTGGCGAACCCGCCCGGACGTTGGTTCACGGTCCCGCTCGGCGTCGTCACACTGATCATCATCACGCCCTCCTGACCGATACCCAAACCGCCGGTCTCTCGCGCGTAATGCACATCAGCCGGATCCGTGCTGGTATAGCATTCGATCCGATATCCGGGCGGCAAGAACGTGTTGAAGCCCTGGATGAGCGCCGGGTGGGAATGGAACAGCGTCGATACGCGGTCGATTACGCCAGGTGTATCGATAGTCTGCCCTTTAAACTCTTTCATGACGTCGAGGAACCGGTTGTATACGTCTGGCTGATCAGAGAATTGCACCTGCGGATACGCGCGCGCGCGCGAGTCAGTGCCCATTCGAGGCGGACCCTAGACGGCAACTCACCTTGACTTGATCAAGATAGCTCAACGCATCTCTCACATTCAACGGCCGCTCTGCGACGATCTGCTGCTGCTGCTGGGCGGCCATCGACTGGGGTGTCAGCGAGCCCGACTGAGGATGATGGGCCAACGGCGGGTGGGGCTGGGGCTGGGCCGGCGGCGGCTGTGAGCCATTGTTCGGTGGCACGGACGGGGGCTGGGACGCCATCTCCGAGGTTGTATGTGTTGGTGTCCTGCCCGCGCCCGCTGCCGCGAAAACCAAACAGGCGGGTTTGTAAATCAAGCAGGCCGGGGAACATCCCGGCAGCGGTTTGCTTCCGCGCCGGCGCCCGCCAAAAGATAACACCTCATTTCCCGTCCACGCCGGATCGGGGTACCGTCGCGACGTTTCCCGTCAACCATCACCCAACAGGTTTGCCCACCGTGGCCACAAACCCCGACAAACACGAACGGATATTGATCTCGTCCAACTTGGCTCTATACAACTGCCCTGCGCCCTGCGCCCGCGCCCTCATTCCTAATCCTATACTAGCTATACCTATACCCCGCCGTCGCACCGCGCACATCTAACCCCACACAAAACTCACTGATCAGCCACACTCGCCTTGCACAACCGCCCGAGGTTTACGCCACGCGGAAAACTCACATGGATCGTCCGGATCTGTGGTAGCCAGTACCATTGTCCTACTAATCCCTCGTGCATGGCCATACCCTCCCCTGTCCTGTCCGTTCCCGTAGCCATCCCTAGTCTCTCTCAAGGGCGCGGCAGAAGACCTCACGTTGCGGGAAAACGAATGCGACGGAAGCCTATACCCGCCCTTGTCCGCTCCTGGTCCAGCGGGTGGGGGCGCGTCCATGATCATCCCGTTCACGAGGAGCCCGGTTGGCGCTGCAGTCGGCGTCAAGGGCGGCGGCGGCGGCGCAAGGAGCGGGGTAGGGATGGTAAACCGCTCATATACCTCGTACTGCGGCGTACCATCCGTCACATCGGCTTCAACCCATCCATTTCTTCCCCCACTTGGGCGCGCATACCCGCCACGGGTATCACCAGCGTCGATCGCGTCGTCGTCGTCGTTGTTGCCGGGGAAGCTTTTGGCGATCCGAACAGCATGCGGGTACCGCGAGGAACTGAACGGTCCCTCGGGGGGTATCATCGCTGCCGTGAGCTCGTACGAACTGCGAGGAGTTCCCGTACCATATTCTCCCATTCGCGGGACAGGAGGCAGCTCGGGGACCTGGTCGTATTCGCATCCTTTCCCTCCGTCTTTAGGACCGATGCGCATGTCCTTTCCTAATGATGCCCGCCGAGTCAGCACCTCTCTCATCCCGTCCCGCTCCGCAGCGCGCATGTTCCGCGTGACGGACGAGCGTGTGCGTCTTGCGCCGAGGGTTTCCAGTGTTAGGTGGATAATGGAGGCGATGTAGATGGCTTTTGCGTTGCGAGGCGTGACGTATGTCAGTTGCGTCAAGTCAAGCCTCATTCCTGCGGCAAAACTTACCGACTAGAATCCAGAGAAACACCGCGCTCGTTTTCTTCGTCGTACACCAGCCCGCCAACGCCTGGCGAAACTTGGGACCGAGGGCTGAGTGCGGGTCTTTGAACGGGTCCTTACACCCTGGTTGGGAAAACACTAGGCGCGGAAATACATATCAGCTGGATGTCTCATCGTCGGGCGACGAGGGTAAGGAAGGGACTTGCCACTCGCGGTCACCACAACAGCAGCGAGGAACCCTATCCCGCCTCCCGCTCCGACCAGCACCCATCTCACGCGCGTTGATTCACGTAGCAGCGCGGAAAACCGGTCGATACCCGTCGTCGGCAGCGGCGTTCCTCCCAGACGGCGGGTGATGATTGGCGGGAGAACAAGTGTTGATGGGATTATGAGGAGGATGAGGAGCAGGATAATGAGGAATACCGAGAGTCCCGCTGCGCGCGGCGGTAGCGTCGAGTGCCATCAGCACCCAACTCCACGAAGCGAGGATAAGGAGGAGACGTACACACTCCGATCGTCCATTTTGCTTGGAATGCGGCCAAGGCGGAGAAACAACACAAGCCGATGAACGCAAACAGGATCTACAGGGAGCGTGGTGGTTTCAGCGGGCGTGTATCCACGTGCAGAGGGGGAGGACTCGCTTGGAGTCCATGGAGCGCAATTTCCAGCCGGGAGATGATCTGTTTTTCGCTCACACGAAGGTCAGCGCGTTCCCCCCGCGCCAGACGGACGCCGCACGTACCTGTTCCTGCATCGTGGGCGAGCGCAGTGCCCCTGTCGTGGGGGTGGGTGCTGCGCGGGGCCATCATGCCGATAACACCCCGCAAAGGAGCATAGACAGTCAACCAACCCCTGATCATGTCATGAAACACGGATGAAACGCGATCGGCCTCCACCTGCGCAACACACACAGGAAGCGGCCCTCCTTTCGCTCCCACGGTATCTCCCCAGCCCGCCCCGCCATGGCGCCCCCCACGATGCTCACCCCGCAGGAACTCACGTTCATCACGGAGCAACAGCAAATCGAGATCGTCCCCTCGTTCAGCATGACCAAGATCCGGCTTGTCTCCGTGCGTCCCCGCGCGCTGCCGTGAGACGTTTGCTAATCTTTCTCTCCCCCCACCCGGAAAGGGCGTGTATGGTCCGTTCGAGCCGCCAAGACGCGCAACTGTCCCACTATGGCTCGCGCTCTCGCTCAAACGCAAGAAGAAATGTCGAATCATCCCCCCGGACTGGTTGAGTCCCGGTACACATGTCTTTTTTCCTCCTCGCTGCGTTCTTCATAACTCACCTTGACTCTTGCTCCCCCGGCCCTGCTAGATATCCTCACGGCGATGGTGCAAGAAGAGATGAATGAAAAGAACGCACTGTGGCCGGACATCCCGCGTCATTTATTCGAGACGGCCAAGGTGCTACTGGACGTGTAAGCCTCATTGCCATCCTCCCCCGCTCACGATCCTGACCGCCCTCACACCTCGCTTGATCGCCCCTCATCAGAGCTCCGAACGACCTTCCGGAGCCCTCCCAAATCCGCTCGATCCTCCTACACCTCCGTCACCTCCGCCTTTCTAAAATCCGTACCGCCCTTCGCCCACCACCACCTTCAAACACCGCACGCGATTCCTACTCCCTCAACAACAACAACGACGAGGAGGAGGAGCCCGATACGGGTGCGTTTTCCGGGAGGGGAGAGTACATGAGTTTAACCGGGTTCACACCGCTCGAGGTTTGTCAAATGCGCGGAATGTTCACGGGCGTGTTGCGCGTGGTCGGGAAGCTTAGTGGTGGAGTTGATGATGTTGGCGTGGAGCGGGACGGGGATGCGGATGACATGGATCTGGATCGGTGATACGAGCGCGTGTTGTTGTATACTATCTCCAGTCAAGGGCACGACCTGCATCATAGCAAACATATGCATGGAATCGTAGTACAAAGGACACTGCAACTAGCTCGATACATACGCATCTACAACGGCAGATTCTTGACGCCTTCTTTATCTATCACAATAGCATTGAACGTGAACTGGTACGCCAGACCTACGCCACCACCAAAATGCGTTAGCCTACACAGACCGCAGACGAAAACAACCCGAGAGGGACTCACGAAGCTTGACCTCGGCCACACATTTCTTCAACAACTCCACAGCCTCGTCCCGCGTAATGTCAGGGTACCAATATTTGTCCATCGTGCTCAACGCGACGTAGATCCCGAGCCCTTGAGCGGCGTATGGGAGGATTGCTTTCGTCCCGTACAGATCGATCGAGTACCTGCGCATCATGAATATAAGCAAACGAATAAACGCAGTGGGAGAGGGGAAGCCTGATGGAAAACTCACAGATGCGCCTCGGAATGCACCTTGTCGTACCCGCCCAACAACAAATTAACCGCATATGGACTCCTTGAACGGATCGAGTTGGCGAGTTCTTTTCGGATGAACGCGGACGCCGGGGCTGGAAGGAGTTCAGTGTTGTTTCTATCAATCGCGCCGACAGCCCGGGTCAGCAGTGGAGGAGGAGGAGGGTAAGGTAAGGAAGAAAGTACCGAATTTGATACAGCCGCAGATTTCGCTCAACATAGTCGACAAAGTTGTTGGTGTCGCCTGTAAAGGACGAGGAGGGAGAGCGGTCAGCGGTTGTTGCAGAGCGGGCAAAAGGGGTCCCGGAGACGTGAACGCGAATGTAGATATCCGTCGTCTTTGCATTGCACTTCACCACGAAGTACGACTCTTCCTCTCGTACGCGGTCTTTGGGGCATGGCTGAGGAGCAGAATTGGCTCCATCGAACTGGGCGACCGGCACCCGTCCCCCAACCAGACGGCCTATGAATTTTTCAGAGAAACTACCTGCGGAGAAGGGGTGACAAACGACGTATCATCCATCCACCTGCACCGCCGTTGTCCTCCGATTCCCGGTAGACAACCCAAGGCGTCCCTCCGATGAGCATCCGAGCGCCTAGGACCGATGCCGGTGTCCGAGCGTCGTGATGTGACGCCCGAAGCGTCCTTTGGCCTTGTAACCTACGATGCGAGAGGGCGCTTGACAAGGATCCCGGAAAATCCCTTCAGGCTTGCAACCTACGGCGCCTGGATCCCAAACGGCTACGCTTTATCATGTCGCTTTCTCCTCCTCGCTTCGCCAACTCGTTGCTCGTTCCACCCATCAAACGTCGCTTCCCTAAGCTCGTGAACTCACCGGGCTCCCCACCAAACGCCAACGCCAGTCCGGGACTCAACGTCCGTATCTTGTTCTCATCCGACTTCATCTTGATGATGCTCCTTCCCGCCGACTGGTCGGACGCGAGGAGGACAAAGTCTTTACCTGCGCCGTTCGGGGAGAGCGGTTAGCGGCGGACCAGGGTCGAGGGAGGATGTGGACGGACCTGTGATCCCGAATGAACAATCTGCCATTGTGTGCGTGTGTATCGGTGGGATAGCTTCGCTATGGAGTTGGTGGAATGCTATGTCTGCCCCGAGTCCCTTGACACCACATTCGTCATTCAACGCTGACCCAGCGCAAGAAACGCGCGGTCTGATCGAGGAAATACACGTCATTGGTAGCGGGCATCCATGCAGTATACTTCCCAGTCCAGTCGATGGCCTGCAAGGAAGCATCGAAAGCGACTCGTGCTCCGTCCCACCCTAGGAACTGTTGGTCTCTGCTTTCCCCTGCATCTCCGGTGGACAGGAAAGTGCCCGGCATTTTGATCTCAGCCTGAGCGTAAACCATGACAAGACTCGTGCAATACCCCGCCTCTTCTACCCGTAGAGCATTCCCCGGCGGCGCTTGTGCCGATGTGAACCAGACATGATCCCATAACCGCGAAATAAAGACACCGCGCTCACTATTACCTCTAGCTGTACAACGCACGCTTTGCGTGTGTCAGCAACGCCGAGTGAAGGGCGTTGCTAAACTCCTCGAGACCACGACGTCCTACCAGCTACGCCTTCTCCCTACTCCCATCGATCTTGCTCCTCACACCAGCCGGCGAAGGAACAACCTCCCTCTCCACGGGCTGCAGCTGGATCGTACGCCCACTCAACCACCCATCGGCACCGGGGAGGGGCATCTTCTCGATCCCTTCCGCCGGGAGGTACGTCTTCCGGTATTCACGCTTGGCGGCGGTGTTGGTTCCCGCGATACTGCAGCGCAAAAAGAGAGGGTTAGTGCGGGGTTTTCAAGGCCAGGGGAAGGAGCCGTACGCGTCTCGTTGCGCTAGGAGACCTTGGTCGACGTGTTCGTCCGCCGTGTAGGCCATCATCAACTGCGGCGGGCCTAGCGGGAAGTCGGGATGAATGTCGTACTGCCTGCGTTACGGAGAGGTAAGTGGGCTCAGGCATGACGTGCAGATGAATGAAAGAGACGGCTCGTGCGTACCACGTGTGGATAGTCTTCCCGTACGTCGTGTGTAGCTCTGTCATGGCCGGGATCTCAGCAGCATCATTGACGAAGCCTATTGATGGCTTTGTGTCAGCGCCGAAGATGGAATAAGAAGCAAAGGTGGCGATGTCCGACGACGTACCAGGAACCAGGGACTTCATCCCAACCTGCAGCATTCCACTTTCCACCTCTACCCACAATCGGGACGATCAGCATCACCATTCTCACCGTAAGGACCCGCGGCGGCGGCGGTGGCGGCGGCGGCGACTCACCAAACTTGTGAGAATGCCAGTACCGTTTCTCCTCGTCATCAAGCGCCTGAAACGTCTCTTCCGGGACGACATACTCGATCCCAATGAGCCTCGCCCCCGGGGTATCGGAATCAAAGATAAGACACTGGTGCATGTTATTGCCCTTGAGGTGGGTGCAGTAGTGGTGTGCGATCACGGAGCGGGAGGGGTCGTGCCTGTGACAAAGACGGGGGGGGGGTAAGTACACCGGAACGCAAGAGGGCAACGAAGAAGCGGCAGCGGCAGCGGCTTACGCGTATGTATCTATCCTTCCATCCACCCCATATGCACCGACATCGCACATCCATCAGCACAACTGCACTAACGAAAGACGGGGAGGGGGACTCACGGAGCCCACATAGATGCTGCCTGACATTACTCAACGGCTGGAAGCTGGACAGCCCCGCCGCGGCAGCCTGGTACGGCTCGGTGTGGTACACTGCCTTGACGGTGTCGGCGCTTTTGTCCATGGTTGCGTGGTGGGGAGGACGGACGGGCGGAGCGGCGGGGGGCAGTGCAGCGTTGTATGCCTGCCGAGGGACGAGAACGCTGGAATGGGGTATGACGTCAGCAGATGCGGGGACCCGTGAATGGTGACGGTCACGTGCACCCCAGCCCAAGCAATCCATCTGAACGAGTCGTTGGGCCACGCCAATCAGGATCCCCATACAATAACGGCGGTTTCTATTCAATCATTACAACGCGTGTCGGCAGATTCGCCTTTGTTCTGTTCTTTCTTTCGTTCGTTCGTGCCGCCTTTGTTCAGCGCACTCTGGCTCTTCGTCTTCACTTAGGACGTACGAACCCTCCCCACATCTGAATTATACCCTTCGACTCTACCATCCATTACTCGAACGACGTCGTTGCCGCCGTCGCAGGTCGACCATTTCCCCTCCCCCGAGCTCTGCCCCCTCGACCACCATCCATCGATGTCGTCGGTGGCGCAGGAGCACCATCATCCCCGCCAAACGTCATTTCATTCAACGCCGCTTCGTCCCGTCTCCGATTGTTGAACCGCCCCGCGCCACCACCACCACCACCACGAGGGGGACGCGGTGGGAGCGGGAACGCGGAGGCTCCTTCACGTCTTGCGCCACGAGGTTGCCCACCATCGACGGGGAACGAACCGCCGGTAAAGGGTTGGTCGTGTGTTCTTGGTCCTCGACCGCGGTTACCGGCAGACGAGGTGAACCCTCCACCACCACCACCACCGCCACGGCCTCGACCCCCTCGGCTAGCGCCGCCCTGCTGAGGGTTCTGGATATTCGACGAGACCGAGTCAAAGAACGAGCTTGATTTGTTGTATGCCGGAGCTTTGGGAACATTGTCGGTTGTCTTGTCATCGTCGTTCTTCTCGATCGACGATGGAACGGTTTCTGCAGCAGGAGCAGGCCGCTGGTTGGCATTGCCGGTCGGCACGTTCTTTTCCCCAGCAGCACCCTGACTCGGCGGCAGCGGCGGCGCACCCTCCTCGCCACCGCTACCCTTCTCGCCACTCCGCAGCGCCGCAAACCGGGCGTTCATACCCTCGAAATCAAACTCGGCTTTCAAATCGTCTCCCTGCGCGGCGAGCGAGAACGCGCCAGGGCCACGTGATGCGCCTCCTGTTCGACCACCACCTCCTCTGCCGCCGGTCCCGCTGTGGTGAGGCACGCGTCCGGGTCCTCGTGCTGGAGGACCACGGTGGTCCACCTGCGCAGCGAGCTGTTCGAATGGGATGCCTACGGCGGGTCCCGTTGGCTGCCGCGAAGGAACAGCAGGTGACGACGATGCCGGCATCGGGGGACGTTTGCTAAAGTCGTTTTGAACGCGTTCGAGCGTCGTTGTGTGGGCTGTGGCGACGGAGGGCGCTATTGGTGGAGCCATCGTCGCCGGTGGTGGGACAATGGACGCAGAGGAAGCATGTGGCGAAGGTACGTGTTGTGCCGGGGATTGGTTTGGCGGGAACGGTGACGATTGGGCTTGCGTCATGGGCGGAGCAGGAGCGGACTGAATCCAGGCAAATGGATGGAGTGAAAGTCAGCTTCCAGCGCATCGAATGACAAGACTAGGTCGACCGCGACTCGACGACATGCACACATCCACAAGCGCCTTTTTGGAGGTGATCAGAAGGAAGGCAACGGAGGTGTCCACACGAGGTTATGCGCTCATCAGACTTTTGTAACCCACAAGGGGCATTTTACATCCGAAAAATACTTCATCATTGGTTCCAGGGCTGTGTGTGCGTGCATGCTGACAAGCCGGCGAGCGGGGGGGGGGGGGAGGAAAGAGATGCTTACGCCTTGTGAAACGATCGCAGGGTCATGCGGCAACTGTGGTTGCGGTGGCTGTACTCCCTGTCCCGGCTCATCGATCACAGCGATATCACGGACGTCGGCAGCACTAAGCGCGCGGTCATCAGCACATATGCGTGTTGGAGGGGAGAAGCGTTGCTCACCGAAAGACCACGTAGGGGTACACGGTGTTTGCGGGCGGGACAAACCCACCGGGGGTCACCCGATCCTCGGTGCCGAGGGACAACACATCGACCAACGATATCGCGGACGATTCGCGGTCGATCGCGTACAGGGTGCCGATGTAGCGGATTTCCGAGTTTGATTTGAGGACGATCCGTTTGCCGATGATGCTTTCCGCCATTTTGCGCGGGTGGTGGGCGGTGAGGCGGACGGGGACGGGAGGGAGGAGATTGGGAAAAGAATGTGGGGACGGCCAGGAGGGCACGTGACTGGGGCAGGAGGGACGGGCGGGTCAGCCACAGGGGAGCGCTCCTTTATGGCTGGGGAGAAAAGAGTATGGCGCGCTTATTCATGTAGCGCGGCAGGCAGAAGCGGGCCGGCACCTGTGACGTGTATTTCCACCCGAGTCCGTCGCGCCTCATCCACCCTGCAAGACGGCCTGTGACATCGTGGCTGCAAGCGCTGTTCCGAGGCATTCCCCGACGCCGCCAGATCGGATCTACAGCCTGTGTCTTTGTGTACTTGATGCATACCCCCTACAACCCATGCATTACAACCGCGTTATTCAACCCCCGCCCCCGCTGCCTGCTGCATAACCTGCGTCAACCCCTCCGAATGCTCCTCCCTATCCCACGACCCGCCTATCGCCTCGCCATCCCACCGCATCTCCCAGCCCCAGACCGTGCTGCGCTTCTCCACGTCACCTTGATCCTCTGCGAACATGACCCCACGATGTTCCCTCACCACTCTGCGGATACGCCATCCGCGCTGTTCGGCAAGGCGGAAGAACTGCAGGTCACGTAGGTACCATTGGGGTAGGTGGTGGGAATGGAAAACGTAAGCCCGTCCTGTGCGGCGTGTGATCAGCGCTTCACACGAGTGCAGGAGGGAGTGGTGTTGGCTGTGGTTGAAGATGAGGTCGGAGAGGATGAGTATATCGTATTTCCGTCGTTCGTCCGCGCGTTCCAAGGGAATAGGTTGCGGCGGCGGGGAAACGTCGTCAGTGAGCAATGGTGGTGATGGTGGAGTGCCGTCAACTAGGTCGAGCAGTTCGTCCGTCTTTTTCCCCCACAAATGACCCTTGACGACCATCCGTTCATCCCACATCCTCCGTGCATCAGCAAGGGGAGCCAAACGTCGTCCGTTCTCCGCCACGTTCCACCGCAGGTTGTCCAACAGGTCCTCATCTGGGTAGTCGGTAACGACGACCTTTGCAGCGCCGAGGACTCCACAGACAAGGGATGGTAAGCCGCCTCCTGCGCCGAGCTCGAGGACGGTGGCGCCTGCGATTCCGGGCTCCTGTGGTTGCCGCTGCGTGGCGAGGGTGAGAAAGTAGTCGGAGAGAGAAACACCAGCGTTCCATAGTACGTGGCCCCACAACGGGTTCGTTCCGACGAGCTGAACAACGAGTTTCGCCTCCTCGTCGGAGAGGAACTGGGCGAGGAGCGGCGAGGCATAGGTGTGTATTGTTGGAGGAGGGGGCGGTGGGCGTTCTGGTTCCTGGAGGGGTCCGATGAGGATGAGGGTGGGGAGGAGAATCGTGAACAAGACACGAGGGACGTACAGGGAACATGGTGTCTAGATCCATCAAGCCTTCACCGTCGCTTGTGCTGCTCCCGTCATCCGAGTTGAAGGAAACCATGGCTGCGGCGTATGTGCACGGGTTGAGCTTCCTCGATGCAGGGGTGTCAGCCTCATTACATGTCCCAACTCATGGCCTGGTCGTCTTCACTTGGACGCCGTTCGATTGCGCCGCCCGAAATTTGTGTTGACAATTCGGTGGCGGTAATTCCACGTCATTCCCCTCGCCCACCGCACTCTCCCGTGTCGACATCTTGATCTCTTCCTGTGCATCGTCTCTGCCCGCCACCGTATCGCCCGTTCACCCCCCGCATACCCGGCATCATGCCCCGTCCGCCCTCCCCGCCATCGTCCGACAGGCGTTGGCCTGCCCGGTACCCCGCACGCAATGACCGGGATCGCGCAACGTACCGCGACTACGACGGCGACTACGACTATTCCGACCGGGAGAGGGATCGCCGAGAGAGGGAGAGGGACGAGTACGATGCGTATTCTGCCGCTGGGGTAAGAGGTAGAGGTGGAGGCGGAGGAAGACCCCCGCCCCCGCCCCCGCCGTCGTCGTCGTCGTACAGCAGAATAGGACCAAGGGAGAGGGAATACATGTCCCCCCCGCTACGAAGGGACAGGTCCTGGTCGCGCGACAGGGAGAGGGAGTACGAGCGTGAGAGGGATCGAGAATATGAGCGGGATCGAGAGAGGGAGAGGGAGCGAATGAGGGATAGGGAATTCGACAGGGATGGACCACCTGCCGTCGGTGGTGGTGGCAGAAAACGTTCGCCTTCGCCTTCTCCACGATCAGTACGCAGTCGGTATTCCCCACCCCCGCCGCTACCGCCAGACGAAAGGGACCCGCGATCACGGTACGCCCGTCCTCCGCCTGGTGGTGGTGGTGGTGGACGTGTGGCATACGACTATGCGCCAACATCATCACCGTATGACCGTCCCGCTGCCCGTCGGATGTCCTCGCCGCATCGTGGACAAGGGTTGCATTACGCTTCGCATACGATTCCCACGCCCTCCTCCCATCCCGCTCCGGGAAGCGGAAACTCGGCGCTTCAGGCCGATGAAGGGAAGCGCGTCGTCGTCGGTGCTGGCGAGAAGGGAGAAGACGAGGGACGCGCAGAGGAAGCGGCGTTGGAGAATGGCGAGTATTCAGAAGAGGAGGGCATGGTCACGCCTCCGCTGCTGAAGAAGAGGAAGCTGGAGGAGGCTGAGGCGGATGCTCGGGTGGAGAAGGAACAGAAAATAGGTCAGTTTAGATTGATTTCAGGGTCGCTTCGATGCAGACTGATGAATGGCGCGATTCAGTCATGGGCACAGCAGCACCAGCACTGGCCACGGCGAATCATCCGGAAACAATAGCGGCCTCGACGCTGGTGGAAGAAGGTCGGAAACCACGATTGGTGATCGTTTCTGCCCCCAAGAGACAAGTGGATTCCCCTCCGCATCAAAGCAGGACGGCGGGTGCGGCGGTCCCTCCCCCGGCGCCTCCTCCTCCCACCGAAAACGCCGCAAAGGATCAGGTCGAGGAAACCCCAGCACTGCAGGACACAATGGAACAGCCTACGTCCACTCGAGATGAAGAGAGCAAGTCGGAAACCAAAACGACGTCAACCGGTGAACCGACCGTGCTGCCGCCGACACAGCAGACCAGCCTATCAGCGCCATCGCGTGGCCGTAGTCGCTCGCCGATCAAGATCTCACTCCCGTCCATCTCGCTTGGCGGCGCGAAAAAGGTGGGGAACGCACCGACGCCTACTGCCGCTGCTGGGTTCGCGGTGGATCGGTCCAGCAGAGTTGTCTCTCCTGATCGGAAAGTTGTTTCTGATGGTTGCAATCCCGTTGATGCGAGGCACGGAGTTGTTGGCACGTCATCTACAGAGTCGAACGCACGTCCCGCGGCATATTCGAGAGATGCAAGACCAGGCTCGCCACCATCGTCATACGACGCTTCTTTCTCTGCCCGAGATAGAAGAGACCGGTACGATGAGCCACGTTACGCTTCTCGGTACCCCCCTCCTCCGCGCGGGCGTACACGGGGTCGTGGGCGTGGGCGTGGAGGCGCTGGTGGCTATGGAGGACCGCCGCCGCCGTCATATGAACGTTATGGCCGTGATATGGACCGTGAGAGAGCAGGCACAGCGGGCAGACGGTACTCGACATCCCGATCCTGGTCCCGATCTCGCTCCCCTGTACGAGGCCCGCGGATGGCTAGGTCCCCGCGCTCACGGTCGAGATCAAGTTCCCCGTTCCGCCCCCGTCCGAGATCCGTGTCGCGTGGGCCTAAAGAACGTGCTCCCGCTACCGCTCCCGCTGGCGCCGGCACTCGGTATCGATCACGCTCGAGAACACCAGCCCGTGCGAGGTCACGCTCGCGTACGCCCCGGTCGCTGGATTCTCGATCGCGCTCACGGACGAGGACGATCTCGAGGTCTCCGCGATCGAGGTCACGTTCGCGCTCCCGTTCGCCGCCGATACCGACAGCGCCTTCCTCCTTTCGACGTAATATACGCCCGCCTACGGGACCCGCTGCCGAGTCTTCCAATATCACGAGCCATTCGTCTGATCGCGATCGAATGGCCTCGTCTTTGTCTCATCCCGGCCTGTCGACTTCCATCTCCGGGTCTATGGCCGGCTCAGGGCCAAGGGGAGGGTATATACCGACCGGGCCGAGTGGAGGGTATAGTCGTGGCAGGGGCAGAGGTGGGCCCCCCATCGCCCCTCGTGCGCCTCGGGCCGAACGATTGGGGTACGCCACAGCGACCGGTCCTCTGTTGCCTCCTGCGAGGCCGGCAGTTCCCCCGCCGCTTGTATCTACACCCGCCGTTCTCGAAAGCGGTACAGCGGCGCAGCGCTCGACGGTCGATACGTCTCAACAAGCCCCGCGCGACACCTATGCTTCAATGACGGCTTCGGCCGACCTCAAGGTGGAACCTGTGCGCGAGTCGCTAGCACCACTCGCCTCGCTGGAAACTGTGGAAATCCCGGTCAGCCAGGATACTCCCGCGATCGTCGGTGCACCTTCACCGATCGTCCAGTCTCAGCCGCCGATGGAGAACACGGCGGAATTGATGACGGACAGAGAAAGCAAGATCAAGATCCAGTTCAAACGAGACGCCGACACATCTCCCGCCGTTCCTGTATCTATGGCCCCTCCCGAGCGTCCTGCGAGCAAACCGAATGCCGCACTCGTTGCGCCATCCGCAAGGCTTTCCGTTTCTTCGTCGCCTATCGCTCCTGCCTTGTCTGCCAGCCCAACGACTCCCCTGGTCGAAGGCAAAGTCTATACCGCATCGCCCAAGGTTAGCTCGTCTCCGCTAGACACGGGCGCCATCACGCCAGGCAAACAAGCTCAAATGGACAGGAGGCAAGATATGCGGCCAACACAGAGCCAGATACAGCCTTCTGGTGTTGTTTCATCCACTCCCGTTCGCAGACCATCTCACATAACACTTCCACCCACAACAAACGTCACGCCTCAGCCTCGTTCCCGAGCGTCATCTTCTGCTGTGCCGCCTACGCCGAGTGTCCGCACGCCACATGCGCAGCAGCCTGGCCCTACTTCTTCGTTGCGTCATTCCACGTCGTATGGGCGTCCTGCACCGCTGTGGAAAGAATACCCTGCGCCTCCGGAATTACGTATACGAGATCGACCGAATGTTGCAGATGTCATTGATGTGATCAATGCCGTGTTGCCCAACACTCATCGAGGAGGCATGGCGGACAGGGATACGACGCGCATCGCTGGCGATTGGGAAAGACAGGTAAGCGTCGTGTGCACGGTACGCGCGAGTGAGCCCTTGCGCTGACGGTGTTTCTCCCTTGTTTGCTGGATCAGCTCGCGAAATTACAGCACGAACGAGCGCTCATCACGCACGCCTTTCAGTCCCTCGCGTCTGGACTACGGGTCAGAAAGTTTGAAATGGGGAACGCGCTGGATGAGGTATGGGTTGCCGAGCGGAAAGTGGAAGCCGCGGGGATGACAATGGGGACGGCTATATTTTCGCCCAAGAGAGAGTAGGCGATGTCCCGTTGGACTGTCGTTCACGTATTGCTCTTGTTGCTGTATAGCCGCCTGCCTGAATGAAGCCAGTGCAGGGTATGATATGTCTTCTTGACATGTGTGCAGATCCGCGTCGTCGCTCTAGTTTGCGCTCATTGTGCCCTTGGTCTTACGTCCCAACATGCGGCTGCGATTTGTGATTTGGGAACAGAAGCACGAGCGGCTTATCATAATAGCGACCCCTCCGCTGGGCGGTAGGACGCGAGAGTGCTGGAAGCGCATTTGCTGATCACGATGGAGGGTAATTAGCGTGAACTATTCGGAACATGGCTTCACTGGCGCGTCGAGATGCAGGTGTGAGGGTGAAAGATGGATTGATATCCTCCGACGACTCTGCTATAACCAGTACAAGCGTTGAGCTTGTCAACCATTTCATTTCCATTCCTTTTCTTCCCTCTTCTTCCTGTTCTTCAAAAAGCACCCAAAGTGATGAGACGGGGGTTCCTCCAACTCGGCACGACCTCCTTCCTTCGATCCGCCCAACATAAGCAGAACGACGGGGCGGCAGCGGACACCCTAACCCTCCCTCTAGTGGGATTCGCCGTCACAGTGCGCCTTGTACGCCTTATCCGTCAACAAGGCTTCAAACTCGGACGGGTTGGAGAGCTTGATCTTGCATAGCCAGCCTTCGGGGCGGGGCAGGGCGTACGTGCAAGCGAGTTTCAGAGACGGAGAGTTAGTAAATGCAGTCCCCGGATCGCAAGACGGTCGCAAGGACGGGAAGGGAAGGGAAGGAAGGAAGGGACATACCTCGTCCCTCGCTGTCCTTGTTCAACAGATTCGCTTGATCGTGTAGCTGCTCATTGATCTCCACGACAACCCCAGAAACGGGGGCATAGATGTCCGAGGCGGCTTTGACTGATTCCACGGCGCCGATGGGGTCTGCTCGCGTCGGGAGCGGGTGCGAGAGGGGGTCAGGTCAGGCTCGGCTGGGGATGAGGGTGAAATCATGACGTAGGGGAGACGTACCGGCCTGTGTGACCTCGCTGTCAACTTGCGGCAGCTCGACGAACACGACGTCTCCGAGCGCTTTCTGGGCATAGTCGGTGATGCCGACGGTGCCGACGTTGGTCGCATCGTCGAACTGGACGTATTCGTGGTCTGTCGTGTATCGCGTTGCTATCACGCAAAAAGAGAGGGGGGTCAGCGTGTGTGATGGGTTGGGGTTAGGACGGGTTGGGGTTAGACCATTGGGCGTGTTTGATGCTCTGGGGATTCCTGGACGATTGGTGGGCGATGGCTTATCTTCCGAGACGGTCAAGACGCCTCTCCCGCAGGTCCACCCCGCATTCCGGGACGCATCCGCTCGTGCACAGATGGATGGCTCTTCCTCGTCCGACACACACCTCCCCTTGCACAGAGGGACCCGAAACGAGGGGGAAAGACGACGACGAGACTACTCACTGCTGGCGAATCGAACAGCGCTGGGCATTCGCACGACGGCGGTCATGCGGGCAGGGACAGCGCTGAGCTGCGCTCGTCGGAGGTGCGTGCGCGCGGCGGCTCGGGCGGAGGTGGTGATAGCAGCGATCATGGCGATGTGTGGTACGTGTGAGGTTGGTTGTGCTGGAGACCGCGGGCGTGTGGTTTTCGTGTGGTCAAGTATTACTCGTCGCAGAACACACGAGCCAACGAACGAGCAAGAGACGATTATTGGAAATGCGCGGATGCAAATGCTCCTTCTTCAGCGCGGGGCACCGGGGATGATTTCCATTATCTTTGGAGGCCTGGGTTCCGAGCAAGCGTATCTCGATGGCGAGTGGGTGCTGCCGGACGAACGCAAAGGACATCGGACGACTCGGCCTACTCGTCCGGTGCAGCAAGCATTCGTGGTCGGGCAAAGTGTTGTCCAAGGGTATGGGCTACGTGGTTCGGTTACAGGCAGATAGGCGTCGGGGGCGATACATGGCTCATTCTGTGCGCCTTTGTTTATACGCCGTAGAGTCGTTGGCGGTGACTTCGCACTACAATTATCCCTACTAACGCCCTGCTCTTGTGCGGCGGGGCGCAGACTCGCTCGCCGACCAGTTCTACGTCGGGATCGAAAACTCGATGGTCTCCTCCTCCCACTCCCTCTTCGAAACCCACGCATTCACCAAGCTCATATTCAAACATCACCGTCAACCGGCAGCCCTCTGATGCTCCGCGGCGGGCGTTCGAAGCAGCGGTCACCTAGGACCGACTGGTACGCCGGCCGTTCTTTTTGTGGCGGGAACACCATCTTTTCCACCGACATGAGTTTGACCGTGTATCCCGCAATGCGCAGGGGTACATGGTGGCTCAGCGGTGTTCCATAATGGACCTGCTGGTAAAAAAGGGAGAGAGGCCGCAGGTATCCCTTGATGATGACATGATGAACGGACACCAAGAGACTCAGGCAACAAGTCGAGCACACTCACGTTCGCCCCCAAGAACCATCCTGTACAGACAGTCCAGAACTTTCTCAATGTTCCCTGAAGTCCTTGATGTCTTCACCTGCGTGACCATGTTTGTGCCTCGTGGTTCGAACCACTGAAAGAATATGGGGTGTTGCGACTGACGAGTTCGCCACCAATCGCCAACACCCATCGGCTCGCAATGGCTATCGCACGAGTTTTTTCTGCCTCGCGCTGCCTTGACCGTGCATATTTTGCGACATGCAAGGCTCATGATCTCGTGATGATCATTCATCCGGACCAAATCCTTACGGACCCATCTATCCCCATGCGCATCTAACAACCGACGTCGTTACGATGCGTGCGTCGATCCCATGCGCTGTTGTATTGGCAACTGGAAGAGGCAGTCTAGAGGAATTCCTGAAACTACAGCCGCAAAAACAAACCTGCACTACACCTGTGGTACCCACAAGTAATTCAGGGTCCTCGGCAAACATCGTGCGAACCTTCCTCAATATGTCCATGTGCAGAGACAAAAAGAACCCACGGCTACCCAAGAGTGCAATCGCCAATAAAACCTTTCGCATACCCAAAGAATTTACCACCGCACAGTCACAAAGATGCAACAAAGTCCACGCTTGGTAGTACCCTTCCAAACTGGCCAGAGTCTTCAACGACTATTTGGCCGACGTCTAGACCATCATTCACACCTACATGCAAGCGAGCACGAAACGTGAAAGTGCTCAGGGGGCGAGGGACGTCTCAGCAGTCGCGTGGCACCAGACCGAGCACAAGACGGTCATTGAACTGACATTTATTTTGAATCCAATTACACACAGGTATATGCTATTATACGGATATCAGCTCGTTTAAGAATCCTCTATGAACCTTTTACAACGTCCTTGGGGTATCACTTCTCTCCTGTCGATTTCTACATCCTTCCCTTGACGACGCAGCGACGGAGATCATGCGCCATGCCGCGCTCCGCCTTATGGCAACTCGTCGTAGTCATCGTTTTCCGCACCAAGGACCATGGAATGCCACATAAATTCAAGCCATTCATTTGGAACGCCAGGGTTGCAAAAGTGCATGCAGTCTACAGGAGAGCTCTTTAGTATGGCATCTGCCTCGTGGACGAAGAATTTTGCGACCTACCTGTCGATGGCTTGAGATGTGCGTCGGGTCTGGTTACACTGAGTGGCCAAAGATTCATGAACTGCATAGCTGCGTCGGGCTCCTGCTCGAGCTTGGTCGCAACGTGATTGTCAAAGACGGCGAATTGATCCCTAGACAGCACACGGTGTAAGGAACCGCAAGGAATGACGAGATCAAACGCCACTTACCAGTTGAACTCTTTCGCCGTCGGGTGCAAAGTCGAATGATGAGTGGTACGATCGCTTTCCGCTAAGAGTATAGCCGCCAGTCAACCTCGAAGCATCGACCGACCGAAATAACCTCCAGCAATCCCACTTACGTTGACTATATTGCGTGCACTGAGGATGAGCCGCGGTTGAACTTCTCCACCAGGCGAGAACTTTGTGCTCCTGCGCCGCAGCCGTCACGTTTTGTATCACTCTGTTGGCCTAAGGGAACATCGGATCAGGATCAACTATTTAGCGAAGAGCAATTTTGAGGTACTTACAGCCGTGGTATATCCGTGGAACAACTCCTCGTCAGTGACTCTTGCAGCCGCATGCTGCGGCCACAGCTCCACAGGAGTCCAGTGTGGTCCGGTGCTGAATGAAATGACGCTGTTCTCCTCTATCGGAACCAGCCCGTCCTTTGATCGGGGCACAAACTCGATAGCCTGGTCCAACAGGGAGTTCCACAACTCGTACCACCAGGAGCGGTCCCAAATCCACATGCTTTCCTCCTGCGAAGCACCTCCCACCCACTTCTCGTATCCCTCACAGCCTACGAAGGCCTCGTCCAGGTCTTCTCTGTTGACAAGATGATGTTCCCGCCAGTAGTTGAAAATCGGCCTGTCCAACCGCTCCATGGTAACACCTGCAGCCTCTGCCAGTCGTTGAGCATCAGGGTGATTACGATTGACGGTGATGTTAAATATGCGCTCCGGGGAGGCATGTAGTTCAAACAGGCTATCTTTTTTGGCAATCATCGAGGACCACGTGGCAGTGTAAATCTGGTCTGCTAGGGAGTCTACGACAAGACAAGGAGGAATGGATAGTCAGTCAAGAATTCGCCTCAATACCCGCTCTCCATCATGAACTCTACTCACCCCCTACAACACTGTAGCAATGGGAGGATGGGAAGATCAACTCTGATGAACCTTGAGCGTACAAGTCGACGGCTATACTCACGAACAACCACCTTTACTTCGCAAGCAATACTTTGCGAAATTCCATTTGCTCCAACTGTGCTGTTTACAGCCACTCTTCGGCACCCATACGTATTGAGCGGTTTCGAAGATTCGAGCCCAGGCAGCCGGATCCTCCGGATCTGGTTCCACACCTCGAGGCTCGTCCACAGCGCGACACTTGAGCTGACCTAGGTCCTAATTGGAAGAAAACAGCTCGGGTTAGCAAGTAATCATAATATGACAAGCTAGGCATATACGAACCTCGTATTTGTATATCTCCCTGATATTTTCCAGTGTCACTTCCTCCTCCCGCATAAGCCATTCCCCATCCAGATATTCGCTCGGACTACACCAGTGCGGACCGTTGCTTTTTTCCAGCGCAACCTGCTCCACTTGACTGTCGTAGGACCAGCCTTTCAGTCGCATCTTTTGCGCCTTCCATCGGAGCAATGCTTCTGAGGGCAAGTCAGTTCCTGCATATACGAAGCTTCCGAGCGCGGAAGATACTCACTGTCCAGGGCAACCTTGTCCTGTTGCATCCATGCTACGTGCCCAAGAGAGAGAACGAACATGACGATGGCGGCCATGCGCCAGTAAAACGCTCTGGTGCGAGCTCTGTTGCACCGAAACATGGGTGATGATAGTAGGGGAATCTGGCGGGAGGTGAGGGATGGAGACTGCAGAGTGCAGAGTGCAGAGTGCAGACTGCTCTAGACGATTAGGTTCTGGTGTATCGGGGATATCGGCTCAGTCGACCAGTGATACAACGTGGCCGACACGAGACTTCTAACGCTGGTATAGGAGCCGTTTCGATATACGGTGTGAATCGATCGCTTGGGCCAAGGAAGGTAGAGGAGTAAAAAAGTATGAATAGACAGCAAACGTCCTGCCAACGGTCCGGGCTAACACATGTGACGAGATGCGCTGGCATGGCTGGAGTAACGGGGCCAATATTGCCCAATTACCAGGACCGAATCGCCGGCGTGATCGGTCGGGCCCTCGAACTGTTGTAGTTCCTAACCAGCTTCCTAACCCATGGGACTTCCATGAGGCTGATGGCTGTTGATGAGGGTAATTTAAGGTTTCTTCTAGCTGGGAGAAATTATGGCTAAAAAAAGTTCGGGTTACGGGTCTAATCTTTCGGGACCCACGGGAAATTGCTGCGTTCGATCGGCCTCGTGGCAAAGCCATCTCCCTCGCGTAACCGCTTCCTCATGAGGGTGGAGATGCGGTCTACGCGATCGAGTAATCGGCTGAGCTCCCTCAGGAAGAGATGTAGCAAGACTTCACACGTTCTTCCGCATGATTGCCGTCCTTGTTTGCTGCAGCGTATAGGGAATCATATGTCGTACGAGGGGGGAACAGCTGTTCAGCTCGAGCTGTGGAGACCGCAATACTTGAAGAAAAAAACAAAACTGAAGCAAGTCCAAAAGTTGAAAAAAAAACAGATTGAAAAACCTGAAGAAACGAAGAACAGGAGTTTGAACTGTCTGAAAGGTTGTTTTAGCAAATCTTTCGTTGACGCGACGAGCGCGACGCGTTTCGCCGCCAATCCGGCTGCTTAGCTGGCTGCTGCTTACCCTCCCAGCTGTCCAACTAGCTGTCCCCACTGGGCTCCGGCTGTCCCGCTATCTGATTCGGGTAATTCTGCACTGAGCCAAATAGTAACGATCCTCTTGGCTGCTTCCATCAGATTCCTGCAACTATTACCATACAATATGTATTGTCAAATGACACCGCTCACCACGGCAGTAGCTAGGATTATCAGCACCGCAAAAGGTGACCTGGAGAACCCGCTACTATGCCGGTGTCATTGCAGAAAGCTTCGGAAACGATGTCGCAAAATTGGGAAAGCTGTTTACCGTTGTGAACTGTAACTCCGCGCTTCTAGCTGGTCTTCTGCTCCGACAGCTGCTCCGACTATGCAGAAGGTTATCCGGCTCCAGTTGCAGCCTGAGATAGCTCTTCAGATCCTCCCTAAATCGATCTTTTGTGTGTATATCGACGGATCACAGAAGGTTACGAGGATAGCCAAAAGTGGCTAAACAAAATGTAATCGATGATTTTGTGCCTGCTCTTGGTTTGTCGCAGGAGCTGCGCCTAGGCTAAGTAAGCTACGGGCTATCTTGAACGTGCGCCGAACGTGGAAGACTGCCATAGTTGCCGGGCCCCAGTGAACAGCTCAACAAACTCCGCGCCGTAGAGAGCTTGCTGAGCTGCCTGGTTAACCTCACGCAACGCTCCCGCAGCGCCGAAGCCAATCATGTCGGTTATGCTAATTACATATTGGTCGCTTCTGCGAATTCCCTCCAGAGTTCTGTGAGCTTTTCTGTGTAATACAGACCCGATTTAGCGAGGCACAACCCAAGAGCGTTTCTTTACTTCAAATGTCTTACCTTTTGTTGTTTAGAAGTCGATCGGCTTGAATTCTCCTATAGTTCGAGGAAGCCTTGTTCAAGCCTCTGCGTCCGAGACTTTGTGCCCACTTCATCAATCGAAAAGTGATGCGCCGTTGAGCTGTACCAATCCGCCGCCCACATATATACTGGAGAGGACTTGCCTGCGCAAAGGCCGGGTTGCAGGCCCCTACCTACCAAAACTAGCGCAAGCGGATGCTACAACACCGCTCTTGAAGGCAACATGTCGTCAGGATCAAACAGCAAGTCGGTATATGTTCGAGGATACTTTCGACACCGAAACTTTCGACTCCTTCTGATCCTCTTGGGACTTTTGGGCTTTACCCATCTGCTTTCGGTACTGTTCAGCGGGGATTCACATTACCTGGAGAATGTCGAGTTTGCAAGGTCGCTGAGGACAACATTCCGAAATCTGGGCCTGAAGAGTATATCATTTTCTGATGCAAAGTACAAGCAGCTGGGAGATTGGTGTACCGAGGAGCAGTATCTGGATGGAGAATGGGTCCAGAGGAAGGAAGAGGTGACCATGGAGAATATTCGCAGGGTTTTCCAGTACACTGTGAGGCTGCCGAAGCTTGCAATCAACGAACATCCACTGATATGTTGCGAGTCGCTTTACCTGATAGGAATTTGGAGAGCTTAAATGTCAAGCGAAAGACGCACCGTACGGATTTGAGCCAAAGGGCGACGATCCAGCCATGTACGCTAGAATTTTGGAGACCGCTCAGTACGAATACAGACCGAGAAGTGGCTGCAGAAAACACGATTGGAACCGGTGGAATTTCGCAAAGTTTTGTTTGCGAAGTAGAGGCGGATGTTCGTACGTCTATCATCTTTGCTCGGTCATGTCGGTCTGAACTGACGAGATTCGTTTATCCCTCAGCATAGTAGGCGGTAAGGAATCGCCAAGATTCGCATTTGAAGATCTTGCCGCTGAAACGCTATGCACTTTCCCTCTCCTGCAGATTCGCTTGCTGATCAATTATACGTCACCATCCGTTCATCGATGATCTCGCTACATGAATCGCTTTTTCGCCTTCATGCCTCGCCCGAGTTGTCGTTCAGCATCTTTGTCGACAAAACACATCCTGATGCAGAGAAGCTTGCCAAAGCAGCTGGCGTTTCTATGGAACGATTAGACAGGCCGATCTTTGTGTACTATAGGGATCACCACCTCGTTCAGAGGGCAGAGTTGGACGCAGCGTTCAAGGACGTCCCAGGGTACGAACCCTTCGTTGGTGGCCCTCCGCATAGTGAACAAAAGTTTATCGCGGATCGGTCCTGGTGGTACGAGAATTGGAAAGGTTATCTACAAACTCCCTTTGCATGGGCCCCAACCGAACAAGGGGTAGAGAAGCCGATTGAGGAGAAGAGCACGATCGCGCTTTCCACCGGTCCACACTGGTCGACTCGTGAACTTTGGCCCAAAGGCGCAGTCGAGCAGAAGGGTAGTGAGGATTTGATTATGAGGGGATACCAAGGGGCCGTGAGTCGCATCGCGATGGACGACTTAACCTCCGCATCTTCCTTATACGGCCGTTCCCTAGTTCTCAGCAGTGCTGAACAACATTACGGAAGTTTCGAAGACGCACAAAGTGCTCGCATGGTGGAGGAGCAATACTCCAGGGGATGTCGATTGCTGGCAGTACGATAAACGTAAGTGCCAACCATTTTACCGAGATTATCATGTGCTAATATGCAGAATGATGAATAGCCATAAACGATCGCAAGAACGCATCGTCTGCGCTAGATCCGACTCGATCAAGCTTCAATTGGTGCGTGACGTGGTATCCTTTATCTGCCAGCCCCTTCTGACCCTTTCCGAATCTGCCAATAGGAACGAATACCCCAAAATGGACCAGTACGTTGCTTCGCGCCTGTCATACCAGCCGTCCGACTCCAACTGGTACTTGCGACCGACAAGAAACGCCCTTCGGTATCTCGACGTCTGGAGCATGGCAATACAGCGTCCAGACTCGAAACTGAAGCCCAAAATCGACTGTTTACACTTCTGCCAACCTGGGGTACCTAACGAGATGACCCACTTCATGTGGCATATGATGGTGACACAGGCGGAGAATGGCGATTACGATGACGCGCCTGTAGGGGATAGCTGGATTGCAGCTGGGATGCCGACAAAATAGTGATAGAAGAAACAGGGCAGGGTTTAAGTGAAGTGTAAACTTGTATAATGGTGTACATGGGATTCTGTTGATGGGTTGTAATATAAGTATAACGAGACATCACGAGCATCTATGCCGGAACGAGAAGACTTGGAATACGGGTACTGCTTCCCTGAGCTATGCAACAACAGCTCAGAGATTTGCCCAAGTGCCAAAGGCATTTCGATAACAGCAAAACGTTTCTATCGCATCCAGCCGAACAAGCTGCCGAACAGATCTCTCCGTGGAACACGCTAAAGAAGACGTCCGCGCCAAAATGGTGCCGCCTATTGTCTCCATGTTATTATTGTCGGTTTCGTTCTCCGGTTTCAGCAAATCGTCCGTGCGTTTTTCAACCCTGCTCAACCTTGGATGACTGGCAAACCAAGGTGCTCAACGTAGCACATCTTGTGGAGTTGTCTCGACCCCTGAAGTCCAAGCTAGCCTGTGTTCGCGCGATCACGACCTTCCAGTCTATTGTCTGGAGCGATTCGATCAAGCTTCGAGAGATCCGGCAGACCCATCAGCACATCACAGGACGTTGATGCGGAATAGCTGCAATATCTCCATTTCTGAAACGCGGCCATATACTCGAAAATCGGCTCACAACAAGGCCAATCATCGTTCGGAACGGTAGAGCTGGCTCTAACCTTGGACAAAGCGGTTGTGATTCATCTCCAGTTACAGAAAGTCACCCAACCAACAAAGGAGTGGATGAGACCAAAGGCAGTATCGCCATAACGACAAAGGGCTGTCGTACAGTCAGTCAGACGAATTACTGCTGCAATATTAAACGCCAACGATGGCTGGTCCTTCAACTGCTGCAGGAATAAATTCATTCCCCTCCTCGGCGTCTCAGCCGGTCTTCAACATCAACAGCTCGGACTACAGAGATTCCAAACGCCATTCCTCCAGTACCGCTAGTCACCATACCACGAACACTTCCGCGACGGGAACATCCTCCTTAGGTGGGAAACGGTTGACGGGTAGGATGACCAATAGGTATAGCGTAACAGCGATGTACAGCATGGCCGCTGAGCAGGACGTCGAGGTGGAGGATGAACTTGCAAGAGGTAAGTGTCTTTACCGAATCTCCAGTAACTTCCTGCAACTGACAATCACGCAGCCCAGAAACGCCTACGAGATCTCAAATCCCGCATTTCTGCTCAGTCAAAGAAGAACTTTGTCCTCGAACGTGATGTTCGATATCTCGACTCCCGAATCGCTCTGCTCATCCAGAATCGGATGGCTGCCGACGAACAGCGCGAAGTGGCTCAAACACTTGAAGGCGAGGTGGATCCGAACAAGGCTGGCGGTGTGCTTTTGGATGAACGGAAAATGCCCATTTACGCAAATTTGTTCTTCTTACTGCAAGGTGAACCGAGGCATATCGCAAGTCTGTGCAGGATGGTTTCCCTTTCGGAAATCGATACGCTGTTGCAGACTGTCATGTTTACGCTGTATGGGAACCAGTACGAGAGTAGGGAAGAACATTTGTTGTTGACGATGTTTCAGGTGAGTTATTCTCCTCGACTCGACAGTTTGCTGTAGCTGATTATCGTATCATATACATGTACAGTCTGTTCTATCCGCTCAATTCGAAATGACTACAGAGTTTGGATCTTTACTGCGTGCCAATACTCCGGTCTCAAGGATGATGACGACCTACACGCGCCGTGGACCAGGCCAGACTTATCTGAAGAACGTAATGGCGGACAAGATCAATAGTTTGATAGAACACAAGGAACTCAACCTGGAAATCAATCCACTAAAAGTATGGACTACATCATGTGACTACGCTGATGCTGTTGTTGACCACTTGCCCGGTCTATATTCCGCAGGTCTACGAACAAATGCTTCAACAAATTCAGGATGATCAGGGCTCACTGCCTGAAGGACTACCAAAAAGCGTGCCTCCGGAGACGGCAGCAGCAAATCCAGACGTACAAGCGATCATAGCCCCGCGACTCACCATGTTGATGGATATCGCGAATTCGGTGCTTACGACAATCATTCAGCATCTTGAAATGGTACCGTATGGTATTCGATGGATATGCAAACAGATCCGGAGTTTGACAAGAGTGAGTTATACTTGTGGCTCGTGGCTGGCATGACTGTCTGATTGAAGTTGGTGCTTCACAGCGAAAGTACCCCGACGTGACAGACCTTGCGGTCTGTTCCCTCATAGGCGGCTTTTTCTTCCTTCGATTCATCAATCCTGCGATCGTCACTCCTCAAGCATACATGCTCGTCGAGGGTGTTCCCGCTAAACACCCACGTCGGACACTGACACTTATCGCCAAAATGTTGCAAAACCTTGCCAATAAACCGACTTATTCAAAAGAAGCGTACATGATGTCGTTGAATCCGTTTGTGGACATGAACAAGGTTAGGATCAATCAGTTTTTGAATGACTTGTGCGAAGTAGGGGATTTCTATGATACGTTGGAGGTGAGGGAATCCTGTTTTCTTGTTTCAGTCGTTGTTTCCCTCTGAGGACTGATCACGTCTGTCTCACAGCTCGACCAATACATGGCATTGTCCAAGAAAGATCTCTCAATCAACATCACACTCAATGAACTGTTCAATACTCATTCACTGTTGATGCAGCATATGCACGTCCTTGTAAGTTGGTTGATAATTATCAATCAGCTCTCTGTTAACGATGGGCCAATCATGTCGCCTTATAGTCACCAAATGACAAACATCATCTCCATGTTTTGCTGGACGAACTGGGATCTGCCCCGCCGCAAGTGCCTCGGAACCAGAACCGAGCAATCGATCTGCCACTGTATAGCCGCTGGGAGACGCCCATCCAGGATATCACTACAGCTCTCATGTCGGAGAACAACGTGACGCAAAACGACATACTTTACATGGAAACGAAAGCTATCTTTGTGCACATCATTCGCTCAATCCCTCAGCTGGCGGAAAAACGACCTATCAACCTACCGTTGATTGCAGAGAGAGCGGCTACAGCCAAGGACTCGATACTGGTGCGCAAGGGGATCAAGGTCAAAGAGATGTTGAGAGAGTTAGAGGAACTGGGAGTTATCGACCAAAAGGACGACTTTAGAATCATGCGGGAAGAAGTCATCGCAGAGTTGCTGCACCTCGGAAATTTAAAGGAGAAGGTTGTGGAGGAATCAGCGTCCCTGGAATCAGTTTACAAAACCATCTGCGACCACAACGCGTACCTCCGTTCCCAACTTGAACAGTACAAGGCGTATCTACAAAATGTTAGAATGAACAGCGGGAAGGATTCAAGTTCCTCTGGTGTTGGCGTAGTCTCAGTTGGCGGCAAAGAGAGGAAACTGGCAAAGTCCACATCGCAAGGGCCATATCGATTTACACACTCTCAATTCGAGAAGGAGGGCATTATCGTGGAGAGCAATGTGCCAGAAAACAGGCAAGTGGAGCCTGCCAGAGATTTTGCATCTGTGCTCATTATCCTTCGTATCTCTGTGATAGACGTCAAAACCTCTACTTCACGATCACGTCACCAGTACCTGGAACATTCGTCATTGCGATTCTGTTTAAAGGTCGTGAAGAGCCTCTTCTGGAGATGGATCTCAAGATCGACGACCTGCTGGAGCGGGTAAGTTAATGAGCTGCATTGCACAGCGCAAGGGAACCTGACTGGCAGCACTTTGCGCTTCAGCAAAAAGATGGTAATACGCTATTGGATCTGGATTACGTGCAACTGCACGTCAATAAAACCCTGGCTCTTCTGAACAAAGTGAGCTCTATGCGTATGCCTTGACGTCTTTCGCTAGCTCACCTATGCATCAATGAAGCTTTTCGGGAAGCGCCGGTAGTTCGTTCTCGTGCGCCGCATGTCGTTGGATCGCCTTTTGCCACATCATGACTTAATGTCCATAATACCCCCTTTTGATGATACCCCTTTTTCGATGATACCCATTTAAATGTACATTATTTTGCATTATCGACGTTGTATATCGAGTACTGATCAGCTAGTTGTAGACTATTTGAGTGAACATCCCACAGCTGTTAATTAGATGTACGGCATAAAGTCGTACGTTGAATGTCACACAAAGACATGTGATTAGAAAAGATATCGAGCACCACCAGAATACAACGGGTATGAGTTGTGCAAAATATGCGTCAAGTCTATTTTCAGTATACCTAGGAACGTCCCTCCAACTATTGAAACCCACTTGTTGAACATCTTCAGAGGTCTCCAAACCCCTGATCAATCGCTGATGCGAGCAAACTCCATCTCTGGCGAATAAAAAAAATCCATAGATCGTCGATTAGGTGCAAGAAGACGGGCCCATTCGAGATATAATCGAGCGCTGCACATGTTGCCAATGAGTATCAACGAGTCTGCATCTAAGACCACTTGACAAACTCACGTATAGGCCGCCATATCAACTCTACGCCAATGAGTCTTGAACCAAATTCGACCAGACGCAGCGATTTCGGAGGCCAATTGATCATTCCCGTTCTCGCCCTTCTCATCTCCTCGGAACTGTGAATGATTGATGGTATAAGTTTGAGTCGCAGCGAAGGACTAGTGGCGACTTACGAAGGTCAACGCGTCATGCAGGTCGGAATAATCTAGTTGTATGGGGATGTAGTGGATCCACGGCTGGATTCGGTGACTCCACCATTCCGGCATGATGGTGGACTTGAAGACCAATGAACCACCGGCGAGTAGACGACTGAATCGGGCAGACCATGAGTTCCCATCGCTGCTCGTCAATACAGATGAGTTTCGTCAGCACAAGCTGGCAGTTATGAGCAAGCGGTAGACTAACACATCAAGAATGTATTTGTATGAAAGAGCTTCTTCAATGGACATTGACGGTTTCCCGAAGTCGAACAATTCTTCGAGCTCTTGGCAGGTACCATCTTCATAATCGCATTCTATTCGCTCGAGATACGCTCAAGTCAGTTCAGGTCTAAAGACCGGCAAGAATGGCGCAGAAACTCACGAATAGGAGAACCAGCAAACGAAACATCAAACATCTTCTCGTTCAGATCCCCCAACACCTGATAGGAGACAGCTTCACGCAACGGCTTCTTCTTCTCGGCGTAAAATGCAGGAGGAAGCACATTGACATATCCCTCGACGTCGGGTCGAGTAAGGTTGACGGCTCGAATCCGTTGGCTCTTCATCCAAGGCTCATCCTTTGCATAATAGGTTCCCGTATTGCTGCCTCGCCACAACAGCTTGTTCGATGTCCTCTTGTCCCAAGGCATGACAGGAAGATCTTCCACCCATTGCTCGACGGGCACCGCCAAAATGTCAGCGTGAAGCGAGGTCTTGCTCAAGCTGAAGATGGGCTTGACGTATCCACTGACATGGGGCTCTTCTCCAGCGGTGACGCCATGAAGATCAATGTTGTAGGGGTGTTTGCAGAGATCGAATTGAGCAGAAACGTCGGAGACAAAGCTTTTTCCGTATGGTTTTGAGTTTAGGTCTCTCAAGGCAGGTTTGCGAGCGTTTGATGTATATGCACAGGCGACGCTCCAGCCCTTTTCAGAAGTATCTAGTTCTTCGGAATCGGTGTCATAATCTATAGTATGCGTTTTAGTCAACTATTTCTCTACTGCAGAAACTGGATACTCTTACATTCGTGGTCGTCAACATGCATCTCCAGGTCGGACTTGTGAGCAAAGCTGATGAAGCTTTGCGGCGTGTCATGTACTGAATACACGGCTTTGCAATCAGGAATCCATTTCGAGACGCCGAATTCCTTGAGGAGCTCGATTTGCCCTTCAATGCGTTCATCGGCACCTTCAATGGAGCCATTTTCGAAATTAGATCGAGCTCGGATGTTGCCTTGCTTGATGCTTATCGAAAAGGTATCAGGGATTCGCATCGCTGCGTTGAGTCTTTTATGGAGATCCGAGGGAGAGAACGCGTGGTACATGTACATGTCCTTCATAATGGAGTCGTATTCATCAACTAGAGGCACTTTGTTTTCGCTGCGTGAAATGAAAGCTATGTGTCAGTTACCACATCGCTAAAGCCAAAATGCCATTCAGGCTCACACCACGAATCTCCACCACTTGTCGAATCCCTTTGGTGGTGCCAAACCCCGGTTTCTCCTCTTGTACTCTGCCACAGCTTGTTTCAACGTCTTTGATTGCCTAGCGTTCTTGGCCCGCCATTGATCATGTGCGTCCTTAATCAACTGCTTGATAGGATGGGCAGACACAGGTAGCGACATGTTCACATTTAAAAGACCGTCCTGAATATCATGTCGGAAGCCCTCTTTCCTGGCGGTAATCGTCTTGAGCACCTTCTTCATCCTTTGCTTGTAGCCCCGGCCCTGTTCCTTGGCAACTTGAACTGTCTCATGCGGTGTACCAGCGAGTCGACGTTGCGTATAGTGGAACTGCTCGCGGTGGTAAAGCGTAGGAATACGGACTGGTATAGCAATAATATGAGGCCTAATAGCATAACTGAAGAACAAGGCCAACATGATCATCAGGAAGACTAGCCGGTGGTTTCGCTTGTACCTCCATCGGGTGTAGACGGGCAAGGTACTTTGCTGACGTGCTCGATCCTTTCTTTCCGCAATCGTACTGTTTTCGCTATGGATAGGCAGGCGAGAAGTTAATCGATTGATGGCGGATATGCCAGCCGGTGGGACAAGAGATCCAAGACGTCGAAGAAGCTTTCCAAGAGCGCGAAAACGGGGTCGAACGGTGAGGTCATCGCCATTGAACCAGGAAGATCTTCTGAACGTGTGAACTATCGTCTCGCCTGATTCACTGGAAGTCAACGGCCTGAACGCTCCTCCCAGTGACATGAATCGCTGTTCTCGTCGGTATTCGTTTAGCTGTACCTTGGATGGAGATTCGGGGGTCGTAGGAGGAGACGCATATAGTGAATCTCCCACTCGGCCTGACTCTGCATTTGGTGGAGATATAGTCTGTTGGATTATGGTTGCATATCCATCGAATTCGTCGGCAAACTGAGCTACGTAAGCTAATGGTGGGGATTGCTGATAACGGTATCCTTCACGACGTGCGATTTCGTTGCCGCTGACAGTGTGAGTAATGGATCCAGCAAACCCAGATGGACTGAGACCGGAGTTGATGTCATCGTCCCGCATACTGGAAGGCAGTCGAGGATATAGCCAATAAGAAAGGGATTAAAAGAATGTAGCGTAGCGTGGAGATTGAGAGAAGAGTAGGAGAGTGAGGGATGTGGCGGAGCAAGTGGTGGAATAGTAAGAGATATAGTGCTTTGAAGATGTCAAGGGTCGAGACGAATAATGTCAAATTGAGCTGCAATCAAAGTTTTGAATATATACTAAGAGACATTCTCTACAAGGGGAGACTGGTTAGGGAACAAGTGGAACAGGCACGATCAACCAGCTGAACACACGACGGCCATCAGCAGATCAAGGAAAAGGGAGTCGACGGACATTGCGAACACTCACCATCAAGCTTTGATCCCCGTTTCTGCGCTACAACGGATCCTTAAACTTCCCACAGCTCCTTCCTGAAGGCCAAGATCCCGTTATAGCATCGGAAGGACCTGTAGCAGGAGCAAAGGGTATTGACTTTGCGTCAGTGGAGGCTAGTGATTGATGCATGATGAGTGGTGGGTGATGTTTGATGAGTGAGTCCTGCTTGATGAGAAGGCATAATCATCGCGAATA
Source organism: Naganishia cerealis (assembly GCA_030039265.1). Classification (NCBI taxonomy): domain Eukaryota; kingdom Fungi; phylum Basidiomycota; class Tremellomycetes; order Filobasidiales; family Filobasidiaceae; genus Naganishia; species Naganishia cerealis. Next base: position 52,414 of record JASBWR010000034.1, on the reverse strand, counting down.
GAATCAATCGAGCTTGTCTCAATCTGAAACGACTCGAGGGTCGAGAGCGGAGGAGGCGAGGGAAACTGAGAAACTACCCACCGCGTCCGCTCGGAGCGAGTCGACGGGAAGAAGTCGGGGGCGTAGACGCCTCCATAACCACGGCCGGTTGTCTTGATCAGATCACTTGAGATGCCTTCGAGCTGGTAGTGCAGAGTGCATCCAGGAGCCCATCAAGGGTTCCATCAAGACGAAGCGAATTCTTGCGCGATCGATCACTTCAGATGATCGTCCGTATTCTTCCACGGCATGAAAGGTTCCACACAGATCGGCGACGGGATTCGAGGTAGTCACTTGACTGCTTTCAAGGCGGATTGTCAAGCTGGTTGTTATGGTGAAGAAGGTGGTCCGAGAATTACTTGTCCAGCCATCTGATCTCGTAATGCTAAAAGGCACGATTACATCAGCAGAAGTGTGGGGATCCGCCTATGGGATCTGCTGTGACGCTGTGGCGCTGTGATGTTCGTCGGTTTCCGAGCGCCGGGAGCACACAAGGGCCAAGCGGAACGGAAAGAAGGGCCAATGTCGGTAGAGAAGTGCGCTAGAATGTTACTATTTCCTGCCTAGCCGAGCTCATGCAGCTCCCTGCAAGGAGAATTCTGCAGCCCTCCAGTTTCGCCAGCTGGTTCATCCGCTTGGTCCTATATGCACTGGATAGGTTGACGGAAGGAAAGGGCGCTGAGATAACTTGATTCTATCTCGGGAACCCTTTGGAAGGAAAACGACAGGTAACACAACTTGCAACCAGCGTATTATCGCGCACATTTTCCGCACAACGAGAAGCGAAAAGCACCCTCGGCGACAGTAGTAATACCGGTACGAGGGAAATGACGGGAAGGCTTCGGAAGCTCATAACATTACTCTCGTAATGGAGGCGTTTTAACTGATCTACCAAGATATCGCAACGACAGATGTAGCGAGATGGTGGCCTTGCTCAGCTAGAGCAGTCGCAAACGTCTCCTGGATGCTGATAGAGAAGTTGTAGGTTGCTCCTGACTCTGGTGCCTAATGAGCTGCCCACTGTCGCACTGTACGAACATTCGTGTGCGAAAATTACCGATAAGGGCTACCGTTTGCTTCAGCATGCGTGAGCCGTTCCAATAACAGGAACCATCGTAGATGAGGAGCGCCTGATGGGATCCTGGAAACCTCATCAGTTGTGCAGGTCACCGAGCTGATTGCATCTTTGATCCTATCTTCCATCTTGAAATTGGGAGCGATCGTGCACGTACCTGGAGGGCGCGCGTACTGATCGAAAAGCCCACTTTGTATAAAGACAGCTCCATTGACAGACCGGTAGGGTAAATGCATAGAAAGCAGTTCTAGTCCGTCGGTACGACTGCATATTCAAGTCTAGGCACGGTATAGTCCGCTGCCGTTCCAGCTTCTATCAGTATTGTACCTGGTCAGGCAAATAGGTACTAACCGACTCGACGACATTGCGTTCGCACCCATTCTCGATCTGGAACACCCGCTGTCGTCTTGGTTTGTATAAGTATCACAAAAACGCTCACTCGCAGTATACCGTAACGGCGTACGCTGATCGGTGGGAGTTACGGATAATCGCCCGTGACGTTTGCAATATCCCTTTCCAAGAGTGAAATGCCGTCTTCCGCCAGCTTTCTTACAGGGTCAGAGGCTCCACAACATACCCAATCGTCAGATCAACATCGACGGCGACGCGGTCACAGTCCACCACCACCACTCGGACAATCTTTACAGAAGAGATCACCAGGAGTAACAACAAATCCGCGGACGGTGACTACACAAGGTGGAGACTGGCCTACCAGAGGACGAGACGACTGGCTTCAAGATACGTTAGACGACAGGGATAAACCCAAGAGAAGAAGATGGTCACTATTTCGCGACCCGTTATCTCCAGGTCCCAAGAAATCGAAAACGTACCTAACATACTTGGTCTTCTCATTCATGATCGGAATAAACATCTTCATCATCGCCCGCAGCTTGGCGGCAGATTCCACACGCATCCAGGACCTTTTGTACAACGGTTCACGGAAAGGCTGTGAGTTGGAGAACGAGCTTTACGGACCGAAGGAATCGCCTATGTTTTGCGATCTTTGCCCATCCGGTGACGAATTTTGTAAGAGTATCGGGTCAGTATTCTCTGGAACTCGAGTTTTCAGGCGTGGCTGTAGCTAATGCGAATCCCGTTTCAGCTACCACAACCTTGCTTCCAGTGTAGTGTATGAAGGTAAATTGAGAGAAAGTTCACCGCCTTGAGTTTGCGGTCGCTAATCCCCCTTCCCTAGGCTCCAACGTTCGACTTCACCGTGTTCTGAGAAAGCTGCAGAACGGTGAACCGATCTCGATGGGTGTCATCGGCGGATCAGTCAGTTCGGGCCACGGATTGATTGTTAAAGGACGTGCGTTCAGTTTCAGCAAGAGAAGTTTTTGCAACTGAGCTGATCCAGAATGTGGAAACTTTCTCAGCAACGGACGAGAGAAACGGTCCGCTGAACCTCCATCGAAGGATATTTGACTACTTGACGGCCAAATATCCCCATCCGGATCACAAATTTACAAACGGCGCTGTGTCTGCTACCGGTAAGTCGGTTTTAATGTTTCAGTCAATGACCTGCTTACAATAGACGATTTTGTTTCTAAACGTTAGGCAGCGAGTACTTTGCGACTTGCTTTGCCGAACATATCCCAGAAGATGTCGATCTCGTTATAATTGAACTTGGTATGTTTCGGCAATTGAGGGAAGAACGGCTGTAAATTGATCCTGGTTTCCTTGCTATTTAGCTATCAACGACGTGAGACACCTCAGCTCTCAAGTCGAGTACGAAATGTTGGTTCGAGGTGTATTGGACTTGCCTAATAAGCCAGCAATTATCAACGTACAGTAAGAAAACCGAGCGGCGATTCCAGGTGGCAAGTGATTGAAATTCTCGCCCCCCAGCACGATGGGACTGCTGTTCAGCGCGATTTCGCAAGGAGGAGATCAGGTATGTGGCTTTTGCATTCTAAACATACTGTTGGCCGAGACTCACTTCAAGTATCTCAAAGCACCTCGGAGTGTCGCAGTTTTACGATCTACCAACCATAAGCCTCCGTTCCATTATATTCCCTTTAATCCAGCAGGACTACCTTGCGGCCGAACGATTCTTTACTATGAACGCCCGGAAATATGATTATCAGACATTCGACGACCTGGTTGATTATCGCCATGTACGTTCCCCTCCACTATCTTATGCTGTTTTGTGTCACTAACGCTGCATTCGCGCTCATAGATCAATATCGAGGCACACGAGCTCCTGGCGAACTTGACTAATTTGTATATCGAACGGCAATTTTGCAAAATGCAAGCAATGTCAACCCTCGCAGCGCGAAGAGATGACCCAACAGCGCACACCCAGGAATGGCCTTCGAAACTGAGCTATGACACGCTGCCGACAATGATGGTTACGCGAATGTATGATAAGACGAACAACGTCGCACCACTGCATCCGCAGTGTTTCTCAACAATGTCCGACAAGCACCCTCTAAAACCTGTAGAGCATTCTGGATGGTAAGTAACACGACTTGGACGTTGTTGACCTGGTTACTAAGTCCCTATCTATATCCACAGGGAACCATGGGCGTGGCAAGACAAGGTAAGCTTACGCCAGAAGCTTCGTGGTGAATCAACACGATCACTTACTCTTACATATCTGCCGGCAGAAATACCTTGTGGCTAGGGAGCCTGGCGCAAAGGCATCGTTTTCCTTTACCACCGAGATAGGAATCCTCAAAGTCTTCTACCAGCATTCCGGCAAATACGGCTTAGGACAAGCTGATTGCTGGGTCGACGACGACGTTGACCGGAAGACGCGTTTGGAATCATACTGGGAACTCGACATATCAATCGTGGGGTGGGTCTTTCCCTGGCTTGCTTAAGGCTGCATCCCACATTCTAACATGTCATATTTGGGTACAGATATACTTACATTCGAACAGATCTGACTCCTGGTCATCATATGCTACATTGCGAGGTCGTTGCTGAGACGAGCGACCCTGGAGGAGGCCACGAGTTCAGAATGACTTCGGTTACAGCGTAAGTACTCTGTTTTCTTAAGTCGGTGTACCGTTGGATATTGTATTAATATTGTACCCCTGAACAGATTATAATCGTCCCAGTCTCCTAAAATCTTCTAGGATAGACGACGCACATACCAGGGATCGCATAAAGGCATTTCAAAAACATTGCATTGTTACAACATTGTTTAATCAGGATTAATGGACGGCGCTCATAGGGAGGCCAGTTGTATAATTGGTTTATTAGGTGGTTGGTTAAAAACGGGGCCGTTGAGAGCATGGGCAGATTCTGAATATCGGTATCAGGGCAGAAAGAAGCTCGAAGTAAGCTTTGGGCAAACACTAGCCGTCGCTTAGGCACAAAACTAGCGCGGGATTAATAACCAGCCGTCCGTTCCAAGCGCTCCTGCCTGCCATTTCACATGATAGTGTCCCCTGAAGGTGTGGAGAAGCTGATGAAGAGTAAAGAGTGGCTGGAAAAGGCTCGGGATGGACAATAATGAGTAATGATATAATGAAGCCATAACAGCAAGCCACCTCTGCGCAGGCTTGAGTGATTCGGCACTAGCCGATGTCGGATTGTCTCGGAAAGTCTTAAATCTCGTCAGATCTTTGGAATTCTTTTGTGCGGAGATACTTGCTTCCTTGTGGGCAATTTTTTGGCTACACTGGACCCCTCAGGCGGCTCAGATACCCTGGGTGTAGCCTCGTGGAAGCTCCCATGGATGTTGAGGACGAAGCTGCTCAGCGAGCATCAATTGGGGTTCGGAATCAGCTCAGTTATTTCATAATCTCTGGGCTTCGCAACACACACTACTTGTGCTACCTGATCAACAACTGGCTTGCTATCAGTACCTGGTGCTCCACAGCTATCACAGTTCGATCCAACATATCCTACACCTCGACCCAGCAGACTTCGAGCTTCTTCAACAGCGATCGCTTTCTCACTCTCAGCGTCCAGAGCTTCGATAGCTTGACTGGAGCTTGTACACCCATCGCTTCGTTCCGCTGATCCTGAACGCTGGAACATCGGGTTGTCTTGCTGCACCTTGGTTTTTTGTTGGGTCGGAAGATCCTTTCGTATAAAAGGTGCTTCATACTTTGACGTTCGTTCCCTCTGGTATAACGTAAGTTGTTCGGTGTGGTCTTCAGAAGTCTAGTACTAATCGTATCGATACTTCAATCATTCCTCGTTTTCGTGCAACTGTCATTACATTGTCATACGTTGTTGTCCGCTCTCTCAATTCCAATATCTCCATATTGACCGATCAGCTCCTAGGCAAGTCAAGTTTCAACGACTTCTCCGAGGACGCATTTCCACATAGAAGACTCGGACTTGGGGGACCGTCGCCATCTAAGTTCAACCGCTTCCTCGACACCGAGGTCGCCTTTGAAACTTTTGACAACAAATTCGATCAGCCTCCCAGATTGCAATCTCTGCTCACTCCAGGCATCGTGGTTACCCTTTGGGATTTCCGAGGCAACATCAGCTGCAACACCTTGGCTTGTTAACGAGATGGCGCAAACACCAGAGCTGAGGCCGTTAAGATTGCCGCTTGGAGCCATGACACCACCACCTTCGGCCCGACAACTCGAAGGGGGAGATTCACCTGGAAGTCCTTCCCCCGACTCTCCCGAGGCGTTCACATTAGGTACATCTAGCATAAACAGGTCGCATCAACAGAAGTTGAACGGCTCCACATCGCTTCGGCAAGCTCGTGCGTTGTTACAGGGAACCAAGAAAAGTCGCCGCATCTCGTTCTCGAACACTCCTTTAATAGCAAATATACCACTGCAGGAACCCAAATCGCGTTCTCGAACTCGTCGATACTTGAGGAGGTTGAAGCGAGCGCCGCTATTTTTCAAGGCGCTGATTCTTTTATGGCTATTGGGCATGATTCTTCTGGTTATCAATGCGGTGGCAGAGATGAGGATGAATCCAGAGGGAAAGCCAGAGTGGAGGGAACTACACAAATCATTCAGCAGTAAAGAGAAGCCTTTGGCGATATGCGATCCGTAAGTAGCATCGTCGCACATGAGAATGCAATCTGGCAAAGCAATTTCTAACCGGCATGGCCTTTCCTTGGTAGAACGCAAGGCAAAGGATTCGTCAATCAGGAAAACGTTTGGGAACGATCCGATGGCGCTTGTGAATCTAGTCATCTCCTCTATCGGTTCACGAAGATACCGAAAGACAAATATCGAGATCATTTCCCTGAATTTGTGAACAAAACAGTGGTAGGTCGTTTTCTTCGACGTAACTCCCTGATGCTTATCCGCTAAGACATTGGCTGTTCAGTTTATGTATGGCGATTCCGTAGGCCGTCACTTGTTCGAAGATTATTGTCGCTACTTGAACATGAATATGGAACGACGGCCGTTTCCAAACCAAGAAAAGACTGTCATCTACTGGGAGGGTGCTGTGTGTACACAGCCCCAACTGAACTTCAAAGTGACACATCTACATTCATACGGTGCGTTAACCTCTGGTGACAAGCGGGATACTGAGCTGATGTCCTCTATCTTGCTCGATCGATATTCAGGTTTTGCCAATACTTCAGACCCGGCTTCATTCGAGATCGTTAAGGCGGCTTTCCCGGGCGGACCATGGGACTTTGAGACTCGAATTTCTCGTTTGTTCGAAGAGGCTATACCCGATTTGAAGCCGGATTTTGTTCAGGTGAGGAATAAACGAATGCCTTCATTTGCTGGTGCTGATGGTTCATCGTCATGGTTGACAGCTAAATGGCGGTGCATGGGATTTCTTGTGGATGTACAATCGCGATGTAAAACACAGACAGTACCACGACGTCATTCCGAAAGAGGATATTCGCACCTTCCAACGTCGTTTGACGGAACTCATCGACTATGTGAGATTCAAGTTCCCTGAAGCAAAACCGCTCTGGATCAATCCACATTGGCTGAATCCGAATGATTTGAACGTCAGACATGCCTGTGAGTTGTGCCATAGTATTTTACCAAGAATACATGGTCCAGCTCACTGATGCTCTTTCGTGAATCAGGGGCTGGCCCATATCTTCATAAAGCGCCTTTGAACGCAAGCGAGGATTCACCTCTGTTGCCGCCACTTTTCACGCCTCGAAGACAGACTCAACATCACCATGCGTTGTTTTTGGCAGCGGAGGAAACCGGGATAGATATGCTTGACGTGAGTCGGCTTGTTGCTTGTTGTCTTTTGCTCATACAAGACGGCTGGTTGACTTTTTCGCTGCATTCGTCTAATCGATGTGACAGTACTGGAAGATCAAGGACAGCTTTGCAACAGACGAATACTTTGCAGGTGTGGATCGTGTGCATCCTATAGAAACTCCGAGAGCGGTCATGGTAGACATGCTGCTGGAAAAGATGCACAGGTGGTTTGCATATGGCCTCTGAAGCCCATACACACCCTAGAAGACCGACAGATCGAGTGAAGCGCAGGAAGAAAGCATAACGAATCGACAACGCCCGCGTACCAGATAGTCTATCACGTTTCGTGTAGACAGAGGGAAATTTTCCTCTCTGATAGTAGACCTGCAACAAGCAGCTGATTCTAGAAATTATCAGCCAGTTAATACAAAATACAGCATTTATAAGCATGAAGAACATCAGTTGTATTTTTCGCGAACTCCTGAAACACGTACAATTCAGTCCTGCATCTGTCTCGCTTGTGGATCTAAGTCCGTATTTCCTATATCGAACACTTCTCGTCTACTCATCAAGTTGTGTAAATACAGTCGTGACTTACAAATTTCCTTCCTACTCTTCTTTCCATTATGCTTGTTGGAGCGTTCTTGATCAGTTAATGATCTATCATTATTGACTGTTGCCGAAATTCGTCATATTTCTGTAGTCGAAAATAGACCAAGATCTTGGCTTTATAGCTGTCTTTATTAGTTTCGGCGGTTGCTTCCGCATTCCTGCATACTGTGCCATAGATGAGAAACTGCGCTGGATTCGTCTTTCAACTTTCACCCGCCTTCTGGTTTCGCCGTACAGCCCGACTTCGTTGCGCAATTAGACCTAACAGCCTGTGGATACATTCAAGTACGCCAGCTCGACCCCTTTCTGGCGATAATGCGCTGGGAAGGCGAATATGCTCAAGCTCTCGCATATTTTGCCGCCTGATGCCATCGACACTGCTTCACTCGAGAAGCTCGGCGAGAATGCCCCTAACGACCAGTGTCCGAGGTCAATTATTGGTGCGATACCTCCATCAGCGCCGCTTTATCTCGCTATCGCACATCAGTTGGGCAGCAAGGCATATAACTGTTATGGGAAGCATCAAGAAAAGGGTATCGATGACTTTTCGGTGTTGAAGACAGCGAGAGACCGATCTCAGACTGAAACACGACGTGAGTATAGGTGGTTGTCATCAATAGCGGCCAAAAATGCTGATAAAAGACCTTGCTTAGCTTCTAAGTCGATTCTGATCATTGCAAGTGAACGATCGAAATGGCACGAATCCCTAGTCTTGGAGAACAGCTCGTGGTTGCAAGAGCACGGCGGGAGCCCGCGTATTGCAGAAGCACTGGGCAGGACTGATATCAAGTACCTTTTTCGTTAGTTGCACTACGATCAGAACTACGCTCATATTCGCTAGTTGCTTTCCTTACAGGTATTGCAACAGCCCGAAGGACGCCCTTGTCCTCCTGACATTACTTCACTTACCATCGGATCCTTCGCCTACAACTGGCAGAGACACTGATGCGAGCACTCTCTCCGACGGTATTCCAAGCCTCATAATCACCTGGGACATGCTCAACTTGTTTCTTATGCCTGGAGAAGATGAGAATGGTGGATATCCAGCCGAAAGGGAAGATGAAGTACAAGAGAAAGGCATCTGCGGTTCAGATACGAATGCCCCCGGCGGTACTTTCCCTACGACTACTCGATTGCGTGAAGAGTAAGTTGTATATAAATGCGATTCAAGACGAGTTTCTGACAGTTGCTGCTTTTTGGCTGTAATACAGTACCTCTGCTCAAGAATACCTTTCATTGATAGCAGCACTGCGGCAAACAGTCGATCAGCTGGGTGCTCTCACAACTGGGTCAGTTCAATCACCGCTTTGAACTTGGCAGTTTAGGATTGACATTCGTACAAACTTATTTCCGGCGTCGCCTGTGCAGCTGCAAGCCTGAATATATTGTCCTAGAGCCGCAGATGACAAGTAAGATGGAAGTGCCGGTCCCGTATTCTGCACAGTCTCAACCTGTGACGCATCAAAAGCCTCAACAGACGCTTGGTATGGCCAAAGGACTTTACTGGTTATTAGTGCCTGGGTATGGAGACGTGGATGGCAGTAGACCGACAGTCTTGAATATTACCTCAGATCCCCAAGCGGCGGACAAACTCGGTCAGTCTACTGCACGCTTCTGCATTCCTTCCGTTCTCCTTTTCGACTGATGTTGTGATTGGTGTCGCCTGTGTGTTTAGGTAGTACATCTCCGCAGGCGGAGCCACAACGATTCGAAGTCAAAAACCTTCCAGGTGACAACATTGCCCTATTCGACCGCTGGCAGAACAACGATACTGTCTCTCGACCGTGGTTAGACCATGAAGGATATACTTATCACTGGGTGCGACATCCGGACATGGTGATGTAGGGGACACCGTGTGTATGCCTTAGGCGTTTCATGTCGGTTCAAACAGACAATAAACGGTTCTGCACTATCAGATCTGAGCGGCCTAGAATATGGATTTTTTCGCTCACATTCTGCCTGTTCCCTCCATACGTAGACTTTTCGCGTTGGAGTGTTGTACATTTTTTAGGGTCCTTTCCTTCCTCTCCTTTCCCCGGAAAGCTTCCACGCTTGATCCCCTGCAGCCCCTAATTAACTTGAACAAGGAGCTTTGGCAAAATTAAAGATCTCTGAGCTTCTTGATGTAAAGGAAACGCTGTTTGAAACAATCAGTAACTGCGTCATAAACCGGTATATTGATTCTTGGATGACGTGATGAGAGACTTGCAGCAGAGCTCCCGCCTTCCGTTGGTCTTTTACTGTGGAGAGATGTTCTAGAAAATGGAGCTTTTTTTTCTCTACGAGCGCCGGGCAGAGACAGCTGCTTTTTGATGCGTGATGCCCCTCGAAATGATTCTGGCTGATGCAAAAATTCGATTATATATACTCTCTAATTTCCGCATAGATATTTGATAGAGCGGCTTCCCCCTAGAAGTCCGGCGCAGAAAGCATCTTGGAATTCCTCTTTTGAATCTTCCTGTTGGCCACTCTACTCTCATCTCTCAAACGAATATGGAACAGGAGTACCGCGTCGTCAAGCGTTACAAAATTGATGAAGCCACACAAAAATTCTGGAAGACGGTGATACTGTCAGCGCTAGCAAATCCAAGGTCCCCTTCCAATTTCAGGATCAGCGATGTGCTTTACGAGGTTTGGGAAAGCGGTCAGGCCAAGGAGTACGGCGTCATCGTGGCGCATTCCGTGTCTGGAGATACACAGGGGGAGAATCAACCTGATCGCAAATTTCTCGTGGGTTACAATGACGATGACTACGTGAGGTTTGAACCCTGGAATCCGAGTGCGACTTCCTTCGGCCGTACTTGGATACATAAAAAGGGAATTACTCAAAGGAAAACAGTGCTTAATAGCCCGACTTCTCTGCGCCCAACACTATAAAGAAATCAATCAGAAGCACAGAAAGATCGCAGGTGGAAACCTAGATCAACGTATGATCAACGAAGAGACCGGAGAGATTACCGAAGAATACATCGAGTCGGTGGATGATGACACTACGGAACCCTCAGCGGAAAGCACTGTACACGCTAGGAGTGAGACCGGAGAGGCACCGGCAACTGCTGATGGGGAAACCATCCCACTTACGTCGAACCTCGATGCCAGCGTTAAGCCGACCACCCTTAGCGTTTCGCCATCCGCCCCTGTCAGCGTCCAAGCTTATACTGTTCACACTGAATCGACGCCAGTATTTTCGCCGACATCCGTTCCGGACTCTTTCTACGACGAAATTCAGCAACTCAGCGACGAACGAAAATAAGGCTCCCTCACCTCCTGCCAAATCGAGGAATAGAACCCCGTCTGATCTCGTGCCCTCTGACAAGGGAAAGATGGTAGCTGGCATCCAGACTTGACTCCACCCAATTTTAGCAGAGAGCGAATTATATTTTAGTGGACTCGTGCAGGGGTTTCTTATGTTTTTTGTACTTTTTTTGCAAATGTAAAATACAAGTTCCTCTATCCATTCATCATGCTGTTCTATCTCGCTGTCTTTCAGCAGGTGGTGCTGTAACTATTGCTGCATCTCCTATCCGGTGCGTGCTCACAGACTATCAGCCAGACAAACGACGTTGCCGCCACCCTATATGAACTCTGGCGCAGCAGGAGGAGAGCCAGCAACTGGGAGGCTGCGACTGACTGTGGTGCGCCCGGAACAGGTTGGTCAACAACGTCATCCGGGACGCTCACCGTGACGAATCGGGCGGTAATGCCCGGGACAGCCATTTCGCGGAGACTACTTGTAGCTTGTTGTGAGGGTATATCTTTATCTATTCCCAATAACGCATACATCAACCTCCCTATTCGTTATCGAGAAACACCCCAACGGCACTATGGCAGGACAATTCAGTATGTGCAGTCCCCCGCAATTTACCACGCCATGCTGACCCCCCTTCCCATTCGTTAGGTCCTCAAGAACAGACGTACTACAACAAGCTGTTCGATGTGGTGGACAAGGAAAAGGTGTGTTCAATTACTGGCTTTGGCAAAGCTCGTACGCTAAACATGGTCGACTACAGCTTGGCGTCCTCCCAGGAGACGCTTCCATTACTTTCCTCCTAACCTCGTCCCTCCCTCAAAGAACCCTCGGCGAGATCTGGGCACTATGCGATCCCAACAACACGGGTTATCTGACCCGAGATGGATGGTGGAAAGCCTGCCGCTTGATTGGGTGGGCGCAGAAGGGAGAAGCTATCAGAGCCGAGCTGACAAGCAAACCTGGAGCTTATCCGAGATTCGAAGGTCAAGATCCTCCTCCGAGCACTACCGCTTCCGCTCCGGCTATGACTTCGCAATCGACAGGAGGGGGGTCGGCTGGCAGTCACCCGCCGCTCACTCCAGCTGATAAGACACAGTACACTCGACTCTTTGTCTCCTCAAATCCTGTAAACGGTCTCTTGCCGGCACCTCAAGCCCAAACGATCTTCCTCAAGTCCGGCCTGCCCACCGAGACACTTGCGCAAATCTGGAACCTCGCTGATGTGCAACAACGAGGGTCCCTTGATCTTCCGGATTTCATCCTTGCCATGTACTTTATCCAACATTCAATGGCTGGAGCGTTCAAATCACTGCCACCGGTCTTGCCGGCGGGCCTGTACGAACAAGCAAGTGGAGGAAGGCCTAAGCCTCCTCCTCTTCCCACCAGTCCAATTGCCAGGCAAATGACAGGCAACATGCCTCCTACCGGCTCTCCTACGCCAAGTATGATGACTCGACAGATGACAGGTACGGGTGCACCTATCCAACCTCAACGGACCGGTCAAGGTTACCCTGTCCCTCCCGTCGTACCGCCTTCCCGACAGTTCAGCGGATCAACATTTATGGCTTCTCAGCCCGTTCAGCAGGCATGGGATATCAAACATGAAGAGAAACAAGCTGCGGATTCATTCTTTGATGGGTTGGATACGGCGAAGAGGGGATACATCGAAGGCGATGTGGCGGTACCGTTCATGTTGCAGAGTGGTTTGCCCGAAGGCGTTCTCGCTCAAATTTGGTAGGTTCTGGTATAGTTTCTGAAGGCTGTCGCACCTGTTCCGTGAACTGATGTTCGTCTGTCATCCTTGCAGGGACCTTGCCGATATTCGAAGGGAAGGGAAACTCAACAAGGACGAATTCGCTGTGGCGTTGTACCTGATCAACAAGAAACTCGGCGGAAGCGAGGTCCCTGCCACTCTACCCAACTCGCTCATTCCTCCGTCCCTGCGAAGCGGCGTAGAGCAACAACAGAACCAACCTTCTCAGACCCAAAAGGATCTGTTTGACTTGTTTGCTGATTCCCCTCCAGCTTCTGCGGGACCCACTCAGCAGACTCAAGCTCAATCGAATAACTACTTTACTCCGCCTTTATCGGCTGCACCCACGGGCCAAGGACGTCCTCAGCGTGCACACTTGCCCGGAGGCACGGAGTCGTTTGGAGTAACGAATTTCGGTGAGTAGTCGTTTACTTTGATGCGTCCAATGTGCGGCCGACTGATGCAAGACGTACTTCAGGTGGTGATTTGATGGGCGATGACGAGGCACCTTCTCCAGTAGCCACTCAACCTCAAGCGAAAGCAGCTCCTGCAAGATCTCTATCCGCTATCCAGCCTCAAGTTACAGGTCCTAAAGCACCTGAGCGAGACTACTCTGCGGATATCGGAAATGCTAACAATTCCCTTGATTCAACAACCCGTGGCGTAGAAAGCCTGCAAAAAGAAAAGGCGGAACTCGAGCAGAAGGAGAGCGCATCTGCTACCCAACTCAAGGAGCTTGAATTGCGTCTCTCCTCCGTCCGAGCTCAACACGACAACGAGACCCGGATCGTAGAAGACTTAAAACGGAGGACCAACGAACAGGCGGAAACATTGAGAAAGCTGCGCGCTGATCTGATTTCCAATGAAAGCGAGTTATCGGCGCTCCGAGCTGAAAAGGATGAGACGGAACAAGCGCTCCTGCGAGACAAGGAGGAAGTACGCACTATCGGCAAGCGAATGAAGGAGGTTCAGGAAGAGGCGGACAAGTTGAAGAGCTTGTTGGAGAAGATGAAGAAAGAGGCTAGGCAACAGCGTGGAATGGTTGCCATTGCCAAGAAGCAGGTTCAGACGGTGGAAGGTACGAGGGATGCCGTTCAGAGGGAGATGGACGACGTTGCTGCCGGGAAAGGTATCGAAGAACCCAACGAACACTTGCCCCAGATCTCCAATATGGCGGTCGGGACTATTAGCCCTCAAGTAACGGGTGTCACATCTCCCGGAAATGTCAGCACTGCCGCGTCTATTCCACTCCCCGCTACGCCTCAGAGAGCATTGAGTCCCGTTGCTACAGGAAATACGTCCAGGAGCAACAACCCATTCGACAGGCTCGGTTTCGGAGGTGCTTCTCTACCCAAGGTTCCCGCTGTCTCCAATACGGGTAATCAAGCGTTCCTTGACGCCTTTTCACAACAACCAGAAGCGCAAACGGCCCCGGAGCCAGCCAGCCGAGAGATTCACGACGAGCAACAACCTAAAGAGGAAAATTCGACCTTGTCCATCCTCCAGAAGGCTACGATAACTGTGGGAGCGGTTGCGACTGCTGGAGTGTTAGCCACCGGCGCTGTTATTGCGAACGCAGGAGAAGCTGTTCGAGCAGGCGTCGAGCACATCACAGAACCGTCGACTGAAGAATCTACAACTACGTCCGGCGCGGACGCCATCCACGAGATTGCTGAAAATGTCAAGGAGGAAGCTGCTTCGCCTCAGCCGCATCACGAAACCATCACAAACTCAAGCACACCTCACCAGGAAAGGGTTACTTCCGACCTTGACGATCAAAAAGACATCACTCGAGATGTCGTTGCACAACCACCGGCAGGGGAGCAAGAAGAAGACCCCTTTGGCATGACTTCCCCGGTAGAGCGACGGAACAGTGACAGAACTCCAACAGCCGACGCTACTTCCACACAAGCACCTCCCAAACACGATGATCCTTTCGGCATGCCTCCCATGTCGTCCACCGGCGGATACGCGGTGGCTAAGGATACCCAGGCTCCCTCTGACTCGGGCGACAACTTTGAGAGCAACTTCAACGAGGGCTTCAATGATGATTTCGGGCAAGACACGTTGGACAGTGATGAACCCGCCGCTCACATCACTTCCCCGACTGCCGATATGCATCTGGCCCCTGCTTCCGAACCTAGAAGCGAATTCGACTCTGCATTCGCCGATGCCGAAAAGCCTGCACCTGCCATCCCCCCTCAGTTGAGGGGCCTGATGGCTCCGGGTATGCCTGAAAGAACGGTTTCTACTCGCGCCGAAGCTCCTTCAAGCTCAGTCGGTACTCCTTTCTCCGAATTTGCACCGTCAACGCCTCGGTCTATAGGAACCCAATCGCCCGTGCCGGTCGATGTCGCTGCTCTCGCTCCTGTTCCTCCTTCCGAAGATCAAGCAGACGATGAAGACAGGTTCCCGAGCGTTACGGGAACCTCCTCGGTAGCTCGATCAGTAAACCCGGAATCGTCCGACGAAGAGGACAACGGACCCGAAGATTTAGACCGGTCTCGGTCACCGTTCTCTGGAACTCAGCAAATTCCCCATTCGAACTTTGAGTCGGATGATGGTGTGGTAACACCGGCCCAACAACGAGAAAACCCGATATCTAATTTGGCAAACCTGGGACTTGGTGCGCCCCTCGCCGGGGACCACGCACAGTCACCTCGACCGGTCGACACGTTCCCTCAAGTGAGTGACGCCTCAAATGTTCCGGCGACTATGCCCGAGAAGCGTCGGGATCCACCACCACCTCCGGTTGCCAAGTCACCAGTAGGAACGCAGAGTAGCAATCCTTTTGCGTCTTTTGCCGCAACTTCGCTAGCTCCTGCAACGACTTCAGCCCCTCCTACTGACGTATTCACACCTGCGACTGAACAAAAGCAGGACACATCCACCTCGTCATTTGACGATGACTTTGATTTCGAGAATCTGCCCTCGGCCCAAGTTTCTCACGATCAGACCAATGTTCTTGCGGATACCCGGCAAACGACAACGAATTTTGATGACGAGTTCGATGACTTTGGTGACGATTTTGAAGAAATCCAGCCTGTGTCATATCAACAGCAGCCTATTCAGAGCGCAGTACAGAATGCTTCCGGTGCGCCACAGCTTCCCGGCTTTGACAGTCACTTTGGTTTAGAACAAGACGTTCCAGCTTTTGTACAAGCACAACCAAGCAGCGGTATTAACACCCATTCAGTACAATCGGACAGTGTTGTCGACAAAGGTTTTGGTTTCGAAGACAACTTTGGATCTTCTTTTGCGTGAGTCAGTCTATCACTCTTGCAATGTATGAAAACTAATTTGTGCACTTCCCTGATATCGTCAGCCCCACGCCACAAGTGCAAACTCAGCAAGGGAAAGCTTCCTATGCACCACCCTCAGGGCCTCCTCCCGCGCAGAGTCAAACTGGTCGACCTGACCTGCCTGCCCGGCAAAGCGTTAGCAGGGCACAACCAGATGACTTGGATGACGTAAAGAAGGTGAGAACAGCTTTCGGCTATTGAAATTAACCCGTTGCTGAATTTCGACTGCTGTAGCTTTGTAACATGGGGTTTGACAGGAACCTTGTTGTGGAGGCTTTAGAAGCAAATGGTTACGACTTTTCGAAGACATTGAATGTGTTGTTAACGTAAAGACAGAAGAAATAAATGCAGCTATATACATAAAGGAAGATGTTTGACAACAAATTGACCCATGTCATGCGATACAGAACAATGCGTTCAAACAAGGTCGCTTTCGCTGTTACTGCGACGGGTTGGAAATACCTCTTCCGTGCTTAGAACGTTTCTTGCGACCGATTTGCCCTGAATCAATCATGAACGCGAGAAAGGCATTGGAACGGAGTGGTAAGGCTGCTGCATCTGCCGCATCTGCCGCATCTGCTGCATCTGCTGCATCTGCTGCTTCTGCTGCTTCTGCTGTTGTGCTGGGCGAATGAGGTGGCGAAGGTCCGCGGATGTCCTCCCTGCGTTTGCTGAGAAATATGGAGTCGCCTCGTAACAAACGATCCACTGGCGCATCTTTCGCTGGGCCGGCGAGACAGAACGTCTCTCGTCGGGCCATGCGGATGATTGGTCTGTCTTCGAAGTACTTTTGGACGGAGAGAAGAGATGGCGCCAGTTGACTCTCTACACTGTTGTCGCCTGAGGTGTTGTGGTGGCTGATGCACGAAAGCTCCAATGAAGCAGTTGGAGCCCTCCTCCACAGCGAATTACCGAACACCTCTGCGATACCTTGAAGTTTAGGAGATTCCCTCAGTGCCATGCTATGGGCGAAAACTATCCTTTCCCCTGAGCTTTGGCTATTATCCAGCAAACGTTCAGTTAAGGTGAGTGTTTATGAATAGCGACAATATACTCGCTCGAGGCAACAAGAGAGCGGTACTCACGGAATAGACGCCAGACATCCTAATCCTAACGCATTTCTGGAGGACAGCGGGGAGTGGAAGGAATTGCTGCCGACGGCAGCAGATGCACGATGTGACAATGTGATGGAAACCGAAGGCAAGCGGATGCTAGTGAGTAATGGAGCTTGGAGTCCATTCGGAATCGCTACAGCGTTACTTCGCCTTAAGGCACTGGCCGGGTTATCGTTGAGGGTTTCAGAAGGGCGTATACCACAAGTTTCAGGCCTTGCCGAGACGTCAGGAGGCTTGAAACCGGTTGCTGGTACAGGGTTCATGATGTGAGATAAGGGTTTGGAGAATCAAGAGGGGGAGGGGGAGGGGGAGGGGGATGTGCGTGTAGATAGCACTGCAACGAGGTACGTATGGCAACAGCATGTGTAGCGTGGGGCTCTCTTGATATAGGTGCAAGGGCTTATTTCCTGCTGTGCTGTATTCCGTAGGTTGAAACTGGGTAACATGAAAGGAAGAGTGGAGAACACGACACGGGGCGAAAAGGATATCGCGCTGTGAAAGGATGATTGAGCATTGAGATTCCGAGAAGATGCATAAGAGTGATAGCGGACTACATTAGTAGTATGTTGTTGGTGGTGTAGTAATCATACAACAATTCGTCTTTGATCCTGAAACACGTCAAGCGTTCCGGTAAAAGCTACATGAGGCGGAGAAATTGGGCTGCGAACCGCGTCGGTTCTCCTGTAAAACACGCACTAGTCGAAAGTGACGCCTTGGGCGAGACCAACTTCGTTCGACCAGTTGATCGTCACGCTTGACCAGCGGCAGTATTGCTTCCAGGCATCACCACCGCTCTCTCGGCCCCAACCGGTCGACTTGTTGCCACCGAATCGACCGCCAACCTCGGCGCCTGAGGTGGACCCGTTGACGTTGATGACTGTGAGGTGGGGAACTGGTTAGCTGGACTGGTTTGTGGTTGGCAGAAATCTATGTGACTCACTACCGCAGTCACTACCTTCAGCGCCGATCCACTGGAACATGGAGGAGATATCCCTAAACGGAAGCGGCGTCAGGTTCAGCGATGCAGAGAACCATTGATAGTTTACTTACTGTGTGTAAAGAACGGAAGATAAGCCTTGTGCAACACCGTTGTTGAGCTCGATAGCCTCCTCGAGCGTGTCGAATGGCACAACGTAAAGAATCGGTGCAAAGGTTTCCTTCTTCATGATATCGATGCCCTCTGAAGTGTCGAAGCGACAGATAGTGGGAAGGATCCAGTTCCCGCCTTTCATGTTTTTATCACTGTATTCGGATTCTTCGAGCAATCGACCACCAAAGAGAACCTTGCCGCCTTGAGACTTGACGTCGTCGATGGCAGATAGGTAGGCTTTGATGCTGTTCTCCCCGTGAAGAGGACCGATGAGGGTGCTGTCTTGGTAGGGCAGGCCGATTCGCTTGGAAGCGGATTCGTAGGCGGAGACGAGAGAGCTGGTGAAAGAGTCGATGACGGAACGTTGGACGTATAATCTTCGGTTTGATGTGCATCTTTGACCACACGTCCCAAGAGCGGAGAAAACAATGTTTCGGAGTGCGAGTTGCAGATTGGCGTCGGCCATTACGATACCGGCCTATAGGTATCAATCTTTGTCTCAGTTCCTGATGTGCGCGAAAGGAAGTCCGATTCTGCGACTCACGTTGTTACCTCCGAGCTCGAGGATGGTCTGCTTGAAGCGCTTTGCACACTCTACACCCACGTCCTTGCCCCGTGCTTCACTACCAGTAAAGCTGATCAAGTCGACTCGTGGGTCAGCCACTATTTGGGCGCCGACTTGTCCGCCGCCAACGAGCAGAGAACATAGTGCGCCTGAAAGGCCGTGGTTCTCCAGTACCGAAGTGATGATCCGGGTAGTAGCGACAGCACAGAGGGGAGTAGTTTCCGCTGGTTTCCAAATAGAAGCGTTGCCGCAGATAAAGGCTAGCGAAAAGTTCCAGCCGAAAACCTACGGAGGATTCGTCAGGAAATGATCTCGGCGTTGCGGAGTTCAGATACTCACAGCAATAGGGAAGTTGAAGGCGGAAATGACTCCAATGACACCCAACGGGTTAGCCACTTCGCCCATAAAATGCTTGTTCCTCTCACTTGGCAAGACAACTCCACCAATCTGTCTTGATAGTCCGAGGGCGATATCAGCGACGTCCAAGAACTCGACAACTTCGCCTCGACCTTCAGACTTGATCTTGCCCATTTCAAGGGAGATGAGCATTCCCAAGTCATCGACATGTTCCGCAAGGGCCGTTCTGATGTCTCGTAGAATATGGCCACGCTGAGGCGCTGGCATTTTACGGAGCTGAACTTGAGCGGTTTTAGCGGCAGCGATGGTGGATTCTACATCTTGCTCTGTTGGGACTTGGACGCGGGCAAGCAGGGCACCCGTGGAAGGATTGTGGGATTCCAGGGTGGAGCCGGAGGAAGACTGGACCCATTGTCCGTTGTAGATCCCTGAGACGGATTGCTCGGTGTTTAAACCGAGTCGTCGGAAGAGCGCTGGAATGTCCAAGTCAGTGCCCGAGCCTTGAGGGGTAGTTGGTGTGCCTTGGTTGTTGACCATTTTCGAGACTGCGATTGTGATGGGAAGCTATGATTGCAAGGGATCTCCCTCTACACAAAGGGCCTTGGCTATATACGCAGTGACAAGCAGCAAGAGAACAGGTGATAATCAGCCCAGACGCTTCAGCGGCTGTTTCCAACGGCGATTATTCCTCGGTTATAGCGGGCGGATAGCAGTGTGGGCCTCCGCAACGAGCGGGCGCGTATTTACAAGCCCACGCGTCTGCCTCAAAAGAACCCAGAAAACCACTTTTGGGCTCTGATAACAACATTTCCCCCGGCTTTTGTCCAATCGCGGGGAATGTACTCCCGCAAGATGCAATTTTCCTGCAAAACCCCCGTATACAGCCTTTATCGGCTGTCCAGCTGATCACTTTCGGAAGCGGATCTTTATCTGAGCACGTGGACCGGCCTTATGCGCTCTCGAGCTTATCTTATGGGCAGAGCATCCCGTGTCAGCTGTGTGGGCGCCTACTGCCCATCCATTGTTCCGTCCGTCTGCCTAAGGTGCCTCCTCCCATCATACCCGCCGTCCATTGTTGCCACAAAGATGGATACGTCTGCTAACGTCATGCTAGTCGGCGGATTCAGCGGTAAAGTCGGAAATACCGCTGCGTCTGGATCTTGATACACTCAGTCCTCTATCCGCATATTTACCCCTGGGCTATAATAAGCGGCAAGACAGGTCTCCGAGAGTGGTGCTGTAAGTAATGATCATATATTGCCTTACTGCATCAACCTGGCCATATCAAACACAGCCAAGTGCCCTATCAGCCTCAATCAGCCTCCCATATCTGCAATGTCCATCTCATTTGTCACTCCCGACTGGATACGCTCCAAATTCTGTGCTGCTCTCTCGAGCATGTACCGATCCGAGGTTCCTCTGTATGGCGATCTCGTGCAATTAGTGGATGAGGTCAACGCAGACGCTATTGCCAATCATCAAGGTTTCGAAGGCGAGGAATTGAAAAGAGAGATGGAAGAGAGTGGGTATCATTCGGTATCATCGGCGCGACTGTTTCATTGATTGTATGATTTCTTCAGACAGACTCAAGGTGGAACGACATGGAGCGATCCGGGTTGGCAAACCCTCGGAACTGCACACCCTTTGCAGGCTCTTTGCGCTGATGGCAATGTGCCCGGTCAACTACTACGACCTCTCCGTCGCCGGTCTCCCGGTTCACGCAACAGCTTTCCGACCCATCACTCCGGACTCACTAACAGTCAATCCTTTTCGAGTATTCACCAGCCTGCTTCGACTCGATCTCATTACGGATCCACGGGTGCGGCAGATCGCGCATGAACGACTTGCGAAGCGGGAGATTTTCCGGCCAGAGACGGTCGAGTTGATTGCGAAAGCCGAGGCACAGGGCGGATTACTGAGTGAGGAAGATGCAGAGCGGTTGGTTGAGCATGCGATGGAGACTTTTCGATGGCAGTCGGACGCATTGGTGGAGAAGGAGGTGTATGATGAGCTCAAGAATGCCCATAGTCTGGTCGCGGATATTGTGGCGTTCAAGGGCCCTCATATCAATCACTTGACACCACGGACGCTAAACATCGACGCCGTCCAAGCACGTATGCCGGAGAAGAAGTAAGTATTACGCTTTCCATTTGCTGTTTGACTCTCGGTCTGATGGAATGACTCACAGAATCGAATCGAAACACGTCATCGAGGGTCCTCCGAACCGGCTCTGCCCTATTCTCTTGCGTCAGACATCATTCCAAGCTGTTCAGGAACCTATCTATTTCCTCAACCCAAATTCGAGCAAGCTTGGGCACAGTGACAAGGTTCTCGGCTTCCACCGTGCACGGTTTGGGGAGATTGAACAACGCGGGATCGCTCTGACACCAGAAGGCTTGGCGCTATACCACCGCATAATGGACAAAGCCGAGCAAGAGCTTTCCAGGCTTTCGACCTTTCCTGAATTTGCGAACGGCAAGACGATCGATAATGCTACACGTCAGCGGGTCTTGCAGGAATGCTTCAAGGCGTTCCCTGATTCGTGGGAAGAACTTCGGGCGCAACGGCTTGCCTATTTCCGCTACGTTCGCTCCAGTCAGGCTACACGCCGCCCATCATTGATCGACGGCAACCCGCAACCGATAGATATGCTTATCGACCAAGGACTCATTCGCGTCGAACCTATCGTATACGAAGACTTTCTGCCGGCTTCCGCTGCGGGAATTTTCCATAGTAATTTGGGTGACTTGAAACACTTGCAAGCGCAAGAGGCCGGGCCGGATCAGGAGGGGTTCGAGGCTGCGTTGGGAGCAAAGGTTATGGATGGAGACGCGCTGTATAAGGCGCAGCAGCTGGAGTCTATGACCGCGATGCTGGAGAGTATGAGGACCAATGTGGCAGCTGCCAAGTTGGGACAGGGTGGTATTCAGAGCGTGTTTTGATGTCTGGGCTTGTTGATCGGTGGGTTTCCTGTTGTATGTGATGATTTGTAAAACGATACTACACCCTTGATTATAGTGATTCTGGAGCTGCAAGTCCATGCAGCTGACGTTGCCTAGGTCCTTGTCCAGTCCCGATTTATAGTAGCGCACTAAACCAGGAACAAAGGGATGTCGAGGTAGATTCTATGCTGACGACGATCGACGGTGAGAGTCTCCTCTTGTGCGTGATACATGTGGCAGGCTTCTATCAGAGACAGAGATAGGGGCAGCCCCAGGCTGGGAGGAGCGCGAGGGACAGCAACCACCTCACTGACCTGATCTCTCTTCCAGTAGGTTTCTCGCCCTTCCTTGGCATTCACTCAGTCGCCGCGGCCGCTCCTCGACAGCATCTCGGGTGCAGACGTCAAGCTTCCCGACTTCGCCCTTTCCGCGAGAAGAAGGTCACGTCTCTCGTAACACTTGCCTTGTTCGTTTTGAGCTTGATTGGGCGAGCGTCACCTGGTCGAAGGATGGGGCAGATGAGCTGCTCAGCACACAGCAGTCAGCACATGGAGGAACGATGGTAACCAGGCGACCTCCTTGTCTGACACCGTGAAGCGCGGTTTACATCTTGGGGGTTCTTAGCTCGTCATTCTGGTGCATTTGTCGCAGTCGATGAAAACGTGAAGAAGTGAGGTTACTGGAGTACGGCGGCAAAGTAACCTGATGGAGAGTGGCTCGAGAGGGACAAGGAGATTACGCTTCCACGCTTGAAGGTGATTTACAAGTACTTGCACAGTGAGTTGAATGCGTCTTCTTGCAGCAAACTTAGGTCTCTTAAAAACGACGCGACTTGCGAGGAGGATCTAATGACGAATTGGATCCCAAAAGCTGTTCTGGAATCCTGGAAAGCGCACAGAGAAAGCAGAAAGTACACTCGTAGCTGGAAAGGGGCCAAGGCGTGACCCACTGGAGGCAAAGGATATCAGAGCTTGTGCGAGAAGCCTCGTGCTCAGTCGCAGATCCTGCCGTGGCGCTATGCGACTGAGATCTATCCGGAGATCTGCGAAGGAGTGAGACGGCGGAGGAAGCCGAGCAATTGCAAAAGGGTCCTTTGTGCAGCCTGCCGTAGGGCTGAGGTCGTTGCATGGTTGATTGTGTGTTGTCTGCACTCATCAAACCTTGATGGAGTAAAGAGTGCGTTGGAAAAAGAAACTTGAGAAAAAAAAATTAGGAAAAAAAAGAGAAAAAAAGAGGAATGAGGTTGAACATCTGAAAGAGCATTGAACACTGAACTGTCCACCTAGAGTGTAAGGCTAAGGATACACTGCTTGCTACTAAACTCCCATCCATCGAATCAACCGGTCCACTCAAGCTACCCAGCAGCTATCCAGCCATCACGGAAGAAAAGCCCAGAGAATACTCATTTGTATCCGCGAGCCTGAAAGGAGGGTTGACATTCGTGCAACGTTCGCACCAAAGCACTCCGCACCTTGCTGATCTCCTCAGATCCTAGCCTGTGACAGTTCCTTGACACCGATGCACCTGAGGACCTCGACCCCGGATCTGCAGATGTGTTGATGCGGCAGAAGAAGATCCCGGGGAGGGGGGGGGAGTCGCGGAGAAACACACCTTCTACCATTGTTGTATATCGGTGACACTCAAACCGCTCGTCAAAGGAAGAAACATTAGTGGGATTCAAAGTTAGGTTGCGCCGTCACGGAGTCACGCAGTCAGAGCATAAGTCCCGTCTGAAATAAGAACATTCCGTCCGTTTCGATCAGGAATTGCTAGCCTTCTTTTGGACCGGTTGCTTAGCTAATTGCGTGACATTTGTGACCTAAGAATTGAGAACCTTCATGAGCCTCGTCACATCTTTCTAGCTGTCACAGCGGAATCGCATCGTCTGATCATCAAATGCCCTGAGTTACCATCAGCTCATCCAACTGCGATCAAGATCGACGATGATGACCTTCGCCGTCGTCGCTCATCTCCACGGGAACTGGCTCAAGGCTGTCGGACCTTTCAAAACGCACCAGATGTTTGATGAGAATATGATGAAGTCGGATGAGATCTGATGGTTTCGGCGTGACTTGTGTGACGTGTGACTCGGGTACAAGCCTTTTTGTGACAAGTCGAGTCGTGACAAAATCGTGACAAAATGTCACAGATTCTCGGTATTTCATCAAACCGGAAGAACAAGTGGGATTTTTCGAATACTACGGAAACTGCCAGTTTTGTGACAGTGTGACGGGTCCGTCACGCGATTTGGCTAACTTTGAATCCCACTATTGTTTCCCAAACCAAAAAGGGTGGCAGTCAAAAGAAAATCGAGTTCAGAGAAAAAGGAAAAAGTGGTTGAACGACACTGAAACATTGATCGAACGTCGAACGAACATTGATAGAACATTGATCGCAGTAATGCTAGCCGTGTACCTGAAAGGAGGACCGATAAATAACTGCGCAAAAGTTAATCCGCTAGTTAGTCGCACACTGTGGCTTGATGATCTGCAGCTATCTACGCCCAAGTGGCGTAATGAGCTGCAGAGTCACTTGGTTACTCGGCTCACGTCTAAGAAAGCCCGTACCTTCGGGGACAGAGGTTCCATCAGGGGCAGTGCGGATTGACTTTCTACATACCTCACAGCCGCAAAAGCGGTGCACCAACGCCGTGGTGCACTTCCCACTGTAATACAGCAGAAAGATCTAGATCGCCAGTGTGGGGGGACTTGGGGGGTTTGCACCCGGGGTGTTGGTTGACGGTCTATCCACTCTCACTCGTCGTTGATCAACGTTCTCCTCGACTTGGATTTGACCGTTGTACGAGTTGAATGATTCTACGTTACCCTGGTATACTTCCACAGTTTATCTATCGTAACATATTGCTTGTACTTGACGACAAGCTACAGAAAAGCGCTGCTCTCTCACGCTTAACGCCCAGCCAAACCACCAAATCCAGCCTAGACAGTTGAAATGTCTCGTTCAGCATCCACCTCTACGTTCCAGGCGGTATCCAACACGGATACCAGTCCACCCCGCACTTCCCTCAAGCCTCCTTCCGGTTTCACCGTGCTTGCAGAGCTCGGTATCGGTGGCTTCGCGGTAGTGTACAAAGCACGTCGAGAAGCTGATGGTGAAGTAAGTGATCTTGCCCATCTTTTGATCCTGTCTCATTGGGCCGCTCAGCTGATCCGTAATCTCTTACCAAAGCTCTTCGCCCTCAAAGCTATCGACATGAGAAATCTGAATGCAAGGGAAGAAGAATGTTTGCAAAGAGAATTGTGAGTCAAAAAAGAATCACCACTGAGGCTGTTTGCTTGAGTTGTAACTGAGCTTCCGTAACCTGCCAACGTAGAAACATTCACGCATCCTTGGACCATCCAAGCATCGTCAAATTTGTGGATGTGTCGCATAATGTGGAGCAGCAGATGCTCTATGTGATCCTCGAAGTAAGCTTTGATACGCCAGTGATATACACAATGAGATGTTTGTCCTAATCAACACGATGGTTTCCGCTACCCACGTTTCAACAGTACTGTCCTGGAGGAACACTCAGTGATTTGATTCAGCACCATTCCCGCAATGGGAGCATGATTCCCGAGAACGTTATTTGGGAGTACTTGAAGCAGCTCATCCTCGCTCTCAACTACCTCCACGAACCGGCAAATCGGTCATTCGAAGCATCCACGGTCATCTTGCATCGAGACATCAAGCCCGAGAACAGTAGGTCTTCACCTTGACGTTGATTCTAGAGCTGCACTAATCGCTGCGCAAATCGCTTTCCCCTTATGCTGACAGTCTTGATGAGTGGGGATCAGGAGCAAGTCAAGCTCGCAGACTTCGGTCTGGCGAAGGAAGTCGGGATTGAAGAGTGGGCGACATCTTGTTGTGGGGTAAGGATTTCTTTTTACTTTCCTACATGTCGCTGAGATGTACTGTTGAAGCTGACAATATTCTAATCTCCTCTGAACCTCGAATGCGACTTTAGACTCCCGATTTTATGCCTCCAGAGATGTGCACCTCAAACCAAGAGGACATCCGCACCGACGAAGTCGGTGACATCTGGAGTCTAGGCTGTGTTTTGTACGAGATGTGCACGCTTAGGTGAGTTTCGGCGCATGCATGGTGTTTCCTTGATGTGGACACATAGCTCATCACTCCAATATCCCGTGTACCTTCGCCTCTCTTTGTGGGCATTATCTAGGCCGCTTTTCAACGACACCGATGATGCAGAGCTCAAGCAAGCCATCAGAAGAGGCGCCACTCCGTGCATTCCGGGCTGCTACTCGGACGACCTATCCACCGTTCTGACAGGCATGTTGGCAACCAACGTAAGTCAATTATCTGCCTCTGACTTTCGGACCAACGTACTGACCTATCCATCTCCTCTCTCTGGGTTCTGCCTACAGCCTGCCGACAGACCTACCTCCGAAGAGCTTCTAAAGCTCTCCCGCCTCCATCATGAGGCCTCTTCCGTCCCGTCCAACTTACTGTGAGTACCTACAGCGGAAGGAAACGTCCAAGCACTTTGCTGACCATTACTGGGCTATCCTCTGTCTTCAGACTCAAAGAAGCTGCTGAGCAGCGTGCCAAGATCGATCAGCTCGAGGCACAGGTTCGATTCCTTCAACAGCAGGTGGATACGCAAGTTAACGAAAGCGCAGCACTCAAACGAGACCACCAAGAAGAGACCGAATTCTTCGAACGAGAAAACCGGCGGCTCAAGAAGCTCGTCGAGGCGGAAAAGTCCCGTCGAGAAAGGTGCCAGAGCGCCCTTTCCGAAGCTGAAATCAGATTCAATCAGCTACAAACGGAGTCGCAGAAGGAGAACGACCATTTACGCTCGCTGCTGGAAGCCAAGAAGAAGGCTGAAATCAGCACTCTGGAGAAGACGTCCTCTTTGCGCTCCATGGTGAAGTCTACCAAGCAACACCCGACATCAGCGCCGGTCGCAGAGAAGGCGCTTTCATCTCGCCCGATGGTGAAGTCGATCAGGCAGACGCACGAGAAGACGCTGCCGCCCCGCTCCATGGTGAGGTCTGTCAAGCCGACCCACTCCACTTCAGCATCCATCAAACGCTCAGCTTCCGACTCGTCTTCTGTCTCGTCTGGGAATTCATCCGACTCGTCGACTGAGCAGTCGCGAATTCCCAGACTTAGAAAGCGAGAACCCATCGTTACTCCGTCCGTAGCTACTACGAAGCATCATACAAAGGTCAATGTGGCCGCCATTGCTCGAGCGGCTATAGTCGCTGCAGCCGAGAATGGTAAGAGGAAGCTGGAGGCTTTCCAGGCACCCTCAGCGACAACGCCCTTCTCGTCAGATCTCCAGAAACGACCTCGTCTTCCGATTCGTACTGGTGGGCAACGTCACAGGATGTAGGCGTCGAATGATGGACGCGATACGAGAATGGGAAGTATGTGGTATACGCTTGACAGTGCCGTTCACCTTTTGTAACATGTAATCTATGCATACACGTGGCTTGTAGACAAGACAACTATATCGAAATACAACTCGTACCATCATGACTTGTCAAAGCCTCAGCGATTTTCACTAAGTGGAGTGCCACCCACCCAGGTCACGTATTTGTCTAATCCCTTGATGACTGCGTCCGATTCCCATCGGTGAACAAGGTGATGCTCCCTCCAGTAGCTGTAGTTGAGTACCCACTGGTCAAGTCTCGCTACGCTGACTCCCTCCTGCATCTTTGATGAGACGACCTGCAGAAAGGTGATCTCGATTGACCGTAAAATTCCATATTCTGTCCAGGCATCCTTTGATCTAAAGAGGCAAATACTGTGCCGATACCATACTACACTGTAATGGAGTGCACGATACACCTGATTGGAAAGAGAATCTGAAGACCAGATTGAAGAACGCGTCAACGAACGATGCGTCGATCAGGAATGCGGATTGTCACGAAACTGCTGTTATACTCACCTCCAATAAGCCCACAAGAGATGCCACTTCAAGGTATGTGCAGTTGACTCACGAGATCGCAGCGCCCATCAAAACACTTACTTACAACCGGTCTTGACTCGCAAGCAGTACTTTGCATAGTTCCACGGATCTCACTCGTGCCACGCGGGTGCAGCAAGATGAGGACTTGGCTAGAGCTAGAGAAGAAGAGGAAGGACTCGCAACTGACAAAATCCCAACCTGACGACGGTCATGAAACCTTTTTGCGTTTATCGTATCCCTCCTCAATCCCGACTGTCAAGACTGCTCTCAACGCCGGCACAGAAAGCTGTCGATACCCTCATGACCACTCCCGTGAGTGTCACAAACCCCTAGCACCATCACTCCCATGACCACTTCTCCCACGTCTCGCAGCCCACGCGGTGTGATTAACTTCCGATGTCGGACGTTTTTCCTGTACTAATTTCGACTGGTTTAAGTAGACATCTAGAAGTTCTGGGGGTGTGGTAAGGAGCAAAGTGTTCTTGCCCGCGCGCAGCGGAGATTTATGCATATAGATTCACGGGTATATACATACTAGGATATCTTTTGTTGTTTGGCGACCCGTGAGTTTGCTAACTTTTTCTCTAGCAACTTGGCCCTTAGTGTCACAGCTCTATCGCTGGCGTCATTCGATACTCTTGCAGCCTGCGTCCGTTCCATGCGAGCTTGCGCGATTGCCTTTTCCTTTTCTAATCGTAACTTAAGTGCTAATCTGGCTCTGGCTTTGGCCTCGACTTCCACAACATCGGCTGCTTGCCCACGTTCAGATTCAGGAGCGCCCACGGAATCGGCCAGTCCTACGGTCTCTGATGAATGGCCCGCTACATCGGGGAGTTGTTTCATCTTCTCCTTCGTTAATTTTGCCATGAAGTTCTCTTCGGCGACGCTTTCGGGCGCGACAGCCTTGTCTGTTGACGGCTGTGCTGTGGAGCCCGTCAGCATGCTTCGGATATCGTCAGATTGCACAGAAAGGTTGGCAATTTCGGGAGCCCAGATGACATTTGTAGGAGCGCGGTCTTCGTCATCCGTGTCATGGCTATTTTTTGTCGCGGCAGCCGATGCCACCCCTTCGGTCTGTTCGGACGCAGTTCGAGCTGCGATTCCAAAGATCCGCAACTCTAGACTAGGTTTCGTTTGGTCCGCTTGGGTCGTTGGATTGCCCGGTGCCGACGATGCGTGAAGGGTTCGAGGTGACGGAACACTGCCTCTTAAAGCCACATCTGTACCCCATTCTACAGATTCTCCCCATCCGCGCATACCCCGATGTATCACAGCCGGTCGGACAGGGACGACGTTCTGCATGTCATCAGGCAGCACCCCACTGTCCGAAGCCTTTGACACGACAGGTTTCTTCGATTCCAAGTATGGGGACTCTGGATTCACCCAGCTATCGCTCCTGTTCCACTGTTTTCGGATCGGGATACTTGGGCTCCCGGGAGCTATATAACTGTCCGATTCGTCCCATCTCTTATCGGAACGCCTTGTCCTTTTCCGCCTTTTTGCATTTGGTGAGACTGGTCGAACGGACTCGGCATCAGACACTACTGAATGAACAGACGGCGAGCTTGACCTTTGGCGAGCCCGAGCGGGAGACGAAGGTCCTCTTCGTGGAGAAGGAGCGTCTACGTCTATCACGTCACCTGGGGGAGCATCCACCGCACGTATACCAGCCAGAGCCGCATCACTATCGGAATCGGAATTTGCGGAATACTCTGGCTCCCATGCCGGTTTGTCATACTGTTGCATGAAGGCCCGGTCAGTGAGCTCTATGGGTATGCCCCGAAACGCAGGCTTACCTGGGCAATCGCGTCATACAGCGCTAAATCCCGGTACGGACTCCTCAAGAACGAATATACCTCTGAGCAAGCACAGACTCGTCAGATCGAGACCCAGAGGCGAATTTGGGGTGACCCACCATGTGCAAAGTGTTCAGCACCACGACGGTCGCGCCCCTGACTGCCACGTTCATCCAAAAAGTCTGCCAAAAGACGAACAGCGGGTTCCGAGCGGATGTCGATTGATTTCATGAGAGATACGATATACGTCGTCAGAAACTAGAGCCATGTGCGTCGTGTTAATTGTTGCAACGTGCAGGTCCGCCCCAAGTCGCTTACTTCTACGTCAAGATGAGGCCATACGCGCAGTTCTCGGCGAATGAAACTGGTCGCGCGCTGGGAAAAGATGGGAAGGACAGCCATTAGGACAGCTGATCATGACTCCAAGACCAACATTCGTACCGCGATCGTTTCCTTGTCTGCTGCGAATTGACAGGGCGTAGGCGAGGGCTTGAATCGCGTAAACGTATTACTCGCAATGTGCTGGAGAGGTCAAATCAGCGATATATCGCAGGACGATAAGCAGCCTCAACGAACCTTTGCATACAGACCATGCCTATAAATCTCCCTCCTTCTTGCAATTGCTCTTTCCAGCACATCCTCTTCCCTCATACCCTGCTTCTCTCGCTTGACCCGTGCCCACAAATCTTCCCCGCGCCCGCGTAACCCATCGCGATGGCTGTACACTAATCCGGAATTGCGATGGTGGAACGCTCTGTGTACGCGATGACGGTGAAGCGCGGACGAGGAGGCAAAGGATGCTTGGGTGCTGACGGGGTTTGGGCGTATACTCGGCAATGGGGGGAGGTAGAACTATATAAGTGTCCGAGTGTTAGCAGTTTATAGGTGCTACAGGAGCGGAGCTTACTTTGGTCGGTCCAACAGGTGAATCTAGTTCGTGCAAAAGAAAAGGTGCCATCGGCCTTGTACAGAGCGGACACTTTCGAGATTGATTCGCCCACACGTTGATGCACTCGAACTGTAACGGATAGATGAGCACGGCAGGATACACCTCTCATTTGAGAGCGACTCACACAAAATATCTTGTGCCCACATTCCCCAACGATGGTGGCATCTCGCACGGCTTGCAGACAAATAACACAGAGGTCTTGCCCTTCATCGTCGGATTCTTCTGCTTGTGCAACGATGAGGATGGCGCTGTTTCTTCTCTTCACGAGCGATTCCTCGCCTTTTCCCTCGATGTCAATTCCAGAGATATATTCCACCTCCGTCTCATAGACTGGCTGTTTTCCCTTGCCATTGACATCGCCGTGGACCCGTTTCTCTCTCGCAGCTGCCACGCCCTTTCGTCGTGATTCCTCCAGCTCTTCGTTCGTGGATGAGCTCCTCTTCTTTCCATCGATATAGCCAGAAGGCAGTCTTCCCGAATGAATGGGCGATGTCGATGGTCCAGCGAGGCGGAGCGGTCCAGGAACGACTTGCTCCTCCATATACCCGTGCCTGCTGTTTTTCCGGTTTCGCGCGAATACCGAACTCGGAACGAGCGAGGTCAGCTCTTCTTCGGGAGCGTCCATGATGTGGCGGGCCGTGCGTACCACGTAGCGGCCGGGATACTCCTTGTACGAGTAGGTGGAAGGCATACAAGGACACCGGAACCAGCTCGGTAGCCTCTCGATCACCTGGCCAACTCTGGGCGCATGACGAATCCGCCTGGAGGTCCTCCATATCAAGCTCCCGGCAACCAGTATAGCAATCGTGCATGCCGTATCCTTGCCCAACTAGGAAACAGTCATGGTTTCCGTTTCTCATCCGACACACTCGTGAGTGCTCTCCACCATTGCCTGTCCAGTCTCACAATCACAGCAGCCATACAGCCCCATTCTTGTGCCAGAAACTCATAGTTTTTCACCGCTACATAGGTGGGACATCATTCAAGACGTATTTTACCGGAAAGAACAAGTATATGAACTCACATGGCAGATACCAGGATTAGAGGATTATCGCGTAGCCGCTGCAAAGTATGGTGGACCGATTGGTGCGTCCTGTTTTCTCCAGGTCGTCGAGTCTTTGAGAGCATTACGTTCCACGCAAACCCTTCAAATACGGGATTGTAGCTAATCTTGATCTCTCCCACCTTTACCTTATGATCTCGGCTATTCCATTCATCCTTGACGGCTCAGCTCTGCTGCGGGACGAGACAACAATGGTGCTCCTGGGAAGATATGCTGTCGGGAAACCCAAGATACTGGTTTACAGCTCGTCGGGAATTCAGATCGCGAGTCTTTCAGTAAGTCCACTCTGCTGATCTGTCGGCCGCTTGCGCTTCTCACCCATATGCCTCGATACCTGTCCTTCATCTTCAGTGGGACCTATCTCCTCCCGTCATGATGGGATGGACACCAGAGGAGCAATTGGTGGTTATGGCTGAAGATGGAACATACAGGATCTACGACCTCTCCGCCGCCTCCGCCGGCATCCACACACGAGGTGACCCGCTGCCCGTCTCATCTGCAAGCTTGATAGCAGGGGAATACCGTCAATACACCCTGGGGAGCGATGTAGCCGATGTCGGCGTGATCTCGGGACAAGTGCATGAAGAGGGCTTTGTGGTCTTGACTGGTAATTTGTCGTTTGTACACGTGAAAGGGTGGCAGGGCGGTCGAGCGACCGCTCTGTGCGCCAGTGGTGAGTTTAATCCGGGCCATGATCGTTACCTCTGACTAAATACGGCTGATGAACAGGTATGAATGCGCCGCCGCATTCATGGACTGTAATCTCACCAGAGCGATCGCTGAGCAGGCACGTTGAAGTGCTCGCATCCGCAGCGGACACAATACTGAGCATAGATGACTTGTACTGTATTGATCAGGTAGGACCGCGTTCTGAGAGACTTTCCCCATGATGACCCTTCTAATCCGGGCGCTTCGTGTTTCCTGTGTTAGCATCTAGCAAAAGGCCCGTTCCACCATATCCGACCATCACCAGCTGGCCGATTTCTCGCCCTAACGACCGCTTCGTCTTCACTCTGGGTCGTATCTTCCGACTTTTCTCAGAGTATTGCAGATACCAATATTCTTGTGCTCGAGGGGAACCATGACGCTTCCATGCCGAGTGAGGTGGAGTGGGTTGGAGATCAGGCGATAGCGCTCAAGTGGGATGACGGACGCGTGTTTATTATGGGTCCCCAGGGGGAAGGTCTTAGGTGAGTTCAGCCATGACCACGTGTACTCGGAGAAAGCTAATCAGTGGCGCATCTCATTAGTTATCTATATTCACCGGCGCCGGTACTGGTTGGAGAGATAGACGGCCTCCGCGTCATCTCTACCGAGACATGCGAGTTTGTACAGAAAGTCGCTGGTGCGTCACATGTCTGTCAACGCGTTGCTTGCGCGACTAATATCCTTCATGCGGGTTCGGCAAGACGCGACGCTGGCAGTCTTTCAACCTGGCTCTAGTCATAAAGCAGCAGTGCTCCTAGAAGCGCTGGAGAGCTTTGAACAAGGTTCTCCCCGTGCCAACGAGAATATCCGGAGCATCAAGGCTGATTTGGCTAGCGCGGTGGACATTTGTATTGAAGCCGCTGGACTGGAGCCGGATCCGGTGTGGCAGAAGAAACTTCTTAGAGTGAGCTTGGACGACGGGATGTCCTGTACTCTTTGCTTATGCCGGATATCTGCCAGGCGGCGATGCTCGGGCGCTCTTTCCTTGATCTGTATAATCCAACCGACCTGGTCAATATGGCACAATCCTTGAAAATCCTCAACGCTGTGCGGCATTACGAGGTTGGGCTGCCGCTAACCTATCAGCAGTGAGTCATAACAGCTCTGCCAATCATGACCTCTCCTGACAGATCATCACTGCAGATACCTCGCTACTTCGCCCGATCGCCTCATCTCTCGCCTTTTAACACGCAATCTACATCTCCTTGCTCTCAAGCTGTCCACCTATCTACATCTTCGACCAGAACCCGTGCTGAAACATTGGGCATGCGCAAAGATTGCGGCGGCTAGCATGAATTCTGGCTCTGGAGGCGGTAGGGAGGACGAGGAATTGTGCAGGATTATCGTGCGCAAGTATGAGGCGGAGGGGGTAAGGGCGCTGGTGGGTATGCGGAGATTGCTAGGCGGGCATGGCAGCTGGGGAGGAACAAGCTGGCGACAAAGGTAAGGTGTCAGGACAATCTGGGTACGCGGCTTCTAATCCGTGTTTGCGCTACTCGGTACAAAGCTACTCGACCACGAGAGAAGACCAGCAGAACAGGTGCCTCTATTGCTGTCCATGAAGGAAGATCGCTTAGCTCTAGTCAAAGCCATCGATTCGGGCGATCCAGATCTAGGCAAGTCAGACGCTTATACGACTGCCTACCTCGTCTAATCTTGCCTGCAGTCTTCCACGTACTTCAACACCTGCGAGCTACCCATGCGCCAGGGGACTTTTTCTCCATGGTGGATGATGGATCTGCCAAACTGGCTCCAGCGGCGAGATTGCTACAGGTCTATGGGAAAGAGGGCGACAAGGATTTATTGCGTGACTTTTACTATCAAGATGATCGGTGGCTGGACGGGGCGCTGTTATCGATAGAAGAGGCTGGCGAAACTGACGTAAGTTTCAGACCAGACTGTACATCGATTACCAGGCTGATATAGTGTCATTTGCCAGCACTCGCAAGAGCGCTTGGTGTCGTGGCAACATGCGGTGAAAGACCTAGGGCAAGATAAGGAGAGATCATTTGAGCACAAGGTGGGTTGACCGAAGCCTAGATGACTTGACGGACAAGTTCTGATAACACGTAATGTCTAGATGGCAGAGGAAGCTCTTCGGCTGCTCACTCTCCAGGAGCAGATGGAGCGGGAGCTAGAGAACAAATACGTCTTTTCTGGACTCACTCTCAACGCCACCATGTCATCTCTGTTGCAAATTGGCCTCGGAAAGCGAGCAGAAAAGATACGTAGCGAGTGGAAAGTACCGGATCAGAGGTACGTCTCGCAATTGTTTTCTGGGAGTCGTCGAGCTAACTGACTCTTGCCGTGCAGGTGGTGGTGGGTAAAGCTCAAGGCGCTTACCGCCAATAAGGACTGGGAGGGTCTCGAGGCGTTTGCCAAATCAAAGAAGAGTCCAATAGGTTATGAGCCATTCGTGGTCAGTTTAGCTAGCGTAGTGCAGGCTGCCTCTTAGCGCTGATTGTCCACTTGCTCCGCAGAAACACCTGCTGAGCGTCAACGAGCCATCTCGAGCAGCAATCTTTGTAGGCAGATGTGATGTCAAGAACAGAGTGGATCTGTATATCAAGTGTAATGAATGGGTCAAGGCGGCCAGCGAGGTAGGCGAGCGTTCGTTTCTTGTTCTGGCTCATTAAGTTGACATTTCCATCCAGTGCAAAGACCGAGGTGACCGAGCGCGCTTAGAGTAAGTGTAGGCAGCAACGTAGCGAGAGACTACCGGCTAACGACCTCGTAGTTATTTGAAAGTGAATGCTCCGACAACACTGATTCAACGGGAGATAGACGAGATCATCAGAAGCGCTCCGACCAAGAGTGGGGGAATCTTTGGATAAAGGAGTTGATGAGGGTTATTGGTCAGGCAGGGCGCGGTGTGATGTCCAGCTCGTCGTGGAGGGTATATGATATCACTTGGCACTAGGAAAGCTTCAGCTGTTCATTTTTACATTATTCCAGCGACTGTAGCCGAAGATGTCAAATGTGTGAAAAAAGACCCTTGTCGATGCCCGCCTTCGAACGAAGAAACTTTGGCTTGCTCTTTGACCCAGCTAACAACAGTCATTAGTGTCAGTTGATCATTGGAGTACGGCCTTTATTCCGAGACGCCCTTTTGTTGAGAATGTCTCGTCTCTACAAGGGGCACGGAGTGCAGACGCATACCTTGACTAGAAACGTGAAACTCGCATTACGCACGGCGTGTTCCTCGGAAGCCCTACTACGTCTGACATCATGGGAATGGCGGGCATCTCCTTGGTACTGAGCTCATCAACAGGAAAACAACGCCTTGCAATTCGATCCGATACTGTTTGACCAACCATGTCCAGAATGATGGGTTCTCGGTCGCATCATCATCAGGCACGCGCGGAGCTTGTTTCTCGCGTTTCAGGCTGCCCCTTTGACCCTTTGGTGCCTCCGCCATTCCCCCGGCATCAAAGCATCAACCGAGGGAGGAGGAATTGTTTCATCTTCTGTCAGTGAGGTGGGGGCACCGCACAGATACAAATACCATCAAGCGCTCGATCCGTCATGTTCCATGCAATCAGCCGCTTGAGCGATACCGAGCTCCCTGACGTCTGAGATCGTGAAAAGGGGGGATCAGGCTAGGCGGAGCGGTGCTGCAGTGCTCTGCAGACACACCGGAACAGACAACGCTGTAGCAAGTAAGTAGCGTCTTCAAACTCGATGGTATTCATCAGGAAAGCATCGGAGCGCGGACGAACAACTCATCATCGCGGAAGGTGGCCCATAGTTGTTGAAAGACGAGATGGCAGCGGCCCCGCCCACAATCGGCCTCCCGGCTCCTCCAAGAAGGTACGCCATGTCATCTTCCCATAGAAAACCACTTTCTTCCCGACTGACTTGCCCGATGATGGCCGAACAGGAAGGTCGGGATCGCGCTACACAAATATCAGCCAGGACCTGGCCATGGACCTGTGCTATCGTACCTCAATGCAGCGATGCTCAATCGAGCTGTAGATCCACACCCGTTACTGGCTTGTGAGATGTGGGACCCCAAGGTCAGATTAGATTCGCTGCCTGCCATCTTATGTACGAGATTTGTCATGGCCGTATCCTGACTGACTTTCTGATTGTTTCGTGGGTGTAGCCATGGCCGAAATATCTCGCAGTGAGTCTGGACAACAACCTTTAGTTAACAACAGGCAGTGATCTCGACTCATGCCACCGCGCCCTCCTTTGCCGTGCTCTCGCTTCTCAACTGCACCGCGACATGGTGAAATAGTGGAATGTCATCGAACATCCGGTACGTTTTCCCTCATACCGTCCTGGAAGAGACATTGACGCACGAAGCCACCCTCTTCGGCTCACAGGCGTACGCAGTAATATGGGTAGACGAAGAAGCACAAGAGACCGAGTTGGTCGGAGAACGAGACCATCCCGCGACATCACCAAGAGTAGAAGAATTGTAAGCCTTCCTAAACCCAACCTTTGCAGTGGATTCCAGCAAACTGAGAATCGAGTCGTTGTTGAATAGATATTGTTGTCACCCGGACAGTGGTTGGTGCGTTCGTGTGAGGAATCGAGGGGGCGTCACGTATGTCGCTTTTTCTACTCGATGGCAACGTTCTCGACTGACCAGGCAAGGCGCTCCGACAGAGTAAACGACGTCTTGCAT
Source organism: Naganishia cerealis (assembly GCA_030039265.1). NCBI lineage: Eukaryota > Fungi > Basidiomycota > Tremellomycetes > Filobasidiales > Filobasidiaceae > Naganishia > Naganishia cerealis. The sequence goes on along the minus strand of JASBWR010000034.1, from coordinate 15,111 downwards.
GCAATGTAAGTCCATCCTTCCTTTATCTGGCCGTTAACAAGCTGATTTGAACCACTTCTTGGTCGTCGTGTGTTACTGATACATCTTCGTACGCCCAGATTTGAATTCTTTGCGTGAGTGGCGAGCGAGTATCACAGGGGTCACTCGGGACTGACATTCGATGGGAATGCGGACAGATCGCCATTATACGTGGATGAACTGAAAGAGGTAGGTAACCAATCACTCCTGAAGGTACGGTAGCTTGCTTACTCTGTGACGATGACGGCTGCGCTTAGATGCATCCAAGGTGATTCGCGAGAGCCAACATCGTTCCCGATTTACCCAACTGGCTCTTATACCTTGATCTGCATCCTTTCGTGCTCTTGACAGAGCGGTGCGGATCATGGAACAGCGGTACTTTGAGCAACGAGCCATGTTGGGTGGAATGGCCCCGGGGGCTGGTCTCTTTGACGGATACCGTAAAGGTGGGATTTCTCTTGTCAATGAGCAGGATAGCAGGCTGTATGGTTGTCTTGGTTATGAAACAGCGGATGCCCTCCTAGGGAAGACGTTCTTCGCGGGCTTGCGATGGGACCCAAACATACTTCAAAGCAGATGTGAGCTCCTGTCCTTTCTGCACTTGCTGATCAGGTAGGAAAGCTTATCTGTAATGCTGTTGCGTGACAGTCAACCTCCAGCAGACGAATTGTCTGGTGCTCTACCTCGACAACTGCTGATACTGTCACTCCTGCGGGAGTATGGTGGGATATCGCGTATGATTGTGCTGGTATCAACAAGCAAGTGAAAAATGGGTGAGGCAACAGACCTGACAATAATAGTCTTGATGAACGCTGTAAAGTGCTGTAGTGGTCAGAAGCATCATTGGCAAATGAAAATCACTACAAGTCATGGTAGAATAAATTATAACATGTGCATATCACCAAAGCGAACGCTTACAGCAGAATCCTCTAGACCTACACTTGACATTCGATTGACTATAACGATCCTGCATGTCTGGAACACTTTGACCCACTCGACCACAGATGAAGAGCGAGCAGGAGATACGGATCCACCAAACTCTTCCGTGAAGAAAAATCCGTCCTTCTCCCGAGTCTTGACCGTTAAGCCAGACCCTTACCTCTGATGCACGTAACCCGATTCGATGGAGACGCGTCTGGTTATACACCAAAACGCAACGAAGAGCGACCTGCCAAACCAGAAGGGGATGTTTGGAAGAAAGGGGAAACAGCGAGGGGGAGGCTGCGTCGAGATGTCGCTTTTGAATGCATGTCGGCGAGGAAAGTGAGCGGTAAGAGGGTGATCGAGGATTGTAAGCGCATCTGCGACTCCATAAAGAGAGAAAAAGCGCCGTTACAGCTAGCTCTGCTTCTGCCGCGAGCTCTTGCTCTACTTTGCTATCGAACCTGCTGTAATTTGATATACTCTTAATTAGAAGTGGTGTGGTGATCTGGCTGACCATCTGGCGTTCTGCCCGATGGTTGGACAGGTTGGGGTAGGAACAGCTGAGAGAACGACGGAGCGACGAAGGTAATACGACGCAGGGCCCCAGCCGACTCTGGCATGATTTCTCTGAACGCGTCATACTACCCCGATCGATTTTCGGTGACTGACCTGGATTAACCCCGACTAGTTCCCTGGCTGGATTCTTTCTCCAACAGCCGACAGTTAGCTCCCGGCTTTCTGCTTGTTCTGTACACACGCGTGGTTCAAATGCATGAATAACCTGTACGGAATGAGTGTACTTGTATGGTACGGTAGCATTCGCCAAGGATTGGGCGATTTTCAGCGGTTTCTTCTGGTGTTCAAGAGCCCATTCGCGATCTCAGATCTCGTGAGCTGCATTGAGGCAAAAAGAATACCCAAAGGTGATGATCATATCTGACGTCGAGTGAGGCATCCCGACATTCTACAAAGCTGGTCGGATATCTGGGCTTGTGCATGGGGAAACTCCTTCCAAGCGTCTGCACTTTTTTGACGTAAAGGCGCTTCGGTCGTGACGATCCGGCAGCAGCCATGTTCGGGATGTCGTCGCACGGTTCAAGTACAACGTCCCCGACCGAACGTGCCACAGCTCATAAAGACGAACAGGGGCTCGCGACATCCGATACTGCACCACGAATCGACGAAAGCTGCGGGCAGGTTGCGACTCCGATGCCACCAACTCACGCAAGTTCTTCGAAGAAAGAGCGAATGGCTGCAAATCTTGATTTCGCTTCAAAAGGCTTAACGCAGGTCAATCTGGGAAACAATGGCGATGATGAAGGAGAAGAAGCGAGAATACATGGCACAGCTATATACAGCCCGACGCCTGGATGGCCTTTGGGCTATGGAAAGCAGAAGGCAATCGATATGACAGACATTGAATTCCCTGTCAAAGTCAACTTTCGGATCGCTTTGCGGGAGTATCCCGAGTGTGAGTAACCTTCTTCAGGCGAGGAATCAGATGGCAAGCTATTTACTGTCGATTCGGACAAATAACAGCGATAGCAACGATACGGCGCAATGTCAAGGTGCACTGGGCTCTGCTAGACCATGGCCATAAATGGGCTGAACGGTTCATCGCCTTGTGGGACATTGCAGCAGAGGGCATTTGGATGCTTTCTATACACGAAGATGCCTGGCCATTGCCAGAATACTGGAGGCTCAGCATTCAGCCACGACTTGATGTAGCTGAAGCGCGTTGGAAGGTCATCGTGAATCACAAACGTAGGCAAGGTTCTGAACGAGTTGCCCACATCAAACCCCGATTTCCTTCATTCCCATCTTCCGACAAGGTTGTTACTTGTCAAGATGTCGTGGACCATGAGCTGGCTAGCCCGCAAACATCACTCCAAAGACAAGACCCACGCAGACCGCCGTTCCAGTCCAACCCGACAGACTCGTCGGACAGTAGCACCGCCAAGCATCGAGTTGATCGGTTCGATGTTTCTACCTTGCAGCAAGAGTTGATGGATGTAACTCAGGAACTGGGAGACGTCGATATCTCAGTCCTAACGACACCGCCGCTGGACAACAAGTCCTCACAGTCAAAAATGGAAGAGAACATGGCGCTGGCTGGTGGAAGAAGCTCCCAAGGAAAGGCTGCTAATAGCGATGAAGAGAGCCAGCCCCGGAAGCATCTACAGCGGCGAACTTCGATGGAACAAGAAGAAGCAGATCGTCTAGAGGTTGAAAAGGAATGGATAGATGCTATTGGACTTTTGATACAGCTAGCAGACAGCTTGTTGGTGAGTATATTTAATCTCGAGTTCCCGCTCACCGTTGACACGTTTGTCCCTCAGGCATTTCACGAAAGAAGGCTATCTTTGGTGGTTTGCAGACCAGATTACTTTTCCGTCTACTCGAAGCCATTCAAACCGAAATCTGCGGTGATTTCCGACGAACAGCCCGTTTCTCTCTGCCTAGTCCGTACATCAGCCATCGTACCGCTTAGTGGATATCAAGATGGGAAAGTCGTGACTAACATGGCAGGCGATTTCGATGGTGACCGAGTTCTTGGTTCTGGTCCAGGCGCGGGAATGCTTGCTCAAGCTGAGGCGATTACGGATGATACTACTGAGAAGCACGATATCAGTGTCGCAGGCGCGCTCGAGGGGACTTTTGATGAACCTGCTATACGGTATGGCGTTTCAATTAGGTCGCACGGCTCTTACTGATTCGGGTGCCTTGCGTAGACGACACTTGCGTTTTATCGCCCCCGAGGCTATTTCAAACAAGAAAGCAATAGGAAGCTTGGTCGACATCTTTTCGTGGGGAGTGGCAGCTTACGAACTCGTTACACGTCAGACAATCGAAGATGTGAATGACTCTGACGATACTGACTTGCTGAGGGATATCCACCTTCATTCTATCAGACCCGTTACAAAAATCGCCGGGCTAATAACCGCTATTCCCCCTGAGCTATGCGATATCATCCAAAAGTCGGTCTCGATGGATCCCGGCGAACGGTATAGCAACCTGTGCGCTGTCCTTCATGATTTGCACAAGGTAAGAGAAATATGCCAGGGGAAACTGGTCGGTGATGCCAGAAGGCAATTTCAACCTGGCCATGTCGATTCGATGTCCCGCTTTGTGGTTCCACCAGGTCTGGTCGACCGCGAAAAACAAGACGAGGAGCTGGATCAAGCGTATCAAAAAGTCAAATCATCGGGAAAGGCAGAAATCGTTTGTTGTTGGGGACCCTCAGGCACGGGAAAGAGCAAGCTCATCGAAGTCTGGACCTCAAGAAAGCAAGCAAGCAATGCTGGGCAAGAATGTCTTGTTGGACGTGCCAAGATGGATGAACACCGCGTCAAGCCGCTGAGCGCATTTGTGTCAATCTTTTCGAGTCTTCTAGATCGTATCTTTTCTGACCCGCTTGAAGACCCAGATCTTTGGCGGAAACGAATTGGCAACGCCCTCTCAGTGAATGGCAACATATTCCTGTCTCTCATTCCGCCATTTTACCGTAGACTGCTACTGAATCAAGAGCTAGAGACTGCTGAACTAGACGGCTCCTTGGGAGTCGACTGGGATCGGTATATGAAACAGTTCAGGTCTTGGAGTTATGGTCTATTGCGCCTATTCGCTTCGAGTTCTCGGCCATTGGTCATTGTCGTGGACGATTATCAGTGGATAGGCGCAGAGAAGGGTTTGTAAGTCAGGGAGGACATGGAGGATGAGCAAGGACCCTTCTAACGCTCGTCTCATTAGATGGGAGGATCTGTTGTTACATCCGATGCGGCATCTCGACAACGCACTTGTCCTTTTATCGTATCGAACGTTAGACGACACGGCGCCAGACATGGCACCTTTTAGTGACTGCCGGTTGCTTCAAGTGTACCCATTCTCTAAAGATACATTGCAAGCTCTTGTCCTACGGTACGTCAGTCCTTCGTGATAACAGGCTTCAAGCTAACTCTTCCTCTTCGGGCAGGTGTTTCCATTTTGATCACAAGCCAGGCAATGTAAGAGAACGTGTGACGCCTCAATGGAGCGTACTGGTCAACTTTCTTTATGACGCGACAAAGGGTACGTGAAAGCGCACGGCACAAGCAACCGTATCTCATCGCTTGTGGGTATTAGGCAATCCCCTGTACAACAAAATGCTACTCACAGCTCTGGTTCGAGACGGCGTGATAGTAAGCGCCGCAAAAGCCGTTCCACTATTCTTGAGCTTACTATTCCCTATCAGTATTTCGACTTCCATTTGCTGAAATGGATCATTAAAGTCGAGCAACTAGACCAGTATACCACGACCGGTGTAGTTGCCTTTGTCACCAGGTAAATACCCAGAATCTTGTGGTTTTACTCGTTTTGACGTCACTTGCATTTCAGCACGTTGAAAAGCTTGAGTGCAGGAGCTCGCGAAGTGTTGATGATATTGGCATGTCTCCCTTCGCGTGGTGTAGACGTCGAATTCCTATCGGAACTTGTGGACAAACCGGCCCCAGTTGTGCTCACGCTCCTTGATGAAGCGTCAACTCTTGGTTCTGTTCTGATTACCCGTCAACAACATGTTCAATTCTCACACGACAAGCATCACCAGGCTGCACTCAGCCTTATATCTCCGGAAGACAAACCAGAACTATATATAAGTCTTGCAATGAAGCTGGAAAAGAAAGGGAGCGACTTCATATTGCCCCGGGCCGACCTGATCATGGAGGCAACTGCGATTGATCCCGGATGCTATCCAGTTCCCGAGAAGACAAGAATTGGTGAGTCTCTGTGCTGTTCATGCAATTCGGCTATCTGTAACGTTCCGCGTTGCACAGTCACACAAGCTGCAAAACGGGCTGTCAGAGCGGGCGCTTTGGGACTGGCTGAAAGGTACATCAACCATACACGCTCATACGCAGACGTCTGCCAAAAGGAGTTCTGGCAGCAGAACTCGCAGGTAGCGCTAGATTTAACTATCATCCAAGCTGAGTTGGCGATGGCCACAAGACGCAGTTCGTCCATGATTTCAAAGGTAAGCAGTTTGCCGGCGAATCAGGAAGAGAGAGCTCATAGGCAATCTGCAGATCGAACGCGCCCGAAGCCAAGCTCAAGACTTGGTAGCCTGGATAAAAATTGCTACGCTGCTTTTCCGTTTGAATCTCGCTGCGAACCTTGTCACACGAGCTCTCGACCATGTCCGAGAAACGTTTTCAGCGATCGGTGTCGACGTGAAAGAGCCGACAACTACTCTTCCAACGAGTGCAGAACAAGTGGAAGCGATTGCAGATAGCATTGCAGTGCAACAGAGTCCTGAGGCGCTCACCCACCAGGACGAAATCGCAATAGCCATGGCCAAGATGTGCTTGACAGCCGGAGCAACAATCTACTCGTACTCCCTAACTCATTCAAAGGATTATTTCGATCACGCCACACAGCTTATCCTTTCCAGTCAAGGAGCGAGAGGTCATACAGCAGCGGCATATAATTACACCATGCAGGCGATCAGCTCTGCCAACATGCTACAAGTGGACTTGGCGCGAGCATGGCTCCAGCTAGCGAATAAAGTCAAGGGATGCCACGGAGCTGCGGATTTCTCTGCGGTCGAAGCAGTTGTCGTCACCCTTGATTTCCTCAACTGTGCATCCATCGTGGACATGAAGTATGGAGACGCCTATGAGGCTTGCCTTGCCGACAACAATATGGACACACTCATATATGCCGGCGGTCTAGATTTAGCCGGTTCTTTCCTGGCCGGACGAGATCTTCGATACACGCTTGTGACGGGGGAAAAGGTGTTGGACTGGTTGCAGTATGACTTTCAGCCAGCCTCCAAAGCCATGATCGCGTCTTCCATTCAACTTGCGGCGAATTGCAGCGATACAGATCGCGATTTTAAGGACCTCCAGGGTAACTCTTGCATCCCATCACGCCGCAATGCAGAACTGAACATTTTATCCGCTTCACAGTGCTGGAAGGTAAATACTTGTCGCCAGATGACAACAGGAACCTAGATGACCTTCCACCGCTGTTTGCGATCGTCTACTGGACCAACTCATTGGCGGCCGGACTCTTTTTCTATGCGCCTGAATCCGAGCTTCGTTATCGAGCTGCCCAGGTTTATAAACATCTTGATGGAGGAGCGGGTACAGCCATGATGTTCTATTCAGGATTCCTGTTGTCTTGGTTCACGATAATGAGCGATGTGTTGATCGACTTTGAAACTGTCCAGTCTACGAAGCGCAAGATGTTAGCGTTTCGACATAGTAAGTGATTTTCCTAGATCCGAGACACATCCCTTGACACTTTTCATTCTAGACCACGACTTCGGCAACATGATCAAGTGCTTGGATACATTATTAGTTCTGCGACAAATGGAGGAAGGCAAGGTGTCTCTGACCGATGCCGTGGACGTTCTGGAAGATGCGATAGAATGCCTGGACACTGCCCATCACCATCTTCTGGGAGGCAAGTCAAGCCATCGATTTCCCGAATTTCCTGCTAACGTTGCTTGTGTAAATAGGATCAATGGCGCTGACGGGCGCCATCTATCTATCCAAGTACTCGCCGCAGCGGAAAAGGTTGATGCAAGGTTATGCAATGGTAATTATCCTATCATCCCGCCGAGTTTCGGCCTGAAATGACGGATACTTGACTTTACTAGCACGCTAAATTAGCCTACAGCAAGTGCAACGGTTACGCGCTCGTGCGATATGTTGACGAGCGCTTCCCGGAAGTTGCTGCAGTCGGTACAGCAGCTGATCGTGAGAGTTCCGCGCTACCAGCATCTGTTGACTTTTCAGCCGTATCAGGAGGAGGTTTTCGATCAGAACCTCCACCTGAGAATGATACTATGTCCACAGAAGCATCCAAACAAGGCGTGCTGGAACGCAAGTTGAATCTTGAGAGTGTGCTTCGTAGCTTGTGAGGACCGATGACCATTCCTACCGTGTCTTTACAGGAAGACATTTGTGCTGATAGACTCACGTATCAGTCTCGTTCTTGCTTCTGAGAAATCTTCGGAGATGCTTATCCAAAAAGTCCTTCGAATTTTAATGCAGGTATGTGTATTTGCTTTCAAGCGCGAGGCAATGCTTATGCCCGTGTATCCAGATAAATCGGTCAGACTGGAGCTGTCTTGCTTTGAACGACCCGTCAACAAATACCCTGCATCTTCGTGGAGCCGGCTCTTACGATTCCTTGAAGGTTTACGACATCCCTATCAGCAAAGCATCCTCATTATGCCCCACGACCATATTGTTGCGTGGCAGCGTTTCTCATAAAGTAAGTGGGCCTTGATCACTTTCGCACAACGAGACTAATGTTGAGCGTCCCAGACCATAAATACCTCACATGCCTCATCCTCCGCGATCCAAAATCTATTCGAGCGGGAACCATTCTTCCGGAAACGGCAGCCGAAACATCTCTTGATGACACCGCTATTTGTGCAAGGAAGGTTTTCCGGTTCACTGGTGCTGACTGGACCACTCGAGAACTCTAGTAACACACAAGTCAGCCTTCTAGCTACGTAAGCATGGCTTCCTCGTACTCGTCTACACTGGCTTACCCGCATTGCATAGTTTCGCTGCTATCGCTTTGGAAGCTCATTCGGCGTTTGCGAGCTTAGAGAAAGCCGTAGAAGCACGAACTGCAGCGCTGGAACAAGCTCTGGCACACAAGCAAACCTTTATCAGCTCAATCTCGCACGAGTTGCGCACTCCGTTATACTCGATTAGTGGTCTTTGCGCCGTCATGCAGAGCTCCTCCGACTTGAAGCCCGCTCAAAGTGAGAACCTCGGTGTGATCGCTTCTTCTGCGGAGGATCTTCAGCGTCTAGTCACAGCGATCTTGGATATGGCCAAGCTAGAATCAGGTGGTATGACTGCAGAGGCAATACCATTCCAACTGCGAGACACGCTTGAAAGCAGTCTAGAATCAGTCGCTCATATCAGCCGAGCCAAAGATATAGAACTCGTGCTGCAAAACGACGTCTCTACCGATCCCCCGGGACGTCTGATTGGCGACCCTCATCGATTGCGACAGTGTTTACTCAACCTATTATCGAATGCCGTCAAATTCAGTAGAACCGATCACAATTCAGCTTATATTAAGCTTGGATGGACAATTGAACAGGACGACGAAGAAACGGATACTGTTACGATCACTGTTACGGACAATGGGATTGGTATCCCAAAGTCGAAGATGAATAGGCTATTCCATTCCTTTTCGCAGATTGATGCGTCCATCACGCGACAGTATGGTAAGTATTTGCAGAGTCAAATGAGTTCTCTCGCTAACCTGGCTCTGTGCTGGACAGGTGGTTCCGGGTTAGGTCCGTTCACTGATGGAGACTTCCTTGTATAGAAGCTAACACGCTTTCCTCAGGTCTGTCCATTACCCGAGGCCTCGCACGTGTACTAGGGGGCGACTGTTGGGCCGAGTCTGCGGAGGGTCAGGGTTCCACCTTTTATCTGGTGGTCAAAGTCAAAAGAGAAGTGGATGGGTCGATCACGAAAGAACCGAGATTCCCTGCTGGATCAGCAAGAACAGCTATTGTCTTTGCGCCTGACACAGGCACTACGGATGTCTTGACCAGAAACTTGCGACAGTTCAACGTGGAAGCCCGGAGAGATGGAAGGCTCGAGCTGAATGAATTACTGGACCCGCCACCTCACTTTGTCTTTATAGACATTGAAAACGTAGAGGATTCTTGCGACAGGCTCCGCAGTTTTGCAAAGCAAAGCGAGTTTAGCAAAGTGAGTGCACCTCTTGCGACGACCAAGATTGAAACTGAAGTCTTCCTTTAGCTTGTGTACCTTGTCGCACTAACAGAAGTATCGAGCGCTATGGAAACACTTGCCTTGACGCATGATTCGATCGTTACTAAGCCAATCAAAGGCAGAGCACTTTACGAGGTCACCAAACATCTCACGGAAACCAAGAAACGCATGCCCAAGAAAGTTGGGAATACCGGCTCCATGATGGATAAGGGATACGGCAAGGTCAGTCATCTCTCACACTGGCGCTGGGTACCGCTGACACTACTGCATCCAGAAATACCCCCTGAATATCCTCTACGTTGACGACAGCTCAGTCAACGTGATGGTGGGACGAAAGTTATTGCAGCGGTTCGGCTACAACGAGATCGATGTCTGTTACGACGGCTTACAAGCTGTCGCTGCGGCGGAAAAGAAAGAATACGACCTCATCTTCATGGATCTTCAGATGCCCGTCGCGGATGGCTACAGTGCGACTGCGCAAATCCAAGCAAGTAAGAGCACGGGTTGGCCGAGTATTGTTGCATTAACTGCCAATGCGGACGAGAACACCCGTAATCGATGCATCAGTTCTGGTTTCAATGGGTTCTTGTCCAAGCCCTTGATGATTTCGACGCTCGAGGAGACGCTGAGAATGACGTATAAAACGCGATACCCCGAGGGCGGCACGGGTCAGCATGATGAATAGAATGACATACCTAGTTGCATAGGCGAGGACGACACATGGTAGCCATGGTCGCATCACATCACCTGTATCACACGCCTGTATCGATAGGAGGTTACGTTTGATTGCCATATACCTCATGCATGTGTATCTATCTTGCGCCAACTACTTCGTATAACTGGGGTCGTAGTTGAACCTAGGGTCAAGGCGCTATCACTAAGCTGAGCCTTGAAATCGCCGATTGAGTTCATCAGAGTCATGGTCACTCGGGTGACGACGTTAAGCGGCCTCAATTGCGCTCTCTACAAGGGAATAACGTGAACTACAGCGATATTGGGATACGCACAGAATGGCTCACATTGAGGCGTACGTGATATCCATCCTTACAGAGTCGATCATTAACCTCCGCTGACGGGAGGTATCACAGCCACTGTCTCCCCGCCTTTTAGAATCCGTTTCCCTTCCTCTTCGTCCTCAAGATCCACCATGTCCTCGTCAACGCTCCACATGCAGCCTTGCAGTATTTGCTTGACTTTATCGGAGGGGTGCAGCCGATGGATTGCCTGCGGGAGATCAGAGATCGTGCTTGTGGACTGGCTCGATCCGGGGAGAGGGAGGGGAACAGTTTCGCGCTCCAGGTTGAGATGAGTCCGTATTGACGCGAAATAGAGGATGGTGATGGAGGCCATGGCGGTGTGGGAGGTCCGGGGGCGTCGTCGTGTGCTGCGCAGATGTGGCGCACCTGCTGCTCAAAAGCCAGGCCGCAAGATCGAAACCAAGGGGATGGAGGGAAGGGCGGGGCGCGGAAGCAAAAAGGAGCTGACACTGGTCTTTGGAATCCGCTCTGCGTTACATGCAAACAGTTCAAGACGATGCTGGTATGTTGTGGCGAGACTGGCCTAGACCCATCCGCAATGGTCCACAAAATCTCCATCGAAAAGATGTCGCAGGATCGGCACGCAGCTTCCGCCTCCAACTCGAAAGTATTCGGGCTCTTGAACGGCCATGGTTTCGGTCTGTTCCCTACAGGACGGGGAAACCTGGCCAGTGGTGGGAACGGAAATGGGTCGAGATATGACCTGGAGGAGGACGATGCGTTGGCGTATCGCTTTGGCTCAAAGAGAGCTGGCAAGAGCCGTGTGTTGACTGGTGGTGCAGGGCTGAGCAGAAATATCCGGGTGAGTGCAGGGACGGAGAAGCTATCATGAGCTCTGGACGAGTCTATAACATTATTCGTGCTTGCTTGTCATAGTCCCTGGTGACGCGCAGTCCATCAAGAGGCAGCTTGCTCGTAGCTATTATCATCGGCATCGCCTTCCTGCTCGGCCGCTACACCGGTCTGTCTGTGCAAACTCATCCGTCAATATACCCACCACCACCGTTTCTCATTCCGCCATCTCAGTTCGATCCACTGACTCCAGAGCAGCGGCTTGCGCTCTCTCCTATTAGCACAAATCGATCGCTCTACCCAACACCCTTAACACCGTCCAATGCTGGACATGTCGTTCCGAATGTGATACATTACGTTTATGGGTTAAAGGATACAGGGAGGACGGATGGGAAGGGAGACGAGTTCCCGTATTATGCGTACTTGGCGATCAGGAGTGCTTTGGTGAATATCAAGCCTGACAAGGCGTATTTGTGAGTGTCGGTTAAAGAGAGTATAGGACGCGCTTCTCTGACGGTCCACTTTCGACTGGCAGTCATTACCACAACATCCCGACTGGCGTGTGGTGGGACGAGCTGCTTCCAGAACTTACACTGATACGGCACGAGACAGTATTATCACACATCATGGGGAAAGAGCTGAAACATTTTGCCCATAAGAGTGATGTGAGCTTTGATTCCATTCCTGCAACCCCGTTCTCGCATTTATTTCTCTACCGCATGTAGGTGATCAGACTGGAAGCTCTCCTTGTCTCTGGAGGAATATACCTCGACATTGATACATTCGTGTAGGCATTTGTGCAACACACGCTTTGCAGCATGCGCTTATTTCATGTCTTCGCAGGACGCGACCGTTTGAGCCTCTAATGTATCATCCGACTACACTGGGCATGGAAGCCTCCCCCGACTCCCGCCGGACGGAATTTGAGCCGGAAGGCCTTTGCGTGAGTGCCGCTTGACCGTTAGATGAGCCACAAAAACTGAATCTCGTGTTTGATAGAACGGAGTCATTATCGCTCAAAACGGATCAGAATTCTTGAAGAGGTGGAGAACGATGTATGAGACGTTTGATGAGCATAACTGGGCAGGTCACAGTGTCGTGATGCCTTGGGTGAGTCACTCCCTTACGTTTCATTACGCAGCTGGCGCTTAGCCCGAGGCATCATTCGTGATATATAGCAATTGGCGCGCAGGTATCCCGACGAAGTGCAAGTGTTATCCACTCGCGCCTTCTTCTGGCCACTCTGGTCGGGAAACGAGATTGAAAAAGTCCACGAACTGGATGAATACGATTTTGCTGCTTCGGGGCAATTCGGGTGAGTTTCCTCCGTCTTTCCATCGAGGGTCCAAGTTCTTGAACTGGCTATATGACAGCTACCATGCTTGGGAATCCCTTGCGATGAAGTACCTAGGCGACCTTTCGCCAGACAAGATCCGAACGGTCAATTCCAGTTTCAACAAAATGGTGAGACCGTAAGTAACTGTTTCGCTGCGCCATATCTTCCCGCGTATCTGAAACACTGGCTGTGTGCAGATATATCGGATCAAATGATGATGCGATATTCCGCAAGTGGAAAGGTGGCAAAACTCGGTAGTGACGTCGTCACATTATCAGATTAGGTGGTATATTTGCGGTGCGACTGCTTCTGTTGTATTCATCCGATTACAAGGCATATACATAGATGTACGCGGGGTTCAGCGCTGGCGGAGACCAAGAGAGACGTATCGGCGCATACAGCAAATGACCTCGAAGTGCATGCTCAAGCTTGCTTGTCTCTGAGCGTGGAAAATTGACAAGGAACGTTTTTGCTACAATGACGCCACTTTGTGTCCAGATCCGTATAGCGATGACATGCCTGAGAAAGGGCCGCGTGGCACGTAGCGGCTCTACCATACTCTATTGCTCCGATTTTTCCTTCGTCTCTGATTGTTCTAGGTCATTTCCATCTTGCGAGAGACGCGGCGTATCACTACCCGCCCGTCGAATATCCTCATCCGCAAACTCCTCCTCGCCGTTGACCCCGACCGGGTCCCCCTCGCCCAAACTCTTCCCCGGATCAGCCTCGCCCTCCATCGTCACTTGCCCCGCATCCTGCATATGCGTCGCTTCCATCGTGACTTGTCCTGGCTCGGTTCCCGTTGCACCGCCGCCCAGTTGAACAGAAGCGACATGCGAGCCACTGACTGTGCCTTCCACTGCGTTACTGGGCACTGCGGCGGGCGAGGTGATGCTTACTGGATCGGGCTGCGGAGAAGGAGACGGCAGGTTGCCTGGAACGGTAAGCGTTGGCTCCGCTGCAGCTTCGGCTTGTCTGAATTCTTCTAATCGTTCCGGAGAAGGCGAGGGCGTACGTGAGCGCTGGATAGGGGGAGTGGGTGTTTCGGCATCGAGGGACATGGAGATGGCGGTCGCATTCTGCATGCTTGTGGGCGGTACGGGAGGCTCGAACGAGGTCTCGGATGTTGCCCGTGTGTGGGCGATGGATGTGGTGGTGGTTGTTCGGTTTTTGGTGATGGTTCCCCTATGTTATTTACTACCTTCCTTAAGTTTCATTACATTTCGACAAGGTGTCGGTCGGGCCAAGAAAAGGACTAAAGCAACAGCAAGGATTAAGTACCTCGGAGCCAGTGAGTCAAAGGGAACTTACTCGGCTATTACTAACCGTTACAAAGTGGATGGTGCCCAGCTGGGAATGCAACACTCATTTTTATAGCCATCATCCATACCGGACTTTGCCTCTGAAGCTGCATTATTCACGAAGACACTGTCCTGACAACACTTCCCTTAAAAACTAGTATTCCATTCGGCTATACCAACGATTCCCTATCAACACAAACGAAATCCTCAATGCCAAAGATGGGAAACCAATTCATCAAATTCACAAAGGGATATGCACTATCCAAAACATCATCATAATCGGTGATGAACCAACTCAAATCAAATAACCGAAGATGTTACAGCCATAGTTTCAAAACCTGTCATGAAGGCCTAATTCAACACAATATCCCCATGAAAGTATGAAACCAACTGAAGGCACTGTTTCAAAAGCCATGTAAAACTCTGTGACTTGAATCAAACACATATTCAAAAGCCAAATTCAAAGGAAAGCAAATGAATGCAATGCAACAAACGGAAAGATTGGAAGGTGATTTATAGCAGCCCTGTTGCACTGACCAGAGCTGCCATGTGGCAGCCAGCTGCCCTTTATTTGCTATGATCCAACAAATTTTAATTTCCCATCCCAATCCCATCCTCAAAAGACAGACAATGATTCAACCAGCTCCTCAGGTAGAGTGCCCTGTCGATTTTAATGTGGGGATTGACATATTTCTCCTATTTCCATACTACCTTTACAGTAAATATACTACAAAAGGCAATGGCTACACCACTGAAAATATACCAACAGTCCACTCACACACATACATGTCATTCAAAACCAATGGCCTTTACCCAAACATTCACATTCAATAGGCAATGAACACACTCATTCCTCACAATGGACATACCATGATCATGTTCTCATCCACGCGTTAGGCAATAGCAACATGGGAATACCACTTACACGTATTGCAACCCAATAGATTCAA
>JASBWR010000033.1:0-210947 GCA_030039265.1 Naganishia cerealis | reverse complement strand
TGAGGCAAGGGAGCGGCCATATAGTGGTGATAATTGTGAATAATTGGATGACCACTGTATTCGTCGTAGTAATCATAAAGTGGTTGTTGTGGTTGTTGTTGTGGTGGTTGATGGTGTGGATGATAATAGCCATACGCCGGGGCCGAAGCTGGAGCCGGCGCTTGCTGAGAATAATACGATTGAAACATCAAACAAGTCTTAGTGAAAAGCTCGTTTGTAGGCAAAGTAACCAAATACTTCACCAAGAAAATCCAGGAAATGGATTATGGGATGATGACCTTAGAGGTCTGAACTATATTCCTGTGATCACCGAAAACGTCTATTAGAGACAGAAACCGATAATTCACAAGGAAAGGAAAAGATGCATAAGTTTCTCAGTCATATATGATTATTTGTACGCAGGCCAAGTGACACAAAACCGCCGCAAATTTTTTCTGCTGTCATGAGTCGTGCGGTGGCGAGTGGCTGGTCTAGACCGGGCAATAGGGGCTATGCGGCGGAGTAGGAGTTAGTTATGTGCAGGATGCTCTTGTCCTGCAGGGAGTTCGGTTGCAACCAAGTTTCGTAAGTGCGAACGATAGTTTCGTCTAAGATTTCGTCTAGAAGGCTATTTTTAAATTGTACGATGAAGTAGGTAGATTAGCGAACGTCCTTCTATATGTGAAACGGATTTATGATTTAGAATCATACTCTGGTACTGGAGTATAATTTCTGGTTTTTATCACGTTCTAGTATTTGGAGTCCTACATTATACTTGGAGTCTAACACTCCAAATTTTTAGAATGGTAACAATTCATACGTAGCTCATTAGCACACTTTTGGCTCGTCAGAATAAGGGCTATCTTTAGAAAATGACTGTGTCAAGATGATCCTGATTTCAATGCTGGCTTCAAAGTTCAGGATCTTCAGAATAGCACAGAAACTTCAATTGACAAACAGTATCAGATTTGTTTACAATTGTTGTCAGCATTGAGGCATTAGACTCGTTTTCGATTTTGAGTGAACACGTGCTACTTAACTATTTGTTCATTAAGATCAAAAATCGTTTGAGTATCCGATTGTTGTTCAATTGATGGAACTCAGTCGATAGTGATATAACTCGAACACTAATAGCGTCTCTTAGCTGCCAAGAAAGAGGCGGTATTGCGGATGTCAAATACAACTTTGAATTGACCGCTACTCTACCATAATCGACAACTATTCTGCTTCTTAAGTTCAATAGAAGATGGCTCGTTATAATACAGTTTCATCAATATGAGTTCATGAAGTCAATTCTTGAAATAAGCGGCCAGAAGATGAGAAAAATATCAAGTTTAAGATTCAAAGATCATTAGCTGTGTACAGTTCCACGTTTTCATGTTTGTTACCGTTGAAAATCCTAACTTGAAATAAAATTGAGACTCAATTTATAAACTGCAAATCATCATAATTAGCTCCTTGAACATTTGTTCATGAAGAATCTGTGTACTACATTGTCTCATCTTTAATTCCTATTTTTCTTTTACTTATATTTTATTCTATTTCTCGTATCTGTCTATAATCTATTCCCCCAATGAGGTAAAAACGCTGCGAATTGGGGGAAGTTTTGTTCCGCTAACGGCAATGCTGGAATCGGATTGAGAATTCTGGGATGCCTCCGCCACGGCAGCAGCCGCCCCCACCAAATTGGGGGATGATCCTGTTGGGGTTGAAACTGTTGATGGTGGTCGTTGAGGTTGCAAATGAGGTGATTGCAGTGGGGTTTGAAGTGGGGTATCGGTGGGGGAAATAATAAATCCAGCTTTTCCAGGAGCTTGATCAAAATTATGCAAAACCGGAGATCCGGGCCGTGACCGTTTGGATGGTGGTTGTCCAAATTCGAGGTTAAGCGAAGATGATGAAGTTTGTTTAGGAACAGTAAATTGATGCGAGGGTGTCTGGGTCCGTGAAGGTATATTTGGCTTTATAGGTGTCATTCTTTGTAGGGAACTTAGAGATCCGAGGGAGGTTAGATTTGTTGCTGAAGAAGATGCAACCCTTGACTTTTGATGGAAATAATCATGTAAGTTTGAAAGTGACAAATTGCTCTGATGAATTGCGGTGGTCAGAGGATGTAAACCGAGGCCATGAGGTGGTGGGGGTCCTCCTTGTTGGGGGGTGGAACCAGGTAGTCCCCCACTATACCCCACGAATGCGGTGGGTGAAGTACTGAGGGAATGGGCGGGAGAAGTTCCGGCGCTGCTGGCAGCGAGTTTTAGCAGCAGGGCGGAGTCGGATTTGGAAAGTTGCGTGGGGGATGATGGAAGAGAATAATGGGCGCCATTTTGCGGGGTTGGCGTTTCCATGGGGATGGGACCCGGACCTAGTGGGCGCGGAATTTGATTATGCATTGGGATGGATCCCGGAGGTGGAGGTGGGGGTGCCGATCCTTGCATTTGATGAGAAAGAACGTAAACCGGTTGATGATAATACCGATTCCCATTTTGGTCGACGGTGACCGGAATAGCAGGAACTTGATAAACCTGTTGAGGTTGCTGATGAATTCCGGGCCGGTCATAATAATCCGATACCAACTTTTCGTTTTGACGATTCTTGCGCTTGCGAGCGCTCGGATTGTTATGTATCCTTAAATGACGGGTGAGTTCATCCGACCTCGAAAATCGCTTGGTACACCCCGGAAACGTACATGGGTGGGGCTTTTCACCGGTATGAGTTCGGATATGCCGGGTTTGATGCTCCAACCTGTGAAACGCCTTATCGCACATGGGGCACTTATAAGGCCGATCCTCTTTAGGTTTGTCCGACAGCATGGTGGGGGGTTCTGGGTCACACGGGGAAAAATATGGTAATATTATAAAAAGTGATTGATTAAAATGTGGTTTAAAAACAAAAAGATATGCTGAATTCAATCTCACTGCATCGTGTCGCTTCTAGTTTTGGATGGTCTTCCTTCATAGTTATGTGGCATTTTCTTGCCACCAACCTTTCCAAATCAACTGGTAATGAGCTGAAAGTCACCTCTTTAAGATACAAATTCTTCAAGCTGGGGTGGTTGTGTTCAACGGTTATTCCCCAACCATCGCAGCCATAGAAAGTCTCCAATTTCGGGAATTCATTCAAATTTATATGTTTAGAATTCGACAATGAGAGGCAAGTGATTTTGAGATTCATATCATGGTCAGAGAAAAAACGAACACATGAAGACGGCATGTCTCTGAGGTCAGCATTTAAACCTATACTTCTACCTTTGAAAGCTGAGTTTATTTCATCAAGATCTCGACGCATTTCGAAAACGTTTTCCCATTTATAATGGAACCAAAGAGGACGCTTGATGGACTTTTTTTCGAGCACCTTGTGGATGTTTAGAAACCGGTCGATCTCGGTTTCAAGGTAGTAGCGGTCGGAAGCAATTTGATGGTAGTCGAAACTGGTTTCATAGTGGTCTTCAAAAATTGCATTTTCTTCCACTTGTAAAAGTTTGTTTGCATACCATAAATGATTGAGATTGTCAGCTGCTGCTTCAAGCATATTATCAGGAATGTTGTCCAATAATATTATGTTTGTGAGAAGTTCTGTGCTCAAGTAAGAGAAGCAATGCGTGAGTATTTCACGAGGTAAGTCATTTAGATTCATGAATAGTCTTTGAGTTTAAGTTCGCATGGCGAGGTTTATAGTGTGTGCAACTATGACACATAATGTAAAATGCAGGACCTATGCATGACATATAGGTATGATTCAGAATAATTTTCTTAACTAGATCAACAACCAAGCTTTAGTAAAGGTGTTTGTGACGTGGGAGCTTGCTATCAATGTCACGTCATTGAGGCGCATACTCATATTAAACTTTCAAGAATGTTCCTCATATCAAAATGAGAAGTCAATCTACATTGTTAATTCCTTGGAAAATTCATTTAATTAATTGCAAAATCTGAACTTTCAATTGAGACCAAATTTAGTTATTCTGGTTTCCGTGGACTTGAGTGCTTTCCTAGACTCATATGAAGAGTACGATTTGCTAGACCAGCTCATTATGTACAGGACCAGAGGCTGCAAAATTTCCCTCAGCTTATCAGCTTGATTCAAAGTTGGGTAACTCCTACTAGTTCTCCCAGGCAGTAGTATGCATCGTGCACCATTTCCATCTGCAACCTTTGAAGACTCTTGAAAACTACCAAAACCGATAATATATTTTGAAATCAGTAAACTTATCGAAAGTTTCCTCATCTTCATTTCGACTCAATGTTATCGCATCTCGTAAAGTCGGGACAATATATTTCCCTTGCCATTCACTTATACATATAAAAGAAGAGCCTTCGTGCTCAAGGATTTTGTTCTGCAGGCTGAAGTTTATTGTAGACGAATGAGAAAAATCCACCACGATGATCTTTCCTGTTCTAGCCAGGACGACAAATTGGTTTTTCCATCTTTGAGCCCTTATATTATTGAATCTCAATCAGCTTAACAGCTTGCATATTTGAAAGCATATTATAGCTCTTCTACTCGTGGTATTATAAATGAAAACTCACAGCAAACGTCTCCAAATGTTTGTATTAGGATACCTCTGGAGTCCTTCAATTTCATCGATCCCGGTTTCATTGAATTCAGGATATTCTAGAAACTGAAGATTGACTGGCATCTTTGCAACGTCAATGAGTTTAAACGCACGTCCTAGACGTAGTTGTGTAAGTTTCTCAGCTCCAACTAAATCAAGCGGCAATTGGTCAAGCCCAGTCCCCGTGAGATCAAGGGCTCTTAGCTCCAGATCCTTTGGTATCGTAAGACCTGATAATGCTGAATTTCCTTCAAGGGATAGTGTTTCAATATGGGACTTAACTTTCAATGAACTGAACTTGTTAGAACTTAAGTCTAGAAATGTAACTGTTTGCGGTATGGTCAAATCGTTTATGTTTTGCAAGTCATTGTCATACAACATTAGCTCATTCAAGCCGAGGGGTAGCTCGATCATTCTATCGTTGATTGTCGTTAGGTGAGAGTTGCTCATATCCAATTCTCTCAATCTTGACCCCTTGGCAAATTTGACTCCATTCATACCCGACAAGTTCAAGTGGTTAAGGCGAAGTTCTTGAATTGATGATGGGAACGTGTAGTTTTGAAAAGATCCTGTTC
The DNA here is from genome assembly GCA_030039265.1 of Naganishia cerealis. Taxonomy (NCBI): domain Eukaryota; kingdom Fungi; phylum Basidiomycota; class Tremellomycetes; order Filobasidiales; family Filobasidiaceae; genus Naganishia; species Naganishia cerealis. The sequence goes on along the minus strand of JASBWR010000033.1, from coordinate 205,841 downwards.
CAGCTCTGCAGAGGTCTAAAACTTTTAAATTAGGAGGCAATTCAGACATCTGGGAGAGTTCTAGCTCTCCGAATTTCATAACAAGTACTTGAAGACTATCAGGAAGTTTGGAAATATCTGTCAAACTACTTCCAGTCAAGTCAATATACTCAAGAACGGGAGCTTCAATTTCAAATTCCGTTAAAGCATTGTCGCTCAAGCACAAATATTCACAGCAAGGAAGAAACGCTTTAAAAGTTGAAACCGCATTAGTTTCTAGTGAAAGTCTCTTCAATCGGGCTGGTTTTAGCCACTCGTCTATCAGCTCAATTTCACAACAAATCAACTCAAGCTCGACTATTTCAGGTGGAAAAAAGTCTTCCAAGTCTTCAAATTGAGCCCACTGAACCGAAAGTTTGCGCAAGCTGATCGGTAAAAAAAAATTATAGCCGATGGTACCTCGTGGCCTATACAATGTAAGGTTGAGCAAGTTGGGCGGTAATTTACAATCGTTGATATTACCTGATGGCTGCCATAATGTAAGGGAACTCAAATGGGAAAATTCAGTCAAATTTTTGAGGTTTCCACCATACAAGGAGTACAATGAGCTTAGCAGCGAGGGAATCTTCGCCGAAATTGAACCAGAAAATCCAAGACTTGTCACCTTGGGGCCGACCATGGTGAGGACTTCATCCTCTTCTATTGCCCCTTCACCGATATACGAAAAATGTTCCAAATCTTTGTTCCAGAGTGTTCTGACTAGCGAGGAGAAACCAAAAGGCTCTCGTTCACATTTTAAAGACAACACTTTGAGAGCTTCTAGCTTTGGGTGGTTTTTACTCATTCTTATCGTGCAGTCTTTTGCAAACAACTTTATCAAATTAGTCGGTAATGTGCTGAAAGTCACCAGGTTGAGAATTACAGTCTTCAAGCTGGGGTGAGAGTGGTCAACTCTTATTTCGCATTTTTCGCCATAAAAAGTCTCCAATTTCGGGAAAATATTCAAATCAATACAATATCCACGAAAAGGGTTCAATGAAAGGCAAGTAATTTTGAGATTAATGTCATGGTCTGAAAAAATGGGATAGACTTGAAACGCCGGGTCTTTGAAGTCAACACGAATGCCCAACTTTTGTCCATTGTAAACCAGATTTATTTCATCAAGATCTTTCTGCATGTCAAAAATGTTCTCCCATCTACAATGAAACCAAAGAGGACATTTGAGTGACTTTTCTCCAAGAATCTTGTGTATTTGTAGAAACCGGTCAAAGTCCGTTTCATTGTAAACTCCAGTACCCTCAATGCCTTGAATTCCTTCAATGTCTTCAGTACCTTCAATTGTACTTACATCGATCCCCCGAATTTGCTTCGAATGCCATAAATGATTGCAATTCTCAGCTACAGCTTGGAGTATATTTTCAGAAATGTTCTCCAACAGTAATATCTTGACGAGATGTTTTGTGCTCAAGTACGAAAAGCAATGTGTGATTATTTCACATGGTAAGTCATCAAGGTTCATTATTAGACTTTTAGGACCTCCCCTTTAATGGATATAAAGTTTAGTGCGGCGCACGGCAATATGAAAGGTGAATTGTGTCACGTGACCGCGGAGTTGGGGTACTTTTAGGCACCGCATGAAAACCCACAAAACCACCTCTTTTCAGCATATAAAGCCAGTTTTGTCTACTTCCACTATACACTAGACCCAGCCGTTTCTTTCTCTCATTCGTGTGAGAATTTCTGGTTGCAAATCATTGCCTTTCAACACCGCATTTATGAACCACACACGCCCTCGGCTGCAAGAAATGAACGGCTCGGCCCATGAACGAGGCGCACGGCTCCAATTTCTTCACAGCACGGGGTGGCTAAGACATGTCATTTGTAGGTTCCAAGGGTATGATAATCAACAATTAAATAAATTATGCTTTTATCAATTATATTCATATCAATCATATCAGTTATAGCTTTCAAATACTTCAACTTAGGTAGTGCTACAGAGCCAAAAGTTGGCCCAATTGTCTTTAATTCAACTGATTGGAGTAAATACGGCTATCCAATTCTTAATCGGCCGATTGAATATCCATATATGATCGAATTATTTCAGGATCCAAAGCAGTATTTTATGAGTCTGGTCCCTCGAATATTAATGTAGGTGACTTGTTATTGATACAAACGAATGGCGCTCAGTACAAGGTCAATAATGAATGGTATCTGGTTGGAGCAGTTGGTCCCGATGGAAAATACTTCAAGATTTCAGATGAATACATGAAAGCAATTGGCATTGATAGTGATGATGTTACTAGTTACGAAAGTTCTCATGATGTTGAAGTTCTTATAAATGATATGGAAAAAGTGGAGGGCCAAGTACTTGCTAGTGAACTTGAAATTTTGTCATATTATGAAGAAATATTAAGGAGGAAAGGAAAAATGTTGAATGAAGATAGAACACAAGTGCTACCAAGAACATGAAAATGAATTCAAGCTAGCTGAAAACCTTAATCTTTTATGGTGTTCAAAGCAACTTCAAAGTGTCAAAAATAAGATAATAGCAGATATTCCCCATGGGAAACAGATCTCGACCGCTTTCCACGAAATTCTTGTTCCGGTATAAATTCAAGATGAGACCCGCCTTGCGTTGAGCGGTGTCCTCATGCCATTACAGCTAATAAATCATATGGTAGTATTCTTTTTGGTATTTATGGTTCTTTCCATCAGAAACCTGATCGAGTATATTGGTTTTGAGATGTTTAGTTGCAATAGTACCTCTTTGGCTTATCACAATATTTTCGCGAATCTCGCTTATCTTAATCGTAAATTTCTCAAAGTTTACTAAATTTACGATTTCACTTGAATGAAACCTAGAAAAAAATACAGTCATAGTGGATGCATCAACTGTAAGAAAAGCAGTATAAAATGCGACGAGGCCTTAAATGGATGTCTGAGTTGTAAAAGAAAAGGATGGAACTGTGAATATGAAAATAAGATTTTCGTTTATCAACCCGATCAAGATACAGTTAAAAGAAAAAGGTTCAAAAAAGTTAAATGGAAGGAACAAGCAAATCCATTCGAAACCAAAGTCTCTCCTGCGAATACCTTTGGGTTTATAGGAGAGTTGATTGATATCTACAAGGAATATTCTGAAGAGAGAAACCATGGAAATGTTCTAAAAATTGATCACCAGATGCTCGATTGTAAAGCACTAGATGAAGCCAGTATGAGGAACCACTTAAGAGTTCCGGAATATGTCCAGCATTGGAAGCCGTATAACAAGGAGAGATGTGATGAACTACAAGAAAAATTGGATGCGAGAGGAATACGAAAAGGAAACCTACATTTTCACGAATACGATGCTGAAGTCCAAGAGTTTATCTTCCATTATTTCATTTCAACGAAAGCAGTATACAACTTTATCTTAGTTCCAGACGATGAGGATAATTGCATATCTCGATGGTTCCTTCTGTTTGCTCCGAAATACTCAATAATTGGACTTGTCGTAAATGCTATAACTTGCAATCTTTTGGACATTCGATGTTCTGACAACAGATGGCTTTGTATCATGCAACGAAATATGTCTGCTACGCTTGATAATCTATCGATACGAGTTGGTGAATGTAATTCGTTTGCTGAAATGTCATGCTACTTGATGTCGATCATGTTTTTATTTTCGGAAAGATCTGCTACCAACCTGGATATCTGGAGACTACATTTGAGAGGAGCACATGCTATTCTCGAGAAATGTGATACGCTTTACAGTTACATTTCGAATTCTGGTGAAAGAGATATTCAGACAGAGAATGCTATACACATGTTTTGCTTTGCCAAAAATTGGTTTGTGAGCTCTGAAACTATAGCCTGTTTGTCGGCTCCGAATGGAGGCGCTGTGAAGAATATCAGCAGCTTGAGAAAGCTATTGGGCTATACTGGTGGTTCACCTGAAGATGGTTTTCTTGTAGGTGGATTCAACCTCATAAAGTGCTATTCTCAGCTGCTTACACCTGTGTTTGTCGAGGTGATTCTCTTCATCATAAATTTCAAAAGTACCACGGGGATTCTGCTTACGGGAAGCGAAGGTATTTTGCAAGATTTGCAATACTCTGAAGAATTAACAAGTCTTGGTGAGAACCTCTTGAAAAAAATTCAAGCAGTAGAAACCCAAGAATTGGATTTGCTGAGCATCAAGGACCATGTGTTGCGAGCATACATGAAGGCATGCAATAGGGCGTATTGCTGTGCTCTCAAAATATACATTTGGTCTGTATTTTTGGGCAAATCCGTTTACGGAATTGAGGTTCAGCGTTGCGTTCAAACTATAGAGGAGCAGTTGGTCACAATGCACGAGATAATGAGATTTGGATTGTGTATCCATTGGCCTTTATTCATTGCAGCCTTATGTGCTCCGCCAGGAAATCAAAGGAAAGTCCTCATGGGGGCTTTAAAGTCAATTTCCAACAACGGCACTTTCGTGGCCCAAAATACCGTCAATCGGGTCCACAGTTACTGGGATATTATAGACAAGGGAGGAATGATCCAGGAAAAAGATTTTGACAGTATAACTATGTGAAGATCCAAAGCATATATTAATTTATCTATCAGAAGCGGATCTCGCCAACACAATTACATTGTCCTTTGATAGAACACTCACAATTGGGTCGAGCTGAAGATCTTTGTCGGTAACTTCAGAGTACGGCACAATTCCCTTGGCTCGGCACTCTTCTTCGGTGAAGGTTCCAAAGTAATCAAACTCGTCTTCTTCTAAAACGTCTTTATGAGGCCAGATGTATGACGAAACGATAACCAAAAAGAATGAGATACAGTATTCGAAAACGGTGTTTCCGTAGTAAAAGTTTCGAATACCTGTGCTCACTTTAATTGACGGGGTGACACTATTGATCAAGCCTGGCAAAGCAGGAGCAAACGCAATCACCCAAATGATCAAGTATCGGTAGTTAACTCCATGGAAATACCAGTACTTACCCTGTTTATCATCAGAGTACAAGTTGGACAATTTCAAGTGTTTTTTTCGGACAATCCAGAAATCGGCAATGATGATACCAACGATAGGTGACATGAACACAGAAAACGACGACATGACGGTAACGAAAGTTGAAGATGTGTTGTAAAAATCCCAAGGTTGGACTACCCACGATAAGAGGGCGGTGACTATACTGCCTCGAGTGATATTAAAGTATCGTGGAAGCAAGCCAGATAAATCCATTCCACCAGCATAACCATTTCCCATGGTATTGAAGCAGATTTGTGACATTGTAAAAATTGTCCCTGCAAAGAACGCTGCCGCTCTTGAAGTGGCACTATAATCTCTTTCCAACCAGAACATGATCAACTGGTTGGGTTGCCATATGTCCAAGCCGTATCTGGCCTGGAAAGCCGAGGCCGAAACGAGACCCATCAATGGCACAATGGTACCAACAACCACTAACGAGAAAATAGTGCCATATAACGACGACCATGTCTTTTTAGAGAACCTCGTGAAGTCAGACTGATTGGAGACTCCAGCAGAAAGACTTCCGTACCACGAACTTATACCATAGATCCAGTACCAACCTCTTGTAGAAGAGCTCATTTTCGAGGAAGCGTGCATCAACGGACCACCGTTACCCCCATTTCTTGCTACTGCCCAGATCGTCATTCCTAGCATTGCAAAGAACGTCAACGAGCAAGACACCATCAATATCTTGTTGAATCTTTCTGGTTTCAAGAGTAATGGAGGAAGAGAAATTAGCTGGAAAATGACAAATCCCACCAATTGCTGGGTATTCATGTGTACCGATTCTGGAATGGTGTTTTTCATCGTCAAGTAACTGTGGCTCCAGGATGCAAAAACACAGCTTAGACACAAAGACCCAAGATACGCTTGAGACCCAAACCACACCACCGACAAGATGATTCTGATAATAATTCCGATGGAGGAGCCTCGGATCCCAAACACCACTCTTTGCGAGATGGTATAACCGATGTGAAAGTACCCGCCAGGGGCAGCGTTTAAAAGAGCCAACGCAGAAATAATGACATTTCCAATAAGAATAATACCGATGGTTTCACCAACCGAAAGTCCCAAAGAGAGTAAGGAAGATGCTCCTGTCCACGAAGAAATCGTAACGTTTGTGATAGACCAGTAGAAAGTGAGCGACCACACACCCCATGTTCGTCTTTTGGGACCCATTGGAATCACATCTTTATTTCTCAAATAGGTAACTTTTTCAACGCCTTCTCCCGGCGAGACCTCGAGAAACTTGAGAGCTTTGGCTATAGTTGACATATCAGACGCTCACGATTCGGTATTTGCGTTTTCATGGATGCGAATGCAAGTTATAAACTTCAACGTCGGCGACCTAAATCGAGTATAACATGATATTTTGATTGATAGTAAAACTTTCTGAAATGGGTAATAATTGCGAGATCGCGGAACGTCGATGCGGAACGCCGATGCAGGTTTATGCGCCTCGTATCTCGATAAGGTTTGACACAATGCACGAACAGATTTCGGCGGTTTAATTTTGCATGCCGCGCTTTCCGCGCCATTCATTTAGCGCACGGCCCCAAACCATTGCGTGGTGCGGGGGTCGCATTTGCGTATCAGATGCCAATTTGGATCGAGCCGGATATTAGGAATTATTTCCATTTTGGGATGGCTCGCAATATATTCCAAATGCGGCGGTTGCAAACCGGCGCATCGTATTGCTATATTTAATCCCATGGAAGCTCTACTCTTTCTCTACTTTCAGAGTTGCGATGTCTGACAAAAACTTGTTGATTGGAATTGACGTTGGAGGCACCAATACCGATTCGGTGTTGCTTGATCCCTCCAAGTTTGCATCCGAAACCCGAGGAGTTATCGCTTATCACAAGTCTTCTACTACCGCAGACGTTTCAGGAGGCATTTCTGATGCTCTCGATAACTTGCTGGTTGAGAAAAACGGATACTCTCCAAATAATGTGTTGGCTGTAACCATCGGAACCACCCATTTCATCAATGCTGTTATCGAGCAAGATCGAGCAAGATTGGCACCAGTGGCCGTGATCCGTTTATGTGGTCCCTACTCGAAGGGATCTGGACCATTTTCCGATTTTCCTGCTGGATTGACGAAAATCATCAAAGGTTATACAGCGTTCGTGAATGGAGGTCACCGGGTGGATGGTAACGAAATCCAGCCTTTAGACGAAGCTCTGATTTTGGAACATGCCACTAAGATCAAAAGTCTTGGAATCAAGTCGGTGGCTATTGTTGGAATCTTTTCCATCATCAATAAAACCCACGAGCAAAGAGCGGCCGAATTGGTGCGACTGGTGATGCCCGATGGTGACATTGTCATGTCTCATACGGTGTCCCGGATTGGTCTTATTCCTCGTGAAAATGCCTCGATTTTGAATGCTTCGGTGATGTCTTTTGCAGGAAAAATCATCAGGTCGTTTATCAGATCTGTGCGTTCGAAAGGTTTCAAGTGTCCCATAATGTTGACCCAGAATGACGGAACCGTGTTAACGGTGAGCGAGGCTCTTCAAACTCCAATCCGGACATTCTCTTCGGGAGCCACCAACTCCATGAGAGGTGCTGCCTTTCTCTGTGCTCAAGAAGGAGATATTCATGGCAAGACCATAGTTGTGGTTGACATTGGTGGAACCACCACAGATGTTGGTCTCCTCTTACCCTCTGGGTACCCAAGACAATCTATGTCGTATTCTGAAGTTGGAGGAGTCAGAGTCAATTTTTCAATGCCTCAAGTCGAAAGTATAGGTCTTGGAGGAGGGTCGATTGTGCGGGAAACCAAAGGAGAAATCACCGTTGGTCCTGATTCTGTGGGAGCAGACATTAAGCAAAGAGCCCTTGTGTTTGGAGGTGACACTGTTACGTCAACTGATGTCACAGTAGCAATTACTGAAGAAAAGTCCATGTTTGACCTCGGCGACAAAACCGAAGTTCAGAATTTGTTCAGTGACTCTTACAAAACCAAGTTCCAGCAGGTGGTCAAGACCAAGTTGGAAAGAGTCATAGACACAATTAGAACCAGCCCTGAACCTATTCCGGTTCTTTTGGTTGGTGGAGGTTCTTTTATCTCACCAACTACTTTGGATGGAGCTTCGAGTGTCCACCGGCCACCATACTACCAAGTTGCCAATGCCATAGGTGCTGCCTTGGGTAAGTTATCTGCCTCTCTTCAGAAGATTGAGGTACTCGACAGCATTGCTGATAAAGACACTGTGATTGAAAAAATGAAGAAAGAAGTCACTGCTGATATAGTTGCCAAGGGCGCAGTTGAAGACTCAGTTGAAATAGTTGAGCTCTCTTATGACCCGGTACCATATGTGGACAGAACCTATACTTTTGAGATTAAAGTAGTAGGTGACATTGACTTTGAAAAGGTATCTGATACGCTTGAAGAGCTTGAAAGTGCAAACAAGACAAGCTTCATAGATTCAACTGAAGCCGAGCAAGAGGATACTTTCCACAAGAATTCTTCATACGCTGACAAAGATGTGTCTCATGCCGACCAAGCCAAAATCGACTACCAGGCGTATAAACCTTTCGTCAACGAACTGAGAGAGTGGATTATTTCCGAGACAGACTTGGAGTTTATCCGGATAGGAACCTATATTCTTGGTTGTGGAGGTGGTGGTACACCTTATCCTATCTTTTTGGAGATGAGAAACATGCTTCGAGATGGTGCCAAGGTGAGAGTTATCAACTTGCACGATGCTCCAAAGTATGCCAAAGGTGAAGGAAAGTTCATCACTGTGGGTTTTGCCGGCTCACCAACAGTTGCTGACGAACAACTCCAAGGTGATGAACTTTCTGATGCTGCAAACGCCTTGTTTGACTATTTGAAATCAAAGCCAGATGGAGTGTTCCCGCTTGAAATTGGTGGTGGAAATGGGTTCAAAGGAATGTACTGTGGAGCTTCGACCAAGTTGGATATTCCCGTCATAGATGCTGATCTTATGGGTAGAGCATACCCCACGCATGCTCAGATTCTACCATGTGCTCTCAAAGACGACTTGTACTTGAAGACCACATCTGTTTCTGATGGAAATGGAAATGACTTTTTGATAACTGGAGCCCAGTCCAATCTCTATGTGGAGAAAATGATGCGTGCTGCTTTGGCCGAAATCGGTGCTCATGTGGGAGTGGTCAATGTTCCAATGTCCAGCAACGATTTGGTTGACTACACGGTTCATCACTCTCTTTCCACTGCTTGGAGAATTGGCAGAGCCGTTCGTATTGCTCGCCAAAAGTTTGAAATCGAAAAGTTGCCAGAAAGAATCATTGAGTCTGTTGGAGGCCCAGTTACAGGAAGAAAGATTTTTGCCGGTAAGATTGTTGGTATCGAGAAGAAACTCTTTAAGGGGCATGTTTATGGAGAAGTCATTATTGAAAACGAGGAAAAGGACAAGATGGTTATTCCTTTCAAGAATGAAAATATTGTTGCGAAAGTCCAAAAAAATGGCTCCAAAACATGGGAAACGGTTTGTTCGGTTCCTGACTTGATTTCAGTATGTGATGCTGATAACGGAGAGGCAGTTGGAACTCCGGAATATCGATACGGAATCATGGTATTTGTATTGGCTTTCTCCCCTTCAGACTTGTGGATAAGTACTCAGAAGGCTTTGGATGTTGGAGGACCAAAGTTTTTTGGACCAGCTTTTGATGATGTTGAGTACAGTCCCGTTGGAAAGTATGTGCCACCAGTGTCGGTTATTGATGAATTTGGCAATTGAGGAGCACTTTTTTGGAGCTTGAGTCAAGCTAGAATTTTGAGAATTGGCACGAAGTTGAAGATTGTCTTGACATAAAAGTGTGTCTTGCTCGAGACAGATTTATTTGCAAATAAAATGTATAAAACAAACCACAGAATAACTCTTGGCTATTTCGTAAAAAGCTTGTTGTGGTCGCTGTTTGAAGTTAGTATTACAGTTTTGAAGTGCGAAATTTTGCAGCCATTTTCATGAAAGACAGATTAGAGAGCAATACTCATTGACTCAAAAATGAAGGATATTAGAGCAATACGTACATGAAAAATCAGTGACACCATATTTGTACAACTAAGACAGAACTTAAATTATTTATTTGGGCATACAAAGCAGAGCCAATATACATGAGCTTACTTTATTCCGATGTGGCTATTAAGCGCCGGCAGTTAATGATAAAACATTCGGGGCTCTCCATAGTCACATTACTCAGAATCCACATTTTCCAAAAAAGCATTAGGCAATTTTCAGTTTCACTAAGTTTACGGTCTTTGACAAACCTCATATCTTTCACCTCTGTATCTTCGATGAAATCCGGCGATACAACGGAAGACCATCTTCGTCACTACGTTGTAGAACGAAATCAGGATGTTCAAAATCACCTCCGTATTTCAAATATTGAAGTGTTGATGGCATTTCTGAAACATCCAAGCTCTCCACTTCAGGTCCTAATTTCAACATCTCAAGTTTCCTTGCGTTCAACATCCCAAAGCTGAAGTCTTTCCATCCCACCTCTTCCAAGACTAGCGACCGAAGGTCCAGGTCGGCAGACACTTGCAAGTTAGAGAAGAAAGGATTATCGCTAATGAGCAAAGTCTGTATGCTTGAAGGAACATTGAACGATTCAAGCCTGTTATTTCCCAAGTCCAAAAATTTCAATGACTGTGGGATCAGGAGATCATCGATGGTCTCCAATCCATTTCCATATAAGTCCAACCACTCTAAACCTTGTGGTAATTTGATGGTAGCGTCACTGATCACTCCCAATGAAGCCATGCTCAAGTTCAATTTCTTCAACTTTGAATCAGGAGGAAAATTGATGCCCGAAATCTCCAAAGGGTCTCCAGAAAGGTCAATCTCTTCTAAAGAGGCAGGAAAAGTAAAGTTTGTCAACTTGCCTTTGGCTGAAATGTACATAGTTAATGTTTTGAGAGCTGGGGGTAAATCTTTCAAAGTAGATAGGTCAATCTCATTGCTGCCCACCAGTAGATCTTTGACTGTGTTTGAAACTCTGGGAAATGCGCTGAACAGATTTTCATTCAAGTTTAACGATATCAATTTGGGAGTATTGATACGAATTGCTTCTAGTTCGTTGCCGCTCAAGTTCATATCCGTACAGTCAGGAAGATCACATTTAAATTCAGTCAAATCGTTATCGGTTATAGATAACTTGACGAGAGTTTTGGGCAAATTGGTGGTTTCGTAGTGTTCTAAAGCACAGTCAGCCAACGTGAGGTCCAATAAGCCTTTTGGAAATACTATTTTTTTAACTCCACATTCTTCAGCGTACCTAATGTAAATCTTGGTCAAATTAGGAGGAAAAACCATCGAATTCAACTTTTTCAGTGGCCATTGAATTGAAAGTGTTTTCAAATTGGTAAATTTTGTAATATCGTTAATCACTTCACCTCCTATAATGCTAATTTCTTCTAGCTCAGGAGACATATCATTCGTCATACTTCCGAAAAATCCAACTCGGCGTAGCTTACTCGACTTGAGCATATGTCCAAGTCTGTGACTCTCTCTATCGGTAACGACGAGTTCTTCAAGTTCGTCATTCCACAATGTATCTTGCAATATGTCATCCCCGAACAACGTCATACAAAAGAGTGAGCTGTAACAGTTTCCTTGACAGTGGGGGCTGTTACTAACAAGTAATGATCTTAACTGTTGCAATCTAGGCTGAGGATGTCGCCAGACAATTTTGCAATCCACCAACGATAATTTATTCAAGTTGCTTGAGAGATTGGAGATCACGCCATTGAACAATGCGAGCTCTTGAAGCGAATGATCAAGGCTAACCACAACTCTAACTTCATCTCCACGAAAGCTCCTTAAATTTTCAAAGTGATCCAAATTGACATCGATTAAACAAAAGCTTCTAAACTCCAAATGAGTTATGATGTTTCTAACATCGCTATTTGCAAGCAAAGAAAAACATTGTTCATCAAGGTACCTCGTTGAGACCTCTATCTTTACTTCCTTTTGTGCTGTGTGTTTTGACTGTATTATTCGAATGGCATTTAGCATCTCCAGAATTGACATAATGTAAAACAGCAATTTCAACTCATTTTCAATCATTTTATGCTTGTCTTTTTTTACAGATTGCAGTTTCTATGGCCCTTGTTTCAAGGTGGGGATGGCAAATGGGGCAATGACTCACTCTTATCTGCTGAAATGAACCCACAGTGTTCTCAGAGAATAAAGTTTGAAGGGAATTGACTCATGCGAAATATTTCATAAGCTTTATCGCTGAAGTTGTTCTAAGAGATATTATCACTTCAGTTGCTTTTGAAGCAGCCCAGCAACTCTTTAATGAGAGAATATGTCCAATCCTTTTTGCAACATTCTCCAAAAATATAATCAAGTTGTTATCATACTGGGTAGCCATGAAACCCCATTCAAGTGCAATTGAGATTAGCGATAGTAGAAAGTATCGCGTAAGCAGTTACCAGAAACAAGGTTTAGCCTTGCTGCTTTAGTCATTTTGTCCATTTTAAATTTGAGTGCAAAAAAGTCATGTAGAAGCGATACCAGCGTATTCCAAATTTGACAGCCGACTATGAACAATCTTAAGAGGTGACGAATGTTGACGCACTAATTAACGTAGACAACAAAACTATTTCTGGAGTCCACAATTTGGGTCTTGTTGAAAGCAAATTTCGAAATTGAAGAACGGGCTCGAACTTTATTGTGAGCTTACTTATTCTTTGTTGGTAATTAGGAGTGAATATAGTATCAATTCAATACTCCGCATTTTTTATTGAACAAATATATAAGTTAGATATAATGCGCAGTTTGAAATAGAGCATATTCAACGATGATATTGTCACGCTTAGCATTTTTGACAATTCTTTTTTTAAGTTGCCTATGTGATAATGCTACTGAGCAAGTAACTAGACAGGCAATAAGAGAGCAAATAATGCCCTGTTTGGAAAACACCAGTACTGAGGCTGTAGTTAATTATTACGCCAACTCAGTATTTATATACTTAAAGAATGACGAAAGTTTTTCTCCAAATTCGACACATAAGGAACTAGCTGACTGCTTGCACAATCGTACAGCGCCAGCGTCGGTACAAGTTATCGATGGGCCGATCTCAGAATCATCCAAGTATTACAACATTGTTGGGCAGGGTGAGAGAGATAACAGTTTTGACTACGAAAGCGATGATGCAACTGACAGTACGGGTGCATCAAGTGATTATAGTACAGACCTCAACCAGGGGATGGTAGCCATAGGTGATGAATCTAATGGAGTAATGAGGCCCATCAGTAACTATAAAAGAGACATAGCGTATGCGACGTTTCATAGTATAGGTGATTGTGGTGGCGTCATTAAGAAACTGGGCACTTTCAAATATATTTATCAGTCAGTACTACCAAACGCGAATTCAATTGTACACTGGAGCATATTTTGGTTGCGAATTTTAAACATTAACAGCAACTTTAGAGAATGTTCCACCGAGTTTGTCATTCGTTAACGACAAAGCCATTATAATTGAGTCTGTGAACTTGAATTTTGGCGGCAAATCCATAAATTTCAGGAATCGAATTTCGTGATACTACCACCTTTAGTCGGCCGCGCATACCGGGAACCACGGCCGACTTGCCGACGAGCTCGGTTTGCATGGGCCGATGCAGGATTTAATGCAAGATAAAGGGTTCCGCGCGTTACCGAGATTCCTCAAGGTTGCCATGTCGTGGTCAATTTGCAATCGTTCCATGATTAAGGGACCAGGCGTTCATGCCATTGGCTCCACACGAATAGCATGCTCGAATGTTTACCGTAGAAACGTGGGGGCTCTCTACTTTTCTTCAATGAGCAGAAATCTTAACAAGCTTGAGGAACTGAAGAAACCTGAGATTATCCAAAAGAGTTTTGTTGAATTGAAACCACCCAGTAAGGCTCAGAAGATTTGGAAAAACACAAAGAGGATCACTCTTTTTTCTTTGTTAGTTGGTGGTGGAATTTTGAGCTACTATGTCTATCTGGAGTCGCATCCAGGACAGCAAGAGAAACAGGCACCATTTTTCAAGAATGGTCAAAAGAAGAAAACTATTGTTATTTTGGGCTCGGGCTGGGGCTCAATGTCTTTCCTCAAGAACTTGGATACCTCGTTGTACAATGTTGTGTTGGTTTCTCCCAGAAATTACTTTCTTTTCACTCCATTGCTTCCATCCTGCCCAACAGGAACCGTTGAAATTAGGTCCATTATAGAGCCTGTTCGTGCTATTACTCGAAAGCTCAAGGGTGAAGTTACCTATATGGAAGCCGAAGCCACGGAAATTGACCCAGTAACCAAGAAAATTACTGTCAAGCAGTCCACTACCGTTCATTCTGGCCATTCGGGAGACGATTCCAGCTCCACAAAGTCAACTGTAGACTATGGTGGAATGGAAGAAATCACCACTTCGGTCGATTACGATTATTTAGTTATAGGTGTGGGTGCCCAGCCTTCAACATTTGGTATACCTGGTGTGGCAGCTCACTCAGTTTTCTTGAAGGAAATCACCGATGCCGTCACCATCAGAAAACGCTTGATGGATGTCATTGAGGCTGCCAACATCTTACCCAAAGACGACCCGGAAAGAAAACGCTTGCTTAATATCGTCGTTTGTGGAGGTGGACCAACTGGTGTTGAAGTTGCCGGTGAATTGCAAGATTACATCGACCAGGATTTGACGAAATGGATGCCTGAGGTTGCTTCCGACTTGAAAGTGACTGTTGTGGAAGCCAAATCTCGTGTATTAAACACTTTTAGCGACAATTTGGTTCACTATACCCAGGATATCTTCCAGGACACCAACATTGACTTACGAACAGACACTAGGATCAAAGAAGTGAACGATAGAATGGTCATGGGTACTAGACATGCCAAGGGAGGCGATGAATATGTCGAATTTCCTTACGGATTGTTAATTTGGGCAACTGGTAATGCTCCAAGAGGAATTGTTACGTCGTTATTTTCCAAGATCGATGCACAACGCAATGCTAAGCACGGACTTTTCGTGGATGACAGGTTGTTAGTCAATGGTACCGACAATATTTACGCCTTGGGTGACTGTTCAACCTTGAAATACGCTCCAACAGCTCAAGTTGCTTTCCAAGAAGGAATCTTTTTGGGCAAACACTTTAAAGCGTTGCATGAAATTGACACTTTGAACTACAGGATTGAGAATGCTCATGCCAACGATAATGTCGAAAGCTTAAAGAGAAGGGTTGACCGTTTGCAAAAAAACTTGCCCATCTTTGTCTACAACCACAAAGGATCTTTGGCTTACATTGGTTCAGAAAGAGCTGTTGCTGATCTTGTATGGGGTTCGTGGTCAAAAGTTTCGACTGGGGGATCCTTCACGTTTTTGTTCTGGAGATCCGCTTACATCTACATGTGTCTTTCCGTCAAGAACCAAATTCTTGTGTGCATTGATTGGGCGAAAGTGTACATGTTTGGCAGAGATTGTTCAAAGGAATGATGATTATTTGATAAAATACTAATTAGATTAAGGTATTGTGAATGATAGACTAATCTTGGATTTGTTACTTGCGGAGTGATGCTAGTATTGATATTGAGAAGCAACACCATAGTTTGATCCGATTTTTTAAAAATTGCAGAAATGTAAAA
Organism: Naganishia cerealis; assembly: GCA_030039265.1. Lineage (NCBI taxonomy): Eukaryota > Fungi > Basidiomycota > Tremellomycetes > Filobasidiales > Filobasidiaceae > Naganishia > Naganishia cerealis. The sequence continues at coordinate 190,255 of JASBWR010000033.1, read as the reverse complement.
TTTTGCAATATTGAAGAAATATATATCAGATCGTTCATACTGCTTATACATTAGTACTCTGCATGTTACTTCCACCAACTCACTGCTTCCATTTTCTTCAACTACTCTACATCTTTAATTTTCCAAATTTCGCAGCCAAATTTTTTCATGGCTATTTCAGTACTAAAGAGAGTCCAAGACCAACTTGGATGAAAGTAATATTCTGCTCGATAGAAATTGTTGGGAACAGCAAAATTGGGCTCTAATGTAAGTGGAACATGTGCAACAAACTCAAATTGACTTATTTGAAAAATCCAGTATTGATCAAAGGTCAAATGAAGAACCAAATCACAACTGACTTGACCGTTTGTTAATTCCAAGAAGCCAATCTCTCTTTGTATAGTTCACTAGGCAATTACTGTGGATCTGACCTGGCTGGTGTTAGTTCAGTTCTACGTCAAACTGCAATACTAGGACTCCTACTAGATTACCTATTTCAGCTATTAAAACCTTTTAGCATTCTCGATTGCAACGTGCAAATTAAGACAATTATATGCTCGATGGGTATTTGTATTCTACAATGTATCTACTTTGTGTGTAAAATGGTCAGTTCTCTTTTCCACTTGTAATACGCTTCTTATCCATAAATTTGAGTTACAACAAACAAGGTTTTTTTTCTGGAACTACCTCCAGATAAAGAAGTCAAGATTCCGTACTAATCGCTTAAAGCTTAAATACTATCATCAAATTCAAAATAGATAATAACTCATTATTATAATTCGAGAAAACTAAAGTAATATAGGAAAGGGGTACTGTGAGCAGCTGAATGATAAATATAACAGTACCAGCCTCAATCTATATACTCATTGACCATTTTATATTTTGAGTTTGTTCAATCTAAATTAGTTCGCAATCTATGCTATGGTATTTACCATTTTCGTATGTTGTATTTTATGACTCGGTTCAATGAGCGCCAATATCCTTACAGTGCTTCAACCACATATCTATACGGGAATTATGCACTTGGCAATAAGAACCTAAAATCAAGGTTCCTCATATTTCACTCTTCGGAACCACTTCCTATTTCGCACTTCCATAATTTGCAGCAAAAGTGCGACTTTCTTCATAAACTTTAATGGTAGTTGCATGTTCTCCGTGCCGGAAACGGAAGATCAAATGCGATGGAAATAAGCCTTTCTGTTTCCAATGTAAACAGCGACTACAACACTGTTCATATGACAGAATAAGTGACAAAAGAAAACGGTCTCATGCCGAATTTGAAGAGTTGACAAAGCGATACGAGCGAGCCAAAGAACTCATAGCCGCCATTGCTGAAGGTGGAAAGAAGAGTGAAGAAGTGGTGAAAATGCTTCAGCTGGACCTGAACGACTCGAAAAGCTTCAAAAGTGAAGAAACTAGCCCACAAGTTCCGTTCGAGAATATCGAATTTGAGAATAAGTTACTTCGATCGGATGGTCATGGAAAGCTTAGTTTCTACGGAGAAACTTCCAATGTACCAATGATAGTGAAGGATGTTCCTAAAGAGCGCAGAACTGTACCATCGCTTTCTTATGACTTTTTGAGAGTAAATTCAACAATCTTCACTGGAACCCTGGAGGAAAAGGTGCTTGAACTTCTCACGTTGTACTTTTCATGGCAGCATACTTACTACAACATCTTCAACAAGGGGCTCTTTCTACGAGATATGCAAACCAATGGGCCGTTTTTCTCGGAATTTTTGCTCCATTCAATCTTATCTCATGCTGTCCATTTTTCTGACCAATACGAAGAGGGCAATGAATTGAACGATCCTTTCTACAAAAGAGCCATAGCAATGCTCCCAGATGAGCTTGAAAATGCATCGATAACAACAATTCAGGGCCTATTGCTTCTAGCCAGTAAAGAATCTGGAGTAGGCAAGATTAGTTTAGGGTGGATTCATTCGGGAATTGCATTCAGAATAGCAATCGATCTTGGACTCCATCTCGACGGAAAAAAGTTGAAAAGCGACGGAACGATACTGGAAGACGAAGACAACGTTCGACAGGACACGTTTTGGGGATGCTACATTTTTGACCATGGATGGAGCTTCTATCTTGGGCGACCATCTGCCATGAACGAATTGGACATTTTGTTAAAATTTCCTAATTATACCTACGAGAGCCCTGTGCAATGGGCACCATTTTATGAAAATGACGGAGAGCACGAGGGAGAACTTGTTGATTTCTACCCCAAGAACACTCGAACCGCTATCATAAAGCTCTACTTGATTTTGAAGGAAATCATCAGCTCGATTTATTCCCAAAGTTTCAAGAAAAATAGTAAGCAAAACTACCTTGAAGCTCTAGAGGTATGCCATCAGAGACTCGTTGAATGGCAGGCAGAACTTCCCAACCCACTTCAATATAATGACGCAATAATGCACCCAGCGGTCATCATGGTGCACACCATGTATCATTCGGCAACTGTGTTTTTGTTTCGACCATTTTTCAAGCTTGGGGGTCAAGACTGGACGCACAGCAATATCCCAGATCCTTTAGTCAAGGGCAAGACCAGTGCAAATTCTATCATTGATCTTCTAGGGAGATACAGGGATTCATATTCGCTAAGAAAAATCCCAAATCTCGCCGTATATGTTAGCTCAACAGCAACTACTGTTTTTCTAGCAATTACCTCACTTGGTATAGCTGCAAATGTCACCGAGCTCTCAACATGCCGCACAATTCTATGTGAATTATGCAAATCATGGCCTGATGCAAATTCCATATACAAAATATTGAACGATAGATTGGAGGGTAACATAGAACAAGAGGCCCTGGTCATGACCAAGTGGGACGATTATCAATTTAACGATCTACAGGATTTGCTTTTTGGGTCAGACTTCTACATAGACTGGAGCAATCTAAGCCCATAAGAATGAATTACATCAAAGCCAAGAACGCCGTTTCTTTGATTCGGATTAGAGAATAACTGTATTATTAGATTAGTGGAATAAATATTCTTATTCTCTCGCTTTCTCGACATTTCTTCACTATACATTAGGACTTGGTAGAATGGACCTCCACCGCATTTGAATTCTTCTCGAGATCTACCTCGGGTTCCTCCTCCTCCAATTGGCTCTGGACATCAGCTGGAGGAACCACCTCCTCTTCCTTGTCGTAGTTAGTCTGGTTCACCTTCCATGCTGCGATGAACATCAATGGCATGCTGAAGAGCATCATTCCGAAATTTGCACCCATTTGTTTCACAAACGGAATACTAAGCGACGATATTCCAAACGAGATAGCTGACCCAGCAGACTGCACAGCCTTATAGTAGCCCGCACAGCGGGCCAATTTGTAGGACTCATTGGAAAGTGTTCCCATAATCCAGTAGCACCAACACTGCCACATTGCATCGGAAATTCCATACATAAAGTAGAGAACAAAAGGACCTCCGAATTTAGAACTTGTCCAATCAACATTAGGAGGAGTTGAATGCATGTCGAATTGAGTTTGGAAGATTGCTCCTCCGATCCAGGTAGCAGTAACAAAGACGCATGTCACTATCAAGGCTATTATCCCGCGCTTTCTTCTCAGAATTCTTTGGTTGTCGAGAATCAATCCAAGACCAAAAGTACCGAGAATTTGCGTAAGCCAGTAAACCATCGAGTTCAACGCTCTTGTTCTCAATGAGAAATAGAAGGCATTGATACCAAACTGATATGAATAAAAGAAATTGCTGGCGAAAAAAGCCGGGAACAAGACCACTAGTCTCCATTCCTTCAAAAGCTTAAATGTGTCGATCACCTCTCTCTTGAAAGACGTTTGACGAAAGTGCTCAAGAGGTCTTCCATCGCTTCTTCTCACCTGTTGGGGGTTTAATAAAAGTAAAGAAACGCAACATCCCACAACCATTATCGCGATGAAGGCCACATAAGTACCGGTAGCAACTCCTGAAGTATCTGCGGTATTCAAGTTTTGACACAAGCCAATGAGACCACCGATGGCAGCTCCAATAGAAAGCATACTCCATGTCAATGCAAATGCCTTCGCCTTATCTTTTTCCTCGGCGTAAGACATAATCACCATTCCATGAACAGACCAGAGCATACCAGCAGAAATTCCACAAAGTGCTCCACCAGCAACAACAAACCCAGTGTTGCCAGTCTTATCAAGACTCCACAACGAACCAATGTACAAAGTGTAACCGATGGTACCCAAGAAAAATGTAAGCTTTGCACCCAAAGTGTTAACGATAGAACCACCCATGAAACCAACCACCGCGAAACATCCATAAAGTGCCGCAAGAGCTTGATTTGTCAACCACGCGAGCGATGCTTTTTGTCCTCCAGCACCAATAGCAGTTATAGCATCAAACATACCTGGCTGGGTGAAGAGAACGCACCCCACAAAGACGACTTGTGTGATGGGAAGCTTCCAAATCCGAGAAATTGATTTCATCTTTTGTGCTAACATTGTACCCACGACTCGATATTAATGAAAGAACTAGACGGGTGCTTATTATATAGTCCAGGATGGCATAGGGTGTTAAGTATCTGTTCGCTGATAACCATGTCGATGAGCGCGGAGAACGGCGCCGCGGAGATCTTGCCCGCGTTTACCCCACCATGCAATGCACGATTTGCGACGGAGATGATGTCCGATGATTGCAAAAAAATATATAAATCACCGTACTGCCTCTTCCCACCAGCAATGATTGCTTTCGTCGAGGAACTTGACGTCAATGTCATGGGGTTGAACTCCGGAACCTCCATTGACGGAATTGATGTGGTATTGTGTCGATTTAGACAGGCTTCTGTCACCGCTCCGTTGCATTTAAGTGTCGTAAAATACGATGAGATGGAAATGCCAGCAGAGTTGAAGGAACGTGTGTTGAGAATGATCAAGGAAAACTCTACGTCTTTGGAAGAGGTGTCTCAAATCTCGGCTCTCCTAGGAATGGCGTTTGCCAAAGCTGCGTCGGACTTTTGTACCAAGCATAGCATTGACAAGAGCTCCATCGATATAATCGGCTCTCATGGTCAAACCATGTGGTACGTGCCAGTCCCCAATCCCAAGAACAACCAGTGTCGTTCTGTGATGACGTTGGGTGAAGCATGCTACATAGCTCAAGAAATGGAAACCACGGTAGTTTCAGACTTTAGAATTTCTGAGCAAAGTGTGGGCCGTCAAGGTGCTCCTATGATAGCTTTCTTTGATAGCTTGTTGCTTGTTCATCCTACAAAGCTTAGAGCATGCCAGAACATTGGAGGCATAGCCAATGTCTGTATAATCTATCCAGAGAACAAAGGCGGTTTGAAGAAATGTTTCGACTACGATACTGGACCAGGAAACGTCTTTATCGATGCCGCCATGCGTCATTTCACAAACGGTGAACAAGAATACGATAAAGATGGAGAATGGGGAAAACAAGGAGAAGTGGACCAGGAAATGGTCGATGAGTATTTGGCTCAGGAATACTTTCAACGTCAACCACCAAAGACCACTGGAAGAGAATATTTTGGAGACCAAGAAGCACTTTCTTTGATTGAAAAAGGGTTGCAAAAAGGACTCCTGAAATATTCGGTGATTGCAACTCTCACGAGAATCACGGCTCAGTCCATAGTCAACGACTACCGTCGATATGCTCCCGGTCCAATAGACGAATTGTTTCTCTGCGGAGGTGGAGCTTTCAATCCGAACATAACTGAGTTCATTCAAAGTTCCTTCCCTGATATGAAACTCATTCTTCTTGACGAAACAGGAATTAGTGGAAGTTCCAAAGAGGCTGTAACATTTGCATTCCAAGGACTCGAAGCCATTTTGGGAAGACCTTTAATAGTCCCAGATAGGGTCGAATCATCTACCCCAGTTGTGGTAGGTAAAGTTGCACCGGGAAAAAACTATCGTCATTTACAAAAGCTTTCATCACAGTTCTCACTCAGTGTTGGTGACTTGGGACACCTTCCACCCGTAACGAAGCTTGTAGTTGATACTGAGTGATCTAGTGTTCAATACAAAAAGAATTTCTCTCTGGAAAGAGACAAGACAATCGACCTCCGCACTTTAATGGTATCGTTAATTCATATTTATATATCTTAGCAGCTGAAGTAGAAAGTCCACCAGATCCAAAAGTCACTGCACAAGCTCCACATTCTACTTGACCAATTCACACCTAGTCCTCTTCTGCTTCAAATGTCTGTTGCCTTTGAAAATCTTTAACATGTGCTCTATTGATCGCTTCTCTCATGTTTTCAATTACAGAACCACGCCGTGATTTCAAGCTAGTCGAATGATTTCCTGCTTGGCGTGGATGTGAGATCTCCGATATCTCGCCAATACCAATAGGCAGTGAACTCATGGTCAAATTTGAGCCTTCATTAGTCTTTCCCGTGGATAAAGCGTTCATAAAAGATGGGTCCACATGTTTCAAGATTCCGTTGTCTATTTGTGAGCTTGGCAAATAAGGCAATGGTACCTCACGGTATGCTTTCGAGAGGGCAAGGTTCGTAATGTGCTCATTTTCTATACGGAAAAAAACCCAGATGAATCTTCGTATAACCTCAACAACCGCAATAATGTAGGCGACTAGTGCAGATTGTTGAACTTGGGCGCCAAAAAAAACATAAAAAACCCATTGAAACCTTATAGTGAAATTGGCAAAGATGGCACAATAGTAGATGGAAGGTCTCTTAAAAAGTAAGGTATCTCTCAAAAGAAAGTTTTTGGATTGGGGTTGCATCAACGACCAGTCAACGAACGTATCCCATGAGCCGGCGTAAAGGGAATTGAGTAAAGCACCCGAAATAAGGGCAATTCGATTTCTCTCAGATCTGTCCATGCGGTACGCACTCAATAAGAGATAGTATATGGCGGAAACAAAGTACTTGAACATGTTTGCAAAATGAGGAAACCAGTCACCTGTGTCTTTGAAAAGACGAGCACATTGAAGGAGCCGCCAAATGGCTGGTAAAGCGCTGAAAAATCCCATGGCACTAGAGTTAGCTGGTGAACAGGTGTTTTTGCTGTCTTCCAACATGCCAGACCAGTGGTGTGAATATGCACAGAAGAAAAATGGAATGTGGCTGGCACTGTAAGCCAAAGAGCATAGAATGTTTCCCAAGAGGAAATCTCGAAATTCAACATGATAATACCCTGAAAGAAGTAGCCTCCATGCCGCTTTTCGCATCCATCGCCTACTGGAACCATACAAGTGATTTCCTGGCCAAAATAGCAAAACCAGTACGGTAACGAGGAACAACCATGGACATAAGGTTCCCAGCAAGATGCTGGGCCATAGGCTTCCAAGGCCAAAGCACCCAAAAAAGAACACTAAGCCAAATCCCAAGCATGCTAGACTCATGAACTGCTCGTTGTTGAGGGCCGTGGAGAAATCCATATCGAAAATTAGCCTGTAATTGATACCAAGCCAATCAAACACATATATGTTAATGCCAAAAAGAATTATCATGAGCTCAACAAGAAAATTGCTTCCCCATATTTGCACAAGAAATTTTCCCTCGGCATTCTGCCCCGATACCCATGAGTTCCAAGCAAGCCTTGCTGTAAAAGCAAACACAGAAACCCCAACTACAAACAAAGCAAAAAAAGTGAACAATGAATGATAAAACGGCTTCAGTACAGCAAGGTTGTTGAAAGAGTAATAATGTCTTCTTAGATTTTCAAACGTTGTCTTGCGGTCAGCAGCTGTTTGTCCATAATTTTCACCGTACAATGCCTTGGTCTGAGCGACTAATTTGTCCAATAAATCATTAGTTTCGAAACCTAGTTTCGTGCTTCTGCTCCAAACGTTTTCGTTGTACTTGGAGCTATTTATGACCCTGAAGAATTCTGTTTCTAGTTTCTGGACGATGGTTCGGTTCAAGTTCACATACGACTGCAACAATATGATCGATCTATAGTACTCGAAGATGGCACTCTTTAGTTGTTCCTCAGCATGATGTAACTTGACATGACTATTGTGCTTCAGTCTCATCGATTCCAATTCATCTTTATCCATAGTTTCAAAGCCACGACTCATTTCTTCATAGCCTGAGGAAGTTGCTCCGAGTGGTTCGCTATAACCTTCATGAAAAACACTCCGATCCACTGTGCTCGAGGACTCTTCTAAACTGTAGAGATCCAATTTCAGCGGTGGTCTACAATGAGGTAACTGCTCAACATGGGCCCGAATATGCATCGTATACGGTAAAGAAGTCCTTGCTTCGGTCTCGCAATCTGGTAGCGATTCCAGATCACTAGAACTTTTGGTGGACTTGGTAGATTTAGTAGTCTTGAGGGATTGCTTGGAATTTGCCACTTTTCGATGCGTTTGGTTCTGGTTCTTTGCTTGGTCTTTTGAGCAATCTCGTTGTTCACGGAGCATGCAAAATTGATCTTGTAGTAGCAAAAACCGATCCATGAGCTCTTGTTCTTTCTGAACATAAAAAGCTTCCGCTTTGAGGAGTTCGCCACTAAACCAATCAGCAAAAGTCTTTGGTCCAATGGCAGCGGTGTCAAGTTTTCCTTTTTGTAGAAGGGTTCTGTTATCATTTCTAATCACCAAAGGTGTTTCTGATGAACTTCCAGTCTCTTCGGATATAAAACCATTCTGAGAACCTCTCTTTACAGTGGTGTACAAACTGACCGCATGTCTAAGAGGGGTCGACTCATCAACCCTTATGACATCGGACCATGGCAGTATAGTATACGCCAATTCTTCGAGTAATTTTTTGCCAAACTCGAAATCTATATATTGGTTTTTCCACTCCGAGACCAATATTGTATCGCTTCCAATGTTCAAGATCATACAGTAGCAGATTTAGTGTTGGTTAGAATGCTGTTTTCGTAGGTATCGCTTTCAGATCATGGATTTATAGTGTAGATCTAGATGAGTGATGTTAATTTTACAATGATTTTTAAAGTTCGCGCGGTAATCTTTAGCGATCCGGTTCCGTAAATTACGAAGCTCGTACGACTGTAAACTATAATCCCAGGAAAAAATTTTATATATTTAGAGAAATCAACGGAAAGTGAACTGGAGGAGCGTTATGTGATCGTGTGATATAGCCGATTTGAGTAAAATTTCTCCGAAACCTGCTCATGATCTTCGGTTATCTAAGACGCTTTGAAACGCAATTTGGACATGTAGGCGAATGGAACGAAAGATTAGTACCAAGGTTTTGCCGCTGAAAAGTCAAAGCATCATTTTACTTGATAAGCTAAGAACTAACTATTAATAATAGTCCTTTCTCATATAAGATGAAAGCGTTCTCTGACTTTAAGATGTCAAAAATAACAACTAATTTGAAACTGCTACAACTGCTATCTCCTCCTTGAGAGATAAGCATCCGCGGAAACGTTTTACTACTGAAGCTCGTTCCAATGTCAAAAGCTTATCTCTTGCGAAATCTGAAATTTCGCAGCCATTTCTCAATTAAAATTGTGAAGATAGAAGACGATAAACCAGAGTATTAGTGCAAATGAACGCTAACATCTATGGTAGCATAAACTTTACATTATTTATAAAATTGTTTCAAACTGTTTCATATTCTCAGGATCACTTTCACCAACCTTTTTATACCGATCTTTTCTGCGATGGCTCGAATGGAAAGAGCAATGCTATAAACCCAATGATACCAATGACGGCTCCACTAATCCAAATAGGCACAGAGGATCCCGACTTCTGGCCATAATAGTAAATGACTGGTGCCAATGCTCCAGCGACTCTAGAGCTCACCAACGCAATGGCCCCACCAGTGGTTCTGGCAGCGGCTGGAAACACCTCCGGGGTGTAGGCATACAAAACCGCGTAGTAGATGTTGATAAAGAAATAGGTTGCAGAAGCAAATCCAACATCTCCCTGTTGAGTTCTTACGGTGGTATAGCCAAACAAAATTGCCATACCGGAAAGCCCTCCGAAGCACATGGCTCCTCTTCTTCCAATTCTCGGTGTTCTGGCCAACACGGCCGCAATACAAGGTCCAAAAGAGCCAACAAACGTACTTATGGTGGTGTTACGGTAGACGATGTAAGTGGAATTGCCGGTATCACCTCCATGAAGACCAATGTAAATGTATAAGAAGTTGAAGAAGGTGTTGTAGGAGATTCCAATCAAGAACCAGGAAATGAAAATCAAGGTTGTGGAGTAGCTGACCCTCTTGTCTGCGAACAACAAACGACAATTTTTTTTGATTCCTTCAAAAGTGTTCTTGATAGTGTAGACTTTTTCATTAAAGAGATCTGCTCCTTCCACCTCTCCGCATTCTTGCAATTGCTCCACAGTCAAGGAGCACTCCCTGTTGTACTTTTGGGAAATTTTTTTCAAGGCCTCTACTGCTTCGGCGTCTCTGCCATTGACGATCAAGTATTTCGGAGTCTCATCCAACTTGAACACAAAAAGTCTCAATAAAGCTGCAAACAACACAATTCCAGAGTTGGTATACCAGCAGTACCTCCAGCCTCTGTTTTCATGCGATGGACAGTCGTCGGCAGATGCACACGAGTGGTTAGGAATAAAAGCCCAGGCAATTAAAACGGCAATGGTTTGACCTACTCCCCACCAGGTGGCCATAAAAGTTGTTAGCCACGAGTATGGTGAAGGGCAATACTCCAAGAAAACAGCCACGTCCAACGCAATGTTTCCACCAGCACAAAATGCACTCATGAACATGAATATACAGTATGTGATATAAGAGTCCATCGCACCGGTGAGGATACCAAAGAGAGCAGCAAGTAACAAAGACGCATTAAACGCAAACTTACGGCCTATTATGTCACCGCCGAAACCCCAGAAAATCGAGCCAAAGATAAGACCAAAGTAGAACACTTCTGTAGCCGCTGGGAAGTCATGGCCAAATTGCCTATCGACCGATGCCTTCACCGAACTTTGAATGTATTCCAACTGCGAGTCAGCCGAATATCCAAAGCCCGCGATACAGAAAAGCTTAACGTGAAACCAGGTGAATCCAATCTGGTCAAGAGCATTGTTAACAAGAAACATCTTTTTGGACATTGCAACATCTTTGCCCTGAGTAATATCTGCTTGTGTAACTTCTGGCTCCAAATCCACATCTCGGGCTTCCTCCGAGATACTTGAGCCAGACTCACGAACCAGCTCCTGGTACTGCTGTTTGGGGCTCATGATATAATTAAAGACGGCTAATATTGAGCTTTGTGAAGATTATTGAATTCCTCCGTTGAGCCATGTTCCTGTTCATATATAGTTCATAGCTATCACCCAAATAGGCAAACTGATGCATTGTAATCTCCTCTATGACGTACTCTTATCCTGGCTTTCTCAAGTAAAAATACGATCCCGAATTGGAAAGTCCCGCGAGAGGAAGGTTTGCATTCACCGATGCAGATGGCCGTTGATGCGGCGCGATCGTGGGGCTCAGGGACGCACGCTGACGCTCGTCCGCGCACCCAGTTGCCCAAAATCAAATTACGGCGTTTACAGTAGCCCGACATACATTAGATGAAATCCCTAGCTATGGTGTTTTCCCAGGTCTTTTCAAACACCTTGACGTTGTTTTCAAACGCTTGTAGGCCATTCTCCAAGTAAAAGTTTTTTTCATCCGATTTCATTGTGGACGTAGTTAACAATTTCACCTGCCAATCGTCTTCAGCTCTGCCCACTGTAAGTTCCCAATCGCATTTGTTGTAAGCGGATAATGGATCCTTCTCTTTAATTGACCATACATTTTTGTTCCAGGACCCCAACTCAGCTCCGTTGTGAACTATGGTTCTCTTTCCTTCGTCGGAAAAGTCATTAATAGTCCAAGTTCCATTGATGTAATCGTGAACCACTTCTCTTGTTCTGGCCTCTTTTCTTAAAATTTTTCTCTCGCATGGAGCTAAGGATTCAGGAAGTGGCCAGGATCTGACCTCAAAACCGTCGGTATTCACCATCGGCAACGATAAAGAAGAGCCAGAAAAGATCTTCAACGTTGGAGTTTTGGAAGATGGCCATGAAGAAGGCCAGTCTGCGGTACTCAACGAGAGTCTAATTCTGTGTCCCTTGGCAAATTTGTAGCCAATTGCATCCAACTTGATAGTAAATTCGTATTTCTTTCCAACCTCAAGATGCTGGGGATTGGTTTCGTCTCCAACAAGATGAGACAAGTTGGCTATTCCCCATGAAACCAAATAATTTTCTTTTGTATGGGGGTTCAAATCAACTAAACGCACTGTAAGGTTGGCCAATTCACTGTCACTGGAGACTTTGGCTTTGAAAATTGGAAATCCCAAAAATTGGAAATCTTGTTGCAAAGCACCAGAATCAATGGTGAGACATTTACTGTCTTCAATTTTTTGGTCGGTGGGAAAATCACCGTCTTGGCCAAATGGGCACCATGTTCCTCGAAATAGACCGTGTTCCATAGCCCCGGAGAACTCTAAATGGCTTGTATTCTCAACCTTATCTTCTGTCAAACAAACCAGATTTGCATCCATTTTGAGTTCGAAGAAGTTTTCTGGAGATACACTTTGCGACACCCATTTACCTTCTCTGTACTCATAACTCTCCGAAACAGACGTAGGATCTTGAATGTAAGCACTCAACTTGGCCAATTTTTCTAATTCAAAGTCTTTAGGAAGACTTAAACTGGCTGCAACTTTTGCCTTGATTTCTTCGTCTGTGGTCAAATACTTGTCAAACCACGACACCGCAACCTGATTATAGCCCATCCCCGGGTAAGGTGTAGCCACCTCTGGGTACTCGTGGACCCAAGGACCAACAATGCCTTTACTCTCTGGGTTTGGCAAGTTCTCCATCATGCGAAAAATGGCATTAGTATAGCCATCTCTCCAACCTCCAACCGCCAAAACTGGAATATCAACCTTACTATAGTCTTCACAAACACTTCCATGTTTCCAAAAATCATCTCTTCTTTGGTGCTTGAGCCATTCGATAGCATTAGGTTCGGTCTCAAGTCTCTGAAACCAATTATCTCTCCAGTCTTTACGAATTCGAGGATCCTGTGGCCTAGCATTATAGGCAAACATAGTAGAAGCCCACCACAACATATCTGAAGCCAAGAGACACCCTCCTCTGTAATGGACATCATCCGCATATCTATCATCTGTTGAGCATAAAGTTATGATGGTTTTAAGAGCTGGGTGCTGACGAAAAGCAGCCTGAAGTCCATTAAAACCACCCCAAGATTTTCCAAACTGGCCAATATTACCATTGGACCACTTCTGCGAAACGATCCAGTTGAAAACTTCCATATTGTCATCTTGCTCTTGCTCAAGGTACTCCCCAAGTAGAACACCATCTGAATCTCCACATCCTCTCATATCCACTCTAATCAGCGCAAGTCCATGTCCCGCATAATATGGGTGTCTAATACTGTCTCTGATAGCTGTAAAGTCGTTCTTTCTGTAAGGCAAGTACTCTACCAAAGTTCCCACTTTTTTATGCCCATCATTAGCCTCTCTTGGAATCCAAATGTGAGCGTAAAGAACCGCTCCATCCTTCATAGGAATCGGGACATTTTCCAATTTCACAACTTCAAAGGGCAATTCACTAGCTTCCACCGTCGTACGGTACTCCGAATCTTTGACGTTGAACACCATTTGTTTTTTTTCTACTTTTGGAACCAAAAAACCTTGGTCTCTTTAACGGGACCATACTATGAGCCCCGCATCCATGCTGCATGAACGCGCATAACTCTAATCTACGTCAAACCAAAACGGAAGCGATAGGCGCATGGTGCATATCCTATACATGACGTCCAGAGGGAAGCGATAAGCGATGGTCGGATATAATAACCTTACGAGCGGCCGTTTCTTATCGCAACTGAATTGCTGCAAATTTTGGGTTTCGGCTACAATTGAGGTTGGGGCTGATATCTACCTGAGGTGTTGATAAGATAACGTATGCTAGTTTTAGTCTGTTCTAGTCAATACTTCCGTTTTCTGGTGGTGAATCGGTCCACTAAACTATCGGAGAAATTGCGACATCATTCGAATTTTTGCCAATTGTTAAGAATGAAATTTGTAATTTTTGTAGAAAGAAACACACTCTTCCATATCCACTTGAACAATTCAAATATTCTCCAACAATGTTCTTTAAAAAAAAAAATTAGTGAATAATTAGATGACCATTTCTGTTAGTCTCTTTGAATAGAGCATTACGATATCCCGAAAATCTTACACCAAAAAGTCTGAGTACTTCTTATTCCTGTCCTAATATGACTCTAAACAGCTGGTATTGGGAGCTGGGTCACAGAGTGTGCCGATTATAGATTTGCAACCAGCCATTATTGAACTTGATATCGCCAAAGGGCCGAACTTGTGAGAGTGCCACAAGATTTGTGAAGAAAGAATGTAATACTCAGCTATTCTAGGATTTACTACCGATTTCGTGAAATCTATTTGATGGCAATCAACCTTAGTTCGAGAGTAATTTGTGGTTTAAATCCGACTCAAATTGGACTAGCTTTTCGGATTAGCTTTTCTAGTGCTATTACTTTTGGACTTCAAGAAGCTACCGTACTGCTACTTAGCCACACAAGCAAACTTCTTGCTTATTGACTTCTCAGCATTCAATCCTTCGAAACTCAAGGGCTTATCTCATTACAAGGCGTATATTTCGATGGCTGCGAAAAAACCATCTTTGAAAAATCATAGTTGCCGAGTCAAGACTACATCAGATTATAAAGCATATGTACATATATGAAGCAGATGCTTCAATTTCAATCATTTTCTGATTTCAAGCTCTCTACTCTAGCTTTCTCCACTCTTCACTTTTTTGCAACATGCTCCAACAAGTCAACCACTCTACTGGAATACCCATATTCGTTATCATACCAAGCGATCAACTTGACAAATGTCGGAGACAACAATATACCAGCTTTTTGGTCAAAAATCGTGGAGTATGTAGAACCAAGGAAATCGGACGAAACTACAGAATCTTCAGTGTAGCCCACGATACCCTTCAAAGGACCTTCGGCCGCCGCTCTGACAGCAGCTGAGATTTCTTCGTAGGTGGTAGACAGCTTCAATTTCACAGTCAAGTCTACCACAGAAACATCAGAAGTTGGCACACGTAACGACATTCCAGTAATTTTTCCATTCAACTCAGGAAGCACCTTTCCCACAGCCTTAGCAGCACCTGTGGAAAGTGGAATAATGTTTCCAGAAGCAGTTCTTCCCTCTCTCCAATTCTTGTGTGAGGGTCCATCTACAGTCTTCTGGCTTGCGGTAAATGAGTGAACGGTAGTCATCAAGCCTTCTTGGATTCCAAATTTGTCGTTGATGATTTTGACCAAAGGTGCCAATCCGTTGGTTGTACACGAGGCATTGGAAACAATGTCAATGTCCAGAGTATACTTTTCCTCATTGACCCCTACTACAAACATAGGAGCGTCCGAAGATGGAGCGGTAATCACAACTTTCTTGGCACCGGAATCAATGTGTTTCTGAGCACCAGCCTTGGTCGTGAAAACTCCAGTAGACTCTATGACGTAGTCTACGCCTGTTTTTCCCCAGGGAATTGAACTTGGGTCCTTTTCACCAAAAACCCTGATGGAAAGGCCATTGACAATGAGAAATTCACCATCACTTTTCACCTCACCTTTGTATTGGCGGTGGGTGGAGTCATACTTGAACATATAAGCAGCATAGTCAGCAGCAATAAAAGGATCATTGATTGCTACCACATTGATGTCTGGTCTCTCAAGAGCAATTCTCAATACTAAGCGGCCGATACGACCAAATCCATTTATACCAACACTAATGGCCATTTTTCAATTCTGGTGAGTACCAGATTCATCGCCTATTTATATCTGGTCTACATGAAAAAGAAAGGGTCTCGATGACAAATGTGTACGCTAGATGACCACCTGTAAAAGGTCACCTATCTGCTCTGGGTAAAAATGTAGTCTCGTGGTGCAAGATGACAAATAGGTGTTGCCTAAAACATTCATTATTTGCTCAAATGAGGTCACGATAATAGAAAGTCGTTCCATATTCGATCTGGTGCTATCCTGGAAATACGCTGGTCTTGCGATATGTGTGCTGTATATTTTGAGGAGCTTTAATCTACTACCTGATAAGATGTTTTGACATTATCTACTTGCATATGATGACAGTTATTTTTTATGTTCGCATGCATAAATAGGTTTGACGTACGCACCTCGTAATTAGATGCAAACGATGATTTTGCTAAATGAGCCAAGTTTCAATTCAATTCATAAACAGTACTAGAAGCCTTACACATATCACTCAATGAAACCACATCTATGATTGTTCGTTTTTCAAGTACTGGGTCACCATGTCTCGGATCGAGGTCTCGAGGTCAATGAACTCAAATCCTAGAAGCTGTCTCGTCTTCGAGTTATCAAATAGATCGTCTTTTCCGTCAGCATCTGGGTTACCGGGTGGAAGGTTTAAATGTGAGAACTGCTTGCGAATAATGTTCAATGCCAATTGCTGCGAAAAATTGGATTCAGCCATAAGTAATCTCTTGCCCGCAAAATCCCTTTCAACAGCTAGTACGTGTGCCTTGGCTACATCTCTCACGTCAATAAAAGGCCGCCGTTTCGTGGCAACTTCGTCACCTTCTTTCAATCTTGTTAATGAGCAGATCATCTCGGCCGAGAGATTGAGGGTTCCTTTTGCATCCTCATCAAATGCCTGAGGACCAAAAACATAGGCTGGGTTTATCAGGGTGAATTCAAACCCTACGTTTTTATCCTTCACAAAGTCCCACGCTACCTTTTCGGCGTATTTTTTCGAGGCATGATATGCGAGTCTTCCATCGGCCTTTGCCATTTCCCAAGTCACACTATTCCACGTTGATTCAGTCGCTGTACGTCCAGGAGTCAAAAGATCCGACAAAGCCACGTATGAAGACGTAAGGATCACTTTTTTGATGTTGTGGCCAAATTCATAAATGGCATTGAGGGCATTCTTGGACCCTTCGAGGGCCGGAATCATGGTATCTTTTTCTGGGTCTTTTGCATTCATTGTGACTGGAGAAGCCGTGTGGATGAAAACAGAGATCTCTGGATGTTTTTGCAAAACCTGATTGAAAGCACCGGGATTTTCTAACTTTTCTGCAATCTCATATGTGAATTTTTCACTGTTGAAAAGTTGCCTTAATCTCTCACCTTTAGCTGCACTTCGAACCGACCCAATCACAAAATATCCCTTCAGAAGCGAAAGCTTGATGATGTGTTGGGCAACATAGCCCGTGGCGCCGGAAATGAAAATTGTTGTCATTGGAGGTGCTGATCCTGCCTTGCCTTTTATAGGTTTTGACGTGTCGGAGATTGCGGAGATAATATGTCAAGGACCACTAAGCCACTGGAACGTGGAACACGTCTCTGTGGCAAATAGACAATGGAACAAGTTCACAATTGATGACAGAATGGACAAAAGGAAAGAATACAAGGAAGCTTGAAAAGGAATGTAATTGAAATTGAAAATTTCCTGAAGTGAAGAAGAAGCTCAAGGAAGATAGAGCTCGTTTTCTCCTTTTTATGTAAAGAACAGAAAAGTCTTCAAGTAAACAATTGCTATCTCCTTGACCCACTTGCATTCATTGTAAATTTTGTATTTGCTGTGAAATCTCGACAAATTCAGCATCGGCAAATGGCTGCGAAAACCTCTTGGTCCTCAATCTCAACATAAATGCAATTAACCCCAAAAAGACATCCTGTTTTGTACCTTAACCATTGTCCTATCTTCATGTTTCCAAATCATCACATTCATTTATCAGCTTGAAAAATCGATCTGACCGGAAAGTATTTCGTCGCAACCGTCAGTGCTGCACGTCGCTGCGCAATAATTGGGGTATCCCCTCAACTCATTTTTCCGCATCGTTATATAAGAGCGACTGAACAATGTGGGCTGCTCCTCTAACCTCAATTGACTATGCGTATCCTATTACTTTTCATTTTTGGGTTTTCTTTGACTTTAGCATTTGACAATGGCTTGGGAAAGAAGCCGCAAATGGGCTGGAACTCGTGGAACAAGTTTGCATGCAACATCAATGAGACGGTTATCCTTCAAACCGCCGAGAAAATGAAAGAGCTTGGTCTTTTGGAGTATGGCTACGAATATATAGTCATGGACGATTGTTATGCGTTGAAGGAACGGGACCCCATATCGCATAAAATGGTGGAAGATGCTGCAAAATTTCCAAATGGTATACGCAGTCTCTCCAGGAGGATCCATGAATTGGGGTTCAAATTTGGTATGTATTCTTCGGCGGGAAAGTACACCTGTGCTGGATACCCTGGGTCCTTACACTATGAAAAAATTGATGCTGAAACGTTTGTCAATGATTGGGAAATCGACTACTTGAAATACGACAATTGCTTCAATGAAGGTAATAGTGGAACTCCCCAAATCAGCTACCAAAGATACGAGGCAATGTCCAAAGCACTTCTACAGACCGGAAGACCTGTTTTCTACTCCTTGTGCCAATGGGGAGAAGACCAGGTTTGGGACTGGGGTTCAACGGTTGCAAATTCTTGGCGCATCACCGGCGATATATACGACTCTTTTGATCGCTACGACGATAGGTGTCCCTGTCAGACTTATGATTGCAGAGCCGTCCAGGGTGGTATGTGCTCCATGACCAACATACTAGAGAAAGCTGTACCTTTAGGTCAAAAGGCTGGTCCATTTCTGGGATGGAACGACTTGGATAGCTTGGAAGTTGGTAATGGTGGAATGTCTACCGACGAGTACAAGGCACATTTCACCTTGTGGGCAATTCTCAAGAGCCCTCTAGTGTTGGGCAACGATGTAACTGATATGTCAAAGGAAGATTTTAACATCGTCACCAATAAGGCAATTATCGCTATCAACCAAGACGACTCAAATCCAGCATATCGAGTGTGGAAAAAACCTGTTAGTGGTGGTCATTTACACTTGTTCACCAACATTTTGAAAGATGGAACATTTGCTGTAACTTTGTTCAATAGCGGCAACAAAGTGAATAACACTGTTTTGAACTTTGAAGATATTTTCCTCACTGATAGAGTTAATGCTGCAAAAAGTTTCGAATTCACCGAATTATGGACAAACGAAACTACTTTGGTGAGCAAAGAATTGTCAACGTCAATTGATGCCCACCTGGTAAAAATATGGTGGTTGAACTGTCCTAAGGATATATGTAACAAGACCACGAGTGTTATGCACGATGAATTATAGTGATGAAACGAGCAAAGAGCTAAGAGAAAAGAGCTAAGAGCAAAGATTTAAGAGCTATAGTGAAGCGTGGGGAGAAGGTGAAAAAGTTGAGAGAAATTTCAGTGATAGAATTAAGCCAGGTTTAGTGATGGTGGAGATAGTGATGACAGTGATCAATTTAGTGGTGAATGTATGAAAAAATAAATAATATTGTAGACAAGTGGCCCGCATCACTTGGTCAGATTATAGGTAGTATATGCGCATGGTATCTCAGTCGTTCATAGCCATCAATTTTCTTGCAAATGGCGCCGAAGAATAGAAACCCAAAGACCGATGGTGGCAGTTCCCTTGGTATTTGTCCGCGGCCCTCTTCTTGCTATGATGCCGTCGTGGGCATTCCACGCATCTATGTACACTGGAACCTTGATCCAGTCGATGTTATTGAGGTTTTCAATGATATAACGTTTATCCTCGCTGAGGTTTAACTTTGATTTTGGTGTGAAAACGGGAAACTTGGTGAGGTCTTTGGTCATAAGGGTTTGCAAGTGGCGGTCGATTGCAGCATCATTTGCAGCGGCATCGATGTCAACGGCGCGAAGTCCTTTGGTGAACTTCAGGATAATCAGGTTGTTGGCATCGGCGTCTGTCTCGTCAACCTCGGTCTCGGTGTCTTCCTCTCGAAGTTCTTCCGCCGTTTCGTCGTCGTTGGTAATTCTGGGACTCTTTCCTGTAATTCGAGCTTCAGCATATAACATATTTTCCATGGCATTTTCGGTCAACTCCGAGGTATCTCCTTTAAAGGTATCATGGCGGGCTAGTTTTTTGCGCTGTGCTCGTCTATTCTGACCAATTTCGGCATCTTCAGGATCTACAGGCTTAGTTCCGTAAACCGATCCTTTGACCTTATCCCAATGTGAAGCTACTTGCGGAGTGGAGATGATTTGCAACTTGATATAGCTGTACATCGAAGCAAATGAAGACCCAATGATGATCACAGGTATCCATATTGGAAGGAGAAGCAGCATCACTGCCACTACGACAACAAAGCGAGCGAATCTATTGCGTCTCCAAAAAGAAGTGCCTTCCTGGATATTCCCCTTATCGGAACTCGTTGGTTCGAGGACATGAGATCTGGTCAAGTCGACGAACTTGGGCCGTACATGCGACCGACCGATGTGAGCTTGCGGCAAGTCTTTCAAATACTTGATTTTGATGATACTCCACTGGTCGAAAGGCGAGTGTTGGGAAATGAAAGATGTGAAAAATGGCACTGTGCGATCGTTGCGAACATTAGCCAACAAGATGTGTTTTTGGAACCGTAAAAGACCCTTCATGTACTTCTTTTCCGGGTCTGCCATCGATACCAATGTGCTCTGGGAGTCGGTGAGGAACATTTGGGTTCCCGTGTACCCAAAAAGGTACTGGCCGAGAGCATTGGCGGTTCTATCAAAGACATTATTGTTGAGGAATTCCACACCAACGTGAGGCGTAGCAAAGGTGGTGAAGAATACAGGCTCCACGATATCGAAAAACCCAATTTCTTCAAGCATTCCAATCACATATCGTGAGATGAGACCTCCCAATGAGTAGCCAACAAGACTGATTTTTTCCACCTTCAAGTTGTTTTCCTGGCGGAGGGTTTCGATCTCATAAAGAATATCGGTGATCACTCGCTCGGCATTAAGCTTGAGCCCATCAAAAGTCTTCCAAAACCGAAAAGATGACGGGCGTAACGTGACAATTTTGTGTTTGGACTCGCTGGGCAAAAGTGTCTTGATGCACCGCTCTATAGATTGCATGTGATTCGGTCCACCCAAAAGACCATGTACAAGCACAAAGAGATGTGTCGGCTTGGGCTTCGAACTCACGGTGACAGAAGTTGCCTCGGAGGCGATCGGTGAATCGGTCATAGTGCGAAAGTCGAAACGAACTGGTTGAGAACGTGGAAAAAATTTAGAATCAGCGCGATAAGAATGGTGTCTTGGTGTGGTCTATTTTGGGACTGAGACACTGGACACTGAGGCGAAGCCAAAGTGTGGAAATGAAAGAGAAGGAGAAGTAAAACTAAATGGAGAAAGTAAGAATAAAAGAAAAGGAAAGAGTGAAGTAGAATGTAAAAACAGAGAAAGAAAATGGTGAATAATAAAGGCTTAGGTAAATATAATGGGTTGAACACTAACTTATTCTCTTCCCGTATTCTTCTCGTTTCGCGAGCATTTTCGCACACAAGGAAGAATGCAACAATTTTACCGCGGAAGCGAAGCTCTTACAAAGCGCGCGAGCCGCACCGATTGCAACTTTCAATTGCTGCAAACGCACAAAAGTTGCGAGCGACGGTTGCGAAAAGTTGAACAATGTGAACAATAAAAACAACAGCTCTACTAACAAAAGCCAAGACACTCTTTACTTATCCCCTCGTCAAGTGTATTATTCCTCAATTGCTTTATTCTTTCACTATTTTTTGCCTATTCCTTGCAGCACGAAACCTCCTCCAACGCTGGTGGTTCACTCACTGAAAACGCCATCTTTCCAAAAAAAGCTCCCAAAATACAGCTGATAATCACGTACCCGTTGTAGTACATGAACAACAACATGATAAGGTACGATAAACCCCATTGGATGGTGAATAAACCACACTTGATAACGTGGTTCACGAAAGAAACGTTGGCTGGTTGAAAGAGCCATCTATGACTGAGTGTGTAAAGAATGGGCTGATCTATGGTTTTGGCTTTCTGCGCTCGAGGAGCACAATAGTCACCACTCTTGTCCACACTAGAGTCAGATTCTAATGGAAAAGACCTAACAACTCGCTGAGAATCTACCGCTTTGTCAAATTCTTTAGCCAATCGTGCCAACCACTGAGAAAAGAATACCATCAAGAAAACCCCAATACATGTACCAGCAAACATTCCTTTGGTTCGAACATGCCAACTCCTGGCAATGAAACAACTATCAATGGTGTACCAGTTCCACAACATGGAAATCTTGCACGCATGTTCAGGGCTGCTTCCCATATCCATTTTGAAAGCAGATGAGGTAGCTTTGGAAAAAATCTGATGGTATTTATATCAATTTGTGGTTGAGCAAATTAAATCCATTCTGGTAAGTGTCGATAAGCGATCCACCAGCAAATACGAGAAAATTATTTTGCAGCGAGTAAATTACTCTTTGCAGCAATAGAGTGAGCATTTTGGTGGTTCGAGAATTGGAGCTGAATTGGGAAGAATGAGCAAATTGCAAAAAACCAAATTTATCGAAGAATGAAAGAATCTACTACGAGACGTGAAAGTATATTTTGTTTCGCTTTTCAAGTCAATGCTCAAAAAGATAATCTAGTCTCTTGTTTCCATCGTCTCCATGCTTGGAAAGGTACTGTTCCTTTTCAGAATCACTCATAGCGTCCCACTTGCCTTTTTTATACTTGTTTCTTGCAACATAATAAAACTTGCAAAGAAGAAAAAGGACCACATTCAAGCAACAAATTCCAATAAGGGCCCTATTACCTCGAAAGTAGAGCGGTGCATCGTCAGCACGATAAACGTTTTGTCCTATAATATTTGCTAGTTGCATACCAATATTGGACATTGGGGATGCCACGGTTCTCGTTCTAACGGAATATGAAACTCGAGATATCCAAGACACTAAAACACCCTGAACGTTGGGGGCGACAAGGAGAACAAACATAATTGCATATTTGCCCCATGACAGGATCCACTTGGCATTGGCATATTCAACAGCAATGGGAACTAGCATCCATATTTGTGGAATGATACAAATGAATGCTCTTTCGTCCACAATCTCACTTAAAATCGAGATGCCAATCATAGTGACCATGTAGATAAACTCAATGGGGATGTTGAGACAAATGGTTTCATTTGTGGAATACCCCATACGCCTCAAAATGATATTCAAGTAGTTTGAAACTGGATAATAGGGAATGAAAAACGTCAACGAAACAAGAAGTAGCGGCCAAATATCGTAATCTGACAAAGCTTGAAAAAATTGCTTCACGCTGACTGCCTGCCGATTGTGCATATCTGATTTGGAAGGATCATCTCGAACCAATCTGTTGGCTATGATTTTCTCTTCTCTTTCAGTGAAATATCCATTTGGAAAAAGCTTGCTCTTCGTTTGTGTTGGTCCGGGAACCATAAAGAAGAAGGAAGCAATTCCAAAAATAAGGGAGATAAGACCTTCATAAAGAAACAACCATCTCCAGCCTTCCTTTCCATCCTCATGTATCGCTAACAACCCAATAGACATCAAGTTACTAATGATACTTGAGAGTGACACAACAGCCCAAAAAAGGGTCAACCTTATTGCCATTTGGTCTCTAGTATAATAGTACGAAAGGTACTGGACAGAGTCTGCAATAAAGCCTCCTTGAGTCACTCCAAGCAAAAATCTCAACGCCAAGAACGATTTTCTACCGGCAAGAAAGAATTGGAACAAAGTGACCAAAGACCACAATACAACTTGTAGCGGCATCCACCAGTCAGGCCCAAACTTTTTGCCTATCATTTGAGAAGGTATTTCAGTTATTATGAAGCCAATGGATCTTAAATTGCTTCCCAAATTGAAGTCGTTGGTGGACAACTTCAAGTCCTTGAGAATACCACCAGCGATCGCCGATCCAAAGTTTCCTCTATCCATGTTTAAAGAAAAGAACAAAAAACACACTATTGTCAAAATCTTAAAGTCCATCTTCCTGGTGATCTGTCTATCCTCTCTCTTTGTCCATCTAAAGTATGGATCAAACGAAGCAAAGTTTTCCCATTTGGAGGTTGGAAAGTATTTTCTCTGAATCGCTGGATCTGGGTTCTCGAAAACCGATCTTCTTGTAGCTATCTGGTCGTAGTAGTTGGGGTCCCTCTTCTTGAAAATGTCTTTGACGTTTTCGAAACTGAACAAAGAATCCTTGAAAACAATTGGTTCCGCCAAAAGATCAAAATCTTTAGGGAAGTAATCGCCTTTGAAAGATTCATAGGTAGTGAGAGATTCCACCACCACCGATTCCTGGGTCTTCTCAATGTCACTCATTGTGCACAAATCATCCTGAAATTCATCCTGGCTGCTTTATATAGTGGTTACTGTGGAACCAGTAACCACCGCTATACCACACGGCCAATCCCGAGACCGCAACCTTTGTTGCCCGTTTTGGCTGCAAATTATTTTACAAGCCACTGTCGCTAACGCAATAGCACGCAATTTTGGTGTGGTGTCTGAACCCGTATTAGGGTCCAGTGTGGTAAATAAACTTTTGACAGACCAAGCCACCTTCACATACCATAAAGGGTATTAAGCGACTATTTCATTGATGAATACTTATTCGAAATGGCGCCATAGACCTAGAACCAATTTGAAGCGAGACACTGAACCATTTTGGTTCAAACTCAGCTAACACAGCTTGCGCCTTGAAAATACCGTTTAAACCGTATAGTTTGCTCAGGCGTCACACTATGGTTAGAGACCAAGTGCCAATTGTCGGAATTCAAAAATTAACTGAATTTTTGCAGCCAAAAAAACTGAAAATTGAAATAGCCACAGCCTTTCATACAGCTAGCTCAGTGTTCAAAAAGATAATCTAGTCTCTTGTTTCCATCGTCTCCATGCTTGGAAAGGTACTGTTCCTTTTCAGAATCGCTCATAGCTTCCCATTTGCCTTTTTTATACTTGTTTCGTGCAACATAATAAAATTTACATAGAAGAAAGAGAACCAGATTCATGCAACAAAGTCCTATAAGTACTCTGTTACCTCGAAAGTAAAGTGGTGCATCGTCAGCACGATAAATGTTCTGTCCCACAATTCCGGCTAGTTGTATACCAATATTAGACATTGGAGAAGCCACTGTTCTCGTTCTGACGGAGTACGAGACTCGAGATATCCAAGAAACCAACACACCTTGAATGTTTGGATTAACAATGATTATGAACAAAAGGGCATACTTTCCCCATGACAGAATTGATTCGGCATTGGCATATTCAACAGCAATGGGTATAAGCATCCATATTTGCGGAATGATACAAATGAATGCTCTTTCGTCCACAAGTTCGCTTATCAACGATATGCTAATCATAGTGATTATATTGGTGAATTCAATGGGGATGTTAAGAAAAATTGTCTTATTTCTAGAGAACCCCATCTGCCTCAAAATGATATTCAAATAGCCCGAAGGTGGAGTTTGTGGAATTAGAAACGTCAAGGAAACGAGTAGCAATGGCCAGATATCGTAATCTGACAAAGCTTTCAAGAACTGCTTGAAACTGACACCCTGGCGATTGTGCATATCTGACTTGGAAGGGTCATCTCGAACCAATCTGTTGGCAATAATCTTCTCTTCTTTTTCCGTGAAATACCCATTTGGAAAAAGCTTCGTTTTGGTTTGTGTTGGTCCGGGAACCATAAAGAAAAATGCTGCAATCCCAAAGATTAGAGAGATAAGACCCTCATAAAGAAATAACCATCTCCAACCTTCCTTTCCGTTCAGGTGAATCAGTAATAGACCAATAGACATCAAATTGCTGATGATACTTGATAGCGAGACCACAGCCCAAAAGAGAGTCAAACGAACTGCCATTTGGTCTCTGGTATAGTAGTAGGAAAGGTACTGAACGGAGTCTGCAATAAAACCTCCTTGAGTAACTCCAAGTAAAAATCTCAATGCCAAGTACGACTTTCTACCCGCAAGAAAAAACTGGAATAAAGTAACCAACGACCACAATACCACCTGGAGCGGCATCCACCAATCAGGTCCGAATCTTTTGCCGACCATTTGGGACGGAATCTCCATTATTATAAAGCCAATGGATCTCAAATTGTTTCCTAAATTGTAGTCATCAGTTGATAAGTTCAAGTCTTTAAGAATACCACCAGCTATCGCGGATGCAAAGTTTCCTCTGTCCATGTTCAACGAGAAAAACAAAAAGCACACGATTGTCAAAATCTTGAAATCCATTTTCCTGGTGATCAGCTTGTCTTCCTTATTCGTCCATCTAAAGTATGGATCAAAGGAAGCAAAGTTTTCCCACTTACTGGTTGGAAAATACTTTCGCAGAATTTCTGGATCAGGGTCCTCAAAGACAGACCGTTTTGTAGCTATCTGGTCGTAGTAGTTTGGATCCTTTTTCTTAAACTTGTCTTTGATATTTTGGAAACTGAACAAAGAATCCTTGAAAACAATTGGTTCCGCCAAAAGGTCAACGTCCTCGGGGTGATATTCGCCTTTGAAGGACTCATAGGTAGTAAGAGATTCCACATCCACCGTTTCTTGAGCTTTTTGGATGTCACTCATTGTGTACGGATCATCCTGATAACCATCCTGAATGCTTTATATATTGACTGTGGTTGCAAATCAATTTCTCACCACAGCTATACCGTTCGGCCGAATCCGAAGCCGCAACCATTGTTGCGAGTGTTTTTGGCTGCTAATAATGGTCAAGCCACTGTCGCTAACGCAATAGCACGCATTTTTGCTGTGGAGTCAGCAAATCGTAAAAGGACACGAATGGACCAACAAATGGTATTGGGCAGCCAATTGCTTTGGAAATATTCATTCGAAATGGCGACATAGACTCCAGAACCAATTTGAAGTTAAACACTAAATAGAGTTTGGTTCAAACTCAGCTGATAGCCTCAACCACATCTGCCATTCCAGCCGAACAGTCTACTCAGACGCAAAATGTGGTATGAAACCAAACGACAATCGCCGAAACCCACAAATTTACGGAATTCTTTGCAGCCAAAAAAAACAACTGAAATTTAAGTTAGCCACAGCTTTTTTCACAAAAAAGTTAGTTCAGTGCTCAAAGAGGTAATCTAGTCTCTTGTTTCCATCATCTTGATGCTTGGAGAGGTATTCTTGTTTCTCAGAATTGCTCATTGCTTCCCACTTGCCTCTTTTGTACTTGTTCCGTGCAATATAGTAAAACATGCAGAAAGCAAAAAGAACTATATTCATGCAACAGACACCCACAAGAGCTCGGTTACCCCGATGGTAAAGCGGAGCATCATCTGAACGGTACACATTCTGTGCGGCTATCAAGGCGAGCTGAATACCGATATTAGACATTGGTGAAGCAACAGTTCTTGTTCTGACCGAATACGATACTCTTGAGATCCACGACACAAGAATTCCCTGGACGCTGGGGTTTGAAAGCACAACGAATATTATGGCATATTTTCCCCACGCCAGAATGTCATCGGCTCTCGCATACTCAATTGCAATTGGTATAAGCATCCATATTTGGGGAATCATACAGATAATTGCCCGCTCGTTGAATATCTCACTGACAAACGAGATGGTTATCATTGTGATTGCATTGAAAACCTCAATTGGAATGTTGAGATAGATGGTTTCGTTTCGAGAGAACCCAAGACCTCTCAATATGATATTGACGTAGTTGGACATCGGAAATTGGGGAAATTGAAATGTCAACGAAACAAGAAGTAGCGGCCAAATATCGTAATCTGACAATGCTTGGAAAAACTGTTTGACACTAACGGCCTGTCGATTGTGCATATCTGACTTGGAAGGATCATCTCGTACCAACCGATTCACAATGATTTTCTCCTCTCTTTCTGAAAAATATCCATTGGGAAAAAGTTTCGTTTTGGTTTGTGTTGGTCCAGGAACCATGAGAAAGAAAGATGCAACGCCAAATACAAATGAAATAAGACCTTCGTAGAGAAACAACCATCTCCATCCTTCTTTCCCGTTCAGGTGAATCAGTAGTAAGCCAATCGCCAACAAATTACTTATTATACTAGATATCGAAAAGATCGACCAGAAGAGAGTCAACCTTATTGTCATTTGGTCTCTAGTATAATAGTACGAAAGGTACTGAACCGAATCTGCAATAAAGCCTCCTTGAGTAATTCCAAGTAAAAACCTCAATGCCAAGTAGGACTTTCTACCAGCAAGAAAGAATTGGAACAAAGTAACAAAAGACCATAAAACAACTTGTAGCGGCATCCACCAATCAGGTCCAAACTTTTTGCCGATCATTTGAGAAGGTATTTCTGTAATAATAAAGCCAATGGATCTCAAATTATTTCCTAGATTGAAATCGTCGGTTGTTAATTTCAAGTCTTTAAGTATACCTCCAGCCAATGCGGCTCCAAAGTTTCCTCTATCCATGTTCAAAGAGAAAAACCCAAAACAAACAATAGTTAAGATCTTCAAATCCATCTTTATGGTCGTATGTCTGTCTTCCCTTCTTGTCCATCTGAAATATGGATCAAACGAAGTAAAGTTTTCCCATTTGGAGGTTGGAAAGTACTTTTTCAGAATTTCTGGATCAGGGTCCTCAAATACAGACCGTTTTGTAGCTATCTGATCGTAGTAATCCGGTCCTTTCTTCTTAAAGTGTTCTCTGAAACTTTCTAGACTGAATAAAGTATCCTTGAAAACAATTGGTTCCGCCAAAAGTTCAACGTCTTTGGGGTGGTATTCACCTTTGTACGACTCATAGGTAGTGAGGGATTCCACAGCCACCGATTCTTGAGTCTTCTCAATGTCACTCATTGTGTATCGTAAATCATTATGGGGCTGCTTTATATAGTGGCTACTGTGGGTGCAAATAAAAAATTATCACCACTATAACCACACGGCCAAAACCGAAATCCCAACTATTGTCGCAAGCATTTTGGCTGCAAATTATTTTGCAAGCCCCGTCGCTAACGCAATCGCACGCAATTTTGCTGTGGTGTTTGTGGTAGGGGAGCTTTAACCGACGTAGCCACTGTTTTACGAACCGTAAAGCGTATTAAGCGACCATTGAATTGGGCAATACTTACTCGAAATAGCAATAGCCCGAGATTCGCTTAGACGAGAGGCACTAAATACTTTGTTGGTTCAAGTTCAGCTAAGAATACCTTGAGCAAGCAATACATGCCATTCTAATCCGTATTGCGTCAATAGGTGGGAAGAAAACCCAGTTGCGATTACCGAAATGTTAGAGGCTACCCTCTAACATTTCTTAGCGTAGCCTCTAACATTTCTTAGCCACCAAAAAACTGGATAGTTCCTTAAAGCACAATTAGCTCATCAGTGTTCAAAGAGGTAATCAAGTCTCTTGTTGCCATCGTCTCTGTGCTTGACAAGGTACTCTTCTTTCTCGGAAGCGCTCATTGCATCCCACTTGCCTCTTTTGTACTTGTTCCGTGCAATATAGTAAAACTTGCAGAAAGCAAAAAGAACTATATTCATGCAACAGACACCCACAAGAGCTCGGTTACCCCGATGGTAAAGCGGAGCATCATCCTTACGGTACACGTTTTGTGCAGCTATTAAAGCAAGCTGGATACCAATATTGGACATTGGTGAAGCGATCGTTCTTGTTCTGACAGAATACGACGTTCGTGATACCCACGACACGAGAACTCCTTGGACGTTGGGAGCTGAAAGCACGACGAAGAGTATGGCATATTTTCCCCACGCCAGAATGGAATCAGCCCTCGCATAATTGATTGCAATTGGTATTAGCATCCATATTTGGGGAATTATACAGATAATTGCCCGTTCGTTGAATATCTCACTAGCGAATGAGATGACTATCATTGTCACCGCGTAGAAAAAGTCAATGGGAATGTTGAGAAAAATCGTTTTGTTTCGAGAGAACCCAAGACCCCTCAAAATTATATTGATGTAGGCGGACATCGGAAATTGGGGTAATAGAAATGTCAACGAAACGAGAAGTAGCGGCCAAGTATCGTAATCTGACAACGCCTGAATGAATTGCTTGAAAGTGACAGCTTCGCGATTGTGCATATCTGACTTGGAGGGATCATCACGCACCAATCGATTGACGATAATTTTCTCCTCTCTTTCTGTAAAATATCCATTGGGAAAAAGTTTCGTTTTGGTTTGTGTTGGTCCAGGAACCATGAGAAAGAAGGATGCAGTTCCAATCACAAGGGTGAGAAGACCTTCATAAAGAAATAACCATCTCCATCCCTCTTTCCCGTTCAGGTTAATCAGTAGCAAGCCAATCGACATCAAATTGCTTATAATACTGGATATCGAAAGCACCGACCAAAAGAGAGTCAACCTTATTGCCATTTGGTCTCTGGTATAATAATAGGAAAGGTATTGAACCGAGTCTGCAATAAAGCCTCCTTGAGTAATTCCAAGCAAAAACCTCAATGCCAAGTATGACTTTCTACCAGCTAGAAAAAATTGGAACAAAGTAACGAAAGACCATAAAACAACTTGTAGCGGCATCCACCAGTCGGGCCCAAATCGTTTGCCGACCATTTGAGACGGAATTTCCACTATTATAAAGCCAATGGATCTTAAATTGTTTCCCAAATTGAAATCGTCGGTGGATAATTTCAAGTCTTTAAGTATACCACCAGCGATCGCGGCTCCAAAGTTACCTCTGTCCACGTTTAAAGCGAAAAACAAAAAACACACGATGGACAAGATTTTCAAATCCAACTTTCTGGTTGCTTCCCTGTCTTCCCTTCTTGTCCATCTGAAATATGGATCAAACGAAGCAAAGTTCTCCCATTTGGAAGTTGGAAAGTACTTTTTCAGAATCTCAGAATCAGGATTTTCGAAGACAGACTTTCTGGTAGCTATCTGATCGTAGTAATCCGGTCCTTTCTTCTTGAAGTATTCTCTAACATTGTCTAGACTGAAAAGCTTATCTTTGATTTCCAAAGCTGGAGCCAATAGTTCGATATCTTTTGGATCATAGTCCCCTTTGTACGTCTCAAAAGATGAAATAGTGTCTACCTCGACTCTACTTTGTTTCTTTTCAATCGAAGGTTCACTCATCGAGAAGAATAACACCTAAGCGGCATCAAACCACTTTAAATATTTGAATACTATGGCTCGAGATGGCCAAGCTTTTCGGTGGAAAATCAGGCTGGAACATGCGTTTGGAATTCGCGAGTTGCATATTTTCCCATCAAAGCATAGATTATGAACTTGCAATGCCTGAAAACGTCAGTCCCGCCAATGCAGCTGTGAAGGTTTTAATCAATTCTGCAGAACTGTGGCTGCGAAATTTTCGAAAAGAGGTTAACAAATTTTCGAAAAAGCTAGAGGATTGGTAGCTAGAAGACTGTAATCTTTCCCTTCAACTTTCGAGTATAGTTGTTAAGCACAACTTTCATTGCACCTTTTCGTGGCATTCATAGTTGCAACAAAAACTTTGGTTGTCATGACTTGGTGTGGCATCGAAATTATGTCGTCAGCTCAAAGTCTTGTGAAAAAAAAAATATTACACCTAGATTGATTTCACGGCGGCTAACTGGACCTCGAACAGTAACATGATGCTTCGTTGGGGCAAACCTCTGTTTCTTTCTGAAATACTGATTCTGGAAAAATACTCCCTTGATCAAAATTGATGATTTTTTTCAAGAACACCACTTTTAAAGTTGAGCAAAGTTACAGTAAAGCACCACGCCATTCCATTGTGCTTGCAGAAAAGTCCTCACGCCATCTACCTTCTCCACATTCACCCGATCCTGATCTGGCTTATCTTGCTTCTTCCTTCAACATTGCGACATTTCGCGATGACGTTTTCACGATTCAATTTTTTGAGATTTCTTTGAAATCATGGCCTTGTTCGGTAGCACCACCCCCAAAACTCCAGCACCACCCGCATCTGCCTCATCGGTCAAACTGCAGATCCAAGAACAAATCGCTCAAGAACTTGCAGTTGCAAATGCCACCGAATTGGTGAACAACATCACCCAAAACTGTTTTGACAAATGCATCGGTCAACCAGGAGCTTCTTTGAGCAACAACGACGAAGGTTGTTTGACCCAATGCATGGAAAAATACATGAGATCGTGGAACGTGATTTCGAAAACTTACATAGCACGCATCCAAGCTAACAAATAGTGTACATAGGACTCAATGGAACTGTATAAAGAAACCAGGACAACTTGTAAACCGCTTTTCAAAAAAGTACTCTCCTTTTAGTATATTGAATTGAATAGCTAAAAAGTAATTATATGTAGCAGGGGGCTCCAATTTATATTCTTTGGCAGCCTAATCTGGGGTACTGCACATAACATACAGTAAGCGCATGTGGTTGACCGGAACTCGTGCTTGACAACAACCAACTTCCAATCTTGCTTCTGCATATTTTGGCAGCCACCCACTATCTATTTAAGGAGTCATTTTCCCTTTTTCTCGTCTTCCATTTCCTCTTCAAATTCCACATCCAAACACCACCGACCCACCTCACGCAGAGTGGCGACGTTCATCTCCACCATATTCGTCCGTAACATGAACGCCACTGTTGCTTCTGAATATTCGGCAGAACGCCATTCCGTGCCCATTGAGCACAGATTCAACCCCTACTCTGATAATGGAGGTACAGTGCTAGGAATTGCCGGCGAAGATTTTGCCGTTTTAGCAGGAGATACTCGTCAAGTTGTTGGCTATTCCATCAATACTCGGTATGAACCACGAGTATTCGACGTGGGAGACAACATTGTTATGACCGCCAATGGATTCGATGCTGATGGAGCTGCGCTCATCGATCGGTTTCGTAATTCTCTCAAGTGGTACAAGTTTGATCATAACGGTAAACGATTGTCAATTCTGAGCGCGGCTCGTTACATTCAGCATTTGTTATATGGAAAGAGGTTTTTCCCCTACTATGTCAGTACGTTAATTGCTGGTCTTGATGACGAGGGTCGCGGTGCAGTTTACTCTTATGACCCAGTAGGATCTTATGAACGAGAGCAATGTAGAGCAGGAGGAGCTGCTGCCAGTTTGATCATGCCGTTCTTGGATAACCAGGTGAACTTTAAGAATCAATATGTACCTGGAAGTGATGGTAAAAAGAAGAAGGAGTTGAGGTATTTGTCGTTGGAGGAGGTGATACAATTGGTTAGGGATGCATTTACGTCTGCTACCGAGAGACATATATACGTGGGTGACGGATTGGAGATCTTGATTGTCACCAAAGAGGGGGTGCGTACCGAGTATTTCCCATTGAAGCGTGATTGAACGTACTATACTGGCAACTGGAACTTCTTTCCCTGCATCACCCGGGTGTAGTAGATATAAAAGAAGTCTGAGTATACCGCAGTTTGTAACAACCCGGCCAAGAATGAGATGTAATCGAACTTGTCGTCGGCGAAATAACGGTATATCCAGTTGGGAATGTAGAGTGCCCGGTATAACCCCAATGCGAAGATGTAATGAGAGGTGATATTTTCGGCCTCACCGGTTCTTTGGAGTATGTACAACTGGGGAAGAATGGCCACAGCTTCCAACCACAACGAAAACGACCACCTAATTTCACTAAAGGTGTATTTGTATGTCAAAACCAACGACCCCACAAATGCTCCTCCCACCAAATACCGCACTGGAAATGTATCTACGGTCAATTCGGTTTGCTTTCGGTACTTTCCAGCCATAACGTACACGGTGTACACACTGGAACCAAGAAAGAAGATTTTCATCAACAAATTGTACAACGATACATAGTGGGTGAAAAGGTCCATATAACGAGTGACAAATACGAGCGCATACAAAGATTGGGTTTTCAATGACAACCCTTTTGTTGATTTGTGGAGCTCTATGGAGTAGAGGAGGATGAAAATGCTCGCGAGATGGCTTAGATCTCCGAAAAACCGAAATATGTTCATGCTTGACGTGGATGTTTTTGGTGAGATTTACCAGTTTCATTTTGCAAGTCGAGCAAGACGGGTTATATGCAGTACCTGACAGAAAGACTATAATTCCAAATGTTCGAGAATGTCGTCATATTCGGGGTCATGGTCGTTTTCGAAGCGGTCCTGGACCATATTGAAGCCTGGGCGGTGGTACTTGTGGCCTTCGTACTTGGAATTTTCAATAACCTGAGCCAATTGGTCACAATTTTCAAACCAGCCATCTTCGTTTTGCAAGCTATTCAAGAAACCCAAGAGCTCCTGCTCCTCCAAACGGCTATCTGGATTGGTGGAGTAAGTGTCAAGGACCTTGAATCGTCCATTGGTGCCAAAATAAATGGCTGATGGGAAATTACTGACAAGGTATTTTTGTTGCAAATCGCTCTTTTGGTCAAAAATGTCCACTACTGCAAACTTGACGTTTTTATAATTTTGTGAAGCAGCAGCACGCTCCATGAAATGGTTGGGGCGACCAAAATCTTCCCATCCGTCCATATTTGGCAGCATGAAAATTACCAAGGTGTTGGTCAAATCTTCTTCGATTGTATTTCCTGGCAACATGGGCACCTGGGATTTGAACTTGGTGTAGTCTGGCTCAATTCCAGGTACTTGGTAGCCTATAAAGTCCACTATAGCTTCGAATAATCGTTGCTGTTGAAACGTGACAATCTCAGAAGTGGAGTTATGGTACATTTTTAGTGTGGGATATCGATCCACTTTGAACAATGAATTGGCACGCATGTTCTTGGCTCCGTTAATTTTTACAATTTGGAACCCAGAAGTGTCATTACCGTTATAAAGGAGCGACAAATACTCATAATCGCTGCTGAATTCTTGGCAATATTTGCAATGATCTCGATAAAAATAAACCAATGTATAATTTGTCGAAAGAAGTGAACCTATAAAAGTGTCGTCATTGAGCTCGATGGCAGACAGTGCCCATGCCGCTACGACAAAGATAAGCCAAAGAAACATACAGGGACTGATGAAAAAGATAATTTCATGAGCGCTCACGTGACAATTGATGAAGAGAATTCGATAAGTAGGGTACAGACTCACAATTGTTACCATCAGAAATTTGCTACAGAAGGGTGTTTGGCTTGAAGACTAATTTCGGTTCCACTTCTCTTTTTTATATTTATTTTATATTCATGTCACATTTCTGTAACACTACATTCATTTTATTGCATTGAAATTTATCATAAAAATATCTACAGAGATTGCTGCTACCTCCTAAAACTTGAAATACACCCTTTCGTCTCCAAGGTCATCGTTCCATCTCTTATCTGCAGTGTCAAAGGGCAATGGCTTATAAGGAACACCCTTTCCAATTGTTCCATCTGCTAATTTTTCAACAAGTACCTTGGTGAGTTTCACAATTTCAGAGAAAGGCTGGGGTCCGAATCCACTTCCAACAATCACCAAGTTGGTCAGTCTCAATGCCATAGGAGAAATATCGGCTTTATCACCGCCAATTTGTCCGGTTTGCACCCAAATCAACCGTTTATGAGGTACAATCTTTGACTTTACGGCAGCATTCAAAATTCTCGAGGCAGAATCTCCCCAAACCAAATCGAAAACTATATCGACGTCGCTTAATTTTCCACTGGAAATGATACTTTCATCGCTTTTTCCAAGACAAATCACATCGTCCAACAATGGCTCGTCCTTCTTGAGCTGCTCCAACTTTGTCTGCGACCTTCCAATTCCAATTACTGTTTTCACGCCAAACATATTCTTAGCCACTTGAATTGCGAGTCTTCCAGAAGTACCAGTAACACCCAATATTGCCATAGAGGCATTTTCAGGAACATTGTCTATTCTGTTGCTGAAAGCATTGGCCGATGCAAAAGCACTATTAGCCAAGGCAATCACTCGGTCGATGTCTTCCTCACTGGAGTTCGCTGGCAATGGGTAGAGTGCTGCCTTAGGAACGTTCAACTCTTGAGCATAAGTTCCACCCATTGAGATGAAATACACCAATTCACCAGTTCCCTTCACTTTTCCCACACCATCAATTCCAACTATGGTTTCATCCTTGGACGCCGTGTAGTGTGCCCCTCTTGCTCTTGCCTTGGCCAAGTGGTTATATCCTACCGCAAGCAATTGCACAGTAACTTCATGGTCTTTTGGAGGTGGTAATTCTATGTCTTTAAAATAAGGCTCGGAGGAGGGAGTTGAAAATAAGGCTTTGACTGTCATGATGAAATTGAAGTGAATTGGTGTGGTATTTATAGCCTGTCATATTATCGCCACCTAATGAGGTGAAAATCAAGTGAAAATGTGGCAAATGATTAATTTATCATGGTTTTGTGGGTTCTTGAAATACTGAAAAATGGGCTTAAACGTAAGTTCCAGGAAACCAGACGATTAAATTTGGAATAGAAGCCTTGAAATTGCCATGGATCCAAGAAGTAAATTGTGTTTACTGAATTTTCGATGAACTCCTATTTGGTTAGAAACCATACCACTTCACGGAGATAGCGGAAGTACCGATTTCGGGTTTGTTGTGCTTCTTTGGAACGTTCATACAACCATTGACACGTTCAGTAAACTGTGATTTACGTTCAATGTCTTCAAGATTATAAATAATGACAAATAAGTCAAAACAATTTAGCTGTCAAAAGTGTCAAAGCTGTCAAATCTTAAGTCCGAATCTCCGACTATTTCTTTACTTCATTTATCAAGTTTGAAAGATTTTGCTTGTTATTGGCTTTTGCATTCAACTTGAACAAAATACTGCTGACTTTGTTTGTTCAAACTTTCAGAATGGATGGAGAAAAAGGAGGCCACATGTTGTTATACGCAAGATGGATTTATCCTATATGCAATCCATGAGTTTGCCTTATATAAGCAAGCACTCTTCTCAAAGTAATATGGACAATTGGTTGTTCACGTGACCCGACCCTTCGGAACCACCTCGGACCGTGTGCGGAGCCGAATGCTCGGTCGACCGAGCATCTCCGAGCTACAGCCGTTCATAGTATAAAATGCCAATGAAGACAACACATTCCACAACCTCTCAAATCTTTCATGTCACTTCCAATTCCAGCCATTGAGTTCAATTCCACCGACCCATCGTCACCAAGCTATTATAAGCCTTCGGAGACAGCATTACTTCTCTTAGACTTCCACAGTGCTTTTTTGGGAATGGCTGGGGGTGCTGCAACCGCTTTGGAAAATGCAACTAATTTGAGATCGTGGGCCAAGTCTCAAGGAATTCATGTGATTCACGCACTCGTTGATGAAGAGCTTCAGCCTTTGCCAAGTTACAGAGGAGCCAAGTTGTTGAGTGGCTTTCTAGCTACTATTAAGCAGTCCGGTGGATCTGTAGAAGCTCCACAATTGTTGGAAGGAGCCGGAAATGAACCAAGGTTCACGAGAAGACCGGGTTTGATTTCTGCACTTACCCCATCGGATATTCGTGAACACTTGCAAAAAAATGGGATCAAGTCACTTATTCTCACTGGAATAAGCAGTTCCAATTGTGTGTTAAGAACTGGAATTCTGGCTACTGAGTTGGACTTTGTTACCACTGTGATTAGCGATGCTTGTGCTGATCGCGACCAGGAAATCCACGACACTGTGATGCAGAAATTGTTGCCTGGCCGTGCCCATGTCACCACCGCGGCAGACTTTCAGAGCAATTACGGAAAGAAAGAATAGTAAGAAGAATTACGAGAAAAAGAAAAGTTGCAATAACGACGAATGTGGATGGAAACTGGAACCAAATAGTCAATTATAACTAGCCAATTATCATATCCATTTATTGCAGTATACTTCTCTAGCTGAACTCAAATAATGAATCTTTGTATAGAGTTGTTGTGGTATCTTCTATTTCATTGTACAATATGTACTTCTCCAATGTCTTCAGTGGCTGCAAAAACGTACAAATTTCATTTTTCATTTTTTCGATTTTTTGGTCGGTACAAAACCAAAAAGCCACAATGAGACACTGACACCACTAAACCACCGTATCCGCCATTCCATCGCTACTTCATTGTTAGATAGTCAATTGTCATTTGGTATTTGTTCCTGTATATAACCGATCCATTCTCAGATCAGCGAACAATACACAACAATTAAGAATCAGATCATCCTCCCCCATCTCCATTAACTGTGCGTCATCACTGTGAGTCGTGCATCTCAATCTTTATCTCTTTTCAATTGTCTCTGATTGTTCTTCAATTTTTTCGTCCTGCACACAGCGGTGGCTGGAGCTGTCAATGCGCGAGCGCTGGCTGCGAATCGAATCGGGACATCACCAGCTGCCAATGTTCCCAATACGGCACAACAAGCGGATTCTTCTACGGTCTGAGCCCAAAACCAGCCGTTAGTAGCGTGGACCAGCATATACGCTTGATCTGATGACGCAGAACCTCGAATCTGGACCCACTATATAACCTCGATGAGTCCCCAAACCTGGTCATCTTTTTGCAACTATGAAATTGTCGTTGGCATTTGCACTTTTGAGTGCTGCTTCAACCTCCTTGGCCGACCTGTCCTCCGACCTGTCCTTGCCCACCATAGTTTCTACCAGTATTTGTACCGTTGGATGTTCTGCTTCTTCTGTTGAACTTGCTCCTTCCAGCTTTCACTTTACCAATTCCACCAGAGCTGCTGCCGTGCCTACTGTGCCCACTTCGGTTGTTTCCGACTCAGTCTCGGACTCAGCTTTGGTTTCAGCTGCTCCAACCTTGGCTTCTTCGCTGACCAAGGTCAGATCCACCATTTACGCCTACGACACCTACACCGATGATGACATCTTTGAAACCACCAAGACGGTTTGTGACGTCTACTCCAACTGCTATGTGACCACCGAGCTCGAGTCGTCCACCACCATAACCACCACCGTTGACGGAATCTTGACGGTGATCACCACGGCGGTTCCTGTTACTCCAACCGAGACCACAGCCGTCGATGCTACGGGAACTACCGAAGCCGAAGCTACTGAAGCAACTGAAGCTACTAAAGCCACAGAAGCAACCACTCACACCAAAGCTGTCGCTGGTTCTGGTTCAGCGTCTGGTTCAGCTTCTGCTGTTTCCACCGAAACCGTCGCTTCCACCATCCACGTTATTCACACCGTTTGCCCTGCTGAGAAACCCTGCTACTTAACCTCCGAGCCCGAGACTTTGTCGACTTACACCACCACCATCAACGACGTCGAGACTGTGGTCACCACCTACTGTCCTCTCACAGAGACTCCCGCTACCCAAACCAAGGCTCCAAAGTCTGAGACTACTTCAGCTAAAACTTCAGCTACTTCAGCCAAACCTGAAACAAAGTCCACTTTGACAGACTACCACACCACCTTGGTCACCATCACTTCTTGCAACCAAAACAAGTGTTCCAAGGCTACCCACACCACTGGTGTCACTGTGGTCACAACCACCATCGATGACCATGTCACAGCTTACACCACTTATTGTCCAGTCAAACCAACCACCGCCACTCCATTGACCACCATTTCAACTGCTCCTCCAGCTCCAGTCACGGCTACCCCAGAGGAGTTCACCACAGTGAATGTTATCACCAATAATATCGTCACCCAACTGCCCTCAGTCGGTAAGACAAGCACTTCCACTG
This sequence comes from Naganishia cerealis, assembly GCA_030039265.1. NCBI lineage: Eukaryota > Fungi > Basidiomycota > Tremellomycetes > Filobasidiales > Filobasidiaceae > Naganishia > Naganishia cerealis. The sequence continues at coordinate 150,913 of JASBWR010000033.1, read as the reverse complement.
CACCTCCAGTTCCAGCTGTTTCCTCTTACGAGGCAGCCGGAAACGTAGTCAAGGTGGGATCCACGGTGTTGGGATTGTTGTCGGTGATTTACTTGGTGTTGTAGTTAAAATGTAGTATAGTTACGGTAATGTTAATTTGATAGGAAAATTGTAGAGAAAACTTATTTGGAAGAGGTTTTTTGGCTATGGTGCGCTAACAAATGTTACTCGCTCCGACTTCAATAGTGTCCATACTCACTCTCATCCTTTAGTTGGTTCACTCTTCAAATTCTTCCCTACCATCCTGTCCAGTGGGGGGTTCGCCTCATGTGCGCGAGCTTTTTCGCTTTTTTCCTCTCACGATGTGGGGGTTGGCTCTAACGGGCAGTACCAGCATCAAAATTGCGCCTAGTACACGGTTTTGTTTCGCCAATACCACCATTCAACTCAGCGCATGCAGTTTAGTGCCTAGAATTTCAATATCAACCCCCCCTTTTCCAGCCTGCTTGTCTCTTCGTGCACCCCCCTCATCGTCCCTCGCTAGCACCCCAGCACTGTTTTCGCGCGCGAAAAATCACCAACTTTTATTCTTTTCAACAACACCCCAATGGACGCCTACTACGAGTTTCTCGAGCCCTCGAGGGTCTCGCATTGCGTGGGCTGCAATTTCATCTCCCCTACTACCAAGCATTTAGTGGTAGCCAAGACGTCGTTATTGCAAGTGTTTGAGGTGACAGGGACATCGAAACGAGGTTTCAAGCTTCGTCTTCTCGACCAGTTCAAACTCTACGGCACCGTCACGGCGCTCAGAAAGTTCCGCACAGTCGACTCACCCGACTTGGACTATATATTGGTGGCGACGAAGGCCGCTAAAGTTTCTATGATACGATGGGACCACCAAACACATTCCATAGCCACCGAGTCGTTACATTATTACGAAAAATCGATCCAAGCTGCCACTTACGAAACACTAGACGAGACCGAGTTGATCGTGGAACCCAATAGATACTCGTGTTTCTGTGTGCGGTTCAAAAACTTGCTAACTTTTCTTCCTTTTTCCACTCCAGATGACGACGATGATGACATGGACGACGAGGGGGAAACGAAAAAACAAAAGTATGTTCCTGGATTTGACTCTGAGGTTTTCGGATCCAGTTTCATGGTGGATGCCCAGACCCTCGAACCTTCAATTGGAACCATCGTGGACATGCAATTTCTCCACAATTACCGAGAACCTACAGTGGCTATTTTGTCGCTGAAGGCTGCCACTTGGACTGGTTTGCTCCCGAAAGTGAAAGACAACATCACCTACCATGTCATGACCATAGATCTTGCGACTAAGGCCACCACTACTGTTCTCAAGATCGAAAACTTGCCTTTTGACATCGATAGACTAGTTCCCTTATCGCATCCCCTCAACGGTTGTCTTCTTCTAGGCTGCAACGAGATAATCCACGTCGACAACGGAGGCATTGTGCGACGCTTGGCTGTCAACAAGTACACCGAGGACATCACGGCGTCGGTCAAAAACTACCACGACCAAACCGACCTCAATCTCATGTTGGAGAACTGTGCCGTTATCCCACTTCCCAACGATAACCGTGTGCTCTTGTCGCTTCTGACGGGGTCCCTCTTCCACATAAATTTCGACGTTGACATCAAAACCATCAAAAGGTTTGCTTTGGAACCAGTTCTCGAAACCCACTATTCGTCGGTCGATTTGACATATCCTGGCCAGCCAGCATTTCTCGACTCTAACTTGCTTTTCATTGCTAACAACAATGGAAATAGCCCGCTTTTGGAGGTCAAGTACTTGCGAAACGAAGAGGTTACCGAAAAGGTTCAATCCAATGGTAAAGAAGATATGGATGGAGACGAAGAATTGTACGACGACGACAATGCAGGAGAAAAAATTGTCATTAGACAAGGTGATATCAAGTACTTTAAGCACGACGAACTCATAAATCATGGCCCTGTGTCTGATTTCACCTTGGGAAAGTACTCCACTGAAAAGTTTAAGGCCAATCTTATCAACCCAAATCTTAATGATGTTTGCATAGTCAGCAATGGAGGCTCCCACAAGCAAAGTTGCTTGAACATTTTTGCTCCCAGCGTGCAACCAATCATTCGGTCTTCGCTTACATTCTCTCAGGTCAATCGAATGTGGAACATCAATAACAAGTACTTGATAACTTCTGACGATGTCAACCTGAAATCGGAAATTTTCCAGATTGAAAAATCGTACTCTCGTTTGAAATCCAAGGATTTTATCAACGACGAAATGACGATAGCCATGCACGAGTTGAACAACGGCAAGTACATTTTGCAGATTACGCCGAAACATATCGAGGTCTTCAACAGCAAATTCAAACGGCACATGTCGTTCGAAGACGAGTTGAAAGACGCCATGAAAGAAGACCAGATTATCAGCAGTACGGTTCACGATGATTATTTGATGATATTTTTTGCCAGTGGTGAGGTATTGATATACTCTGTTAACACCCACACGGAAACCTTGACCAAGATCAACATTCCTCAGATTTTATCAGACACCATTATCACTACAGGTTATGTGACAAATTCCCGCTTGCTCAATGCTGTCACAAAAGACAGTAATTTGCTAATTAAAGGCACCAAAAGAAAGCACGGTGGTCGTGTTGCCGGAGAAGAAAAGCAAGAGAAAGATCTCGGCCCACTTCTGAAAATGTTTGTATTGGTAACAGGTGACAATCGAGTGGTAGCATTTGGTCGTGACCATAATGAACGGTGCTACCAATTGAACGATGTGGACAAGTTTTCCGATGAGCTCAATTTGGGCTTCTTTGAGCCCCGAGACACTTATCCCGATCCGTTTATCAAGCAGATAGTTTTCAACGAAATCGGTGACCAATACTCCAAGGAAGAATACTTGACCATATTGACGGTGGGAGGTGAGATCTACATGTACAAGTTGTTCTTTGATGGGCTGAACTTCAAATTGAAAAAAGAAAAAGATTTGCTTATTACTGGTGCTCCAGACAATGCTTATCCGGCGGGTACAAGTATCGAACGTCGATTGGTATACATTCCGCTCGTCAGTGGTTTCTCGAGTATCTTTGTCACTGGAGTTGTTCCGTACTTTATTACTCGTACGAGACACTCAATTCCAAGAATATTCAAGTTCACCAAGATAGCAGCGCAGTCATTTGCTTCATTTTCCGATTCAAAAGTTAGCAACGGACTCATCTTTTTGGATAATGCCAAGAACGCTCGTATTTGTGAGTTGTCCAGAGACTTCAACTACGACAACAATTTACCAGTCAAAAAAGTTCCCATTGGTGAAACTGTAAAGTCGGTGACTTACCACGAACTTTCCAACACTTATGTTGTTTCCACGTACCGTGAGATTCCCTACAATGCTCTCGATGAAGAAGGGAACCCCATTGCTGGTCTTAAGAAAGATAAGCCCAGTGCAAACTCGTATAAAGGTTCACTCAAGCTCATCTCGCCATACAACTGGACTGTCATTGAGACGGTGGAGTTGCGAGATAATGAAATAGCCATGACTGTGAAGTCGATGGTGCTCGATATAGGATCTTCCACGAAGCGCTTCAAGCATCGCAAGGAGCTCCTTGTGGTTGGTACGGGGAGATATAGAATGGAGGATCTTGGTGCCAATGGTGCGTTCAAAATCTACGAAATTATCGACATTATTCCTGAGCCTGGAAAACCAGAAACAAACCACAAGTTTAAGGAATACAATACCGAAGACACCAAGGGAGCTGTGACGTCGATGTGTGAGGTCAGCGGTCGTTTTTTGGTGGCTCAAGGTCAAAAGATTATCGTGAGAGATGTGCAAGACGATGGAGTAGTTCCAGTGGCATTTTTGGATACTTCGGTTTACGTTTCCGAAGCGAAGAGTTTTGGTAACTTGGTGATCCTCGGTGACACCCTCAAGAGTGTTTGGCTCGCGGGTTTCGATGCTGAACCGTTCCGGATGATAATGCTCGGTAAAGATCTTCAATCTGTCGATGTCAGTTGTGCCGAATTCATTTCCAAAGACGAAGAAATCTACATTTTGATTGCTGGAAACAACAATGTGATGCACCTTGTCCAGTTTGATCCTGAAGACCCCACCTCGTCAAATGGTCAGAGGTTGGTACATCGAGCTTCGTTCAACGTGAGCTCGTCCACCACATGTATGAGAATGGTGCCCAAAAACGAGGAAATCAACACCCAATACTCCGATGTATTCCAGACCGTTGGATCCACCATTGATGGTTCTTTCTTTACAGTTTTCCCCGTCAACGAGTTTACTTACCGTCGGATGTACATTATTCAGCAGCAGCTCACCGACAAAGAATACCATTACTGTGGACTCAATCCTAGATTGAACCGATTTGGCGGAGAGGCCTTTGATGACTCCCAGACAGGCGTCAAGCCTATTTTGGACCACCAGGTGATCAAGAGGTATGCTAAACTTAATGAAGACAGAAAACAAACCATTGCACAAAAGGTGAGCTCGAAGGGCGTATACCAGGAAATTTGGAAAGACCTCATTGAGTTTGAAAATGTACTCAAGATTATGTGAGTGGAATGAGGAAGGAGTGAAGCAGTAGAGAAAGATAGTGTAGTATACTTATATCATTAGATGTAAATTAAATGAGTACTGAACTTTCGCAGCCGTTTATCGCACTGCAATTTTGGCAGGTCAATTTTTATTTTCGCAGCGAGCCACCGCGATTTCTTCGCAAAGTCGCGAAATTTGATCGCGAATTCACTCTCACCATGCCCAGGACTAAAAAAAGCGTCTCTTTCAACGCGCTAGACGACGATTCAAACCCCAAAACTCCTCCCCCGTACGTAGAAAAGTACGCGCTCAAGCTGAGAGTTGCCTCGTTTCCGATACATGGGCTCCTTGTGCTTTTGGGAATGTATTCCGGTGGCCTTACCCAAAACGTAAAACCAGTTTTATCGAAAGGATTGGCCACTTTGACTGTTTTGCAGTTGGTGTACGGGTACTTGGTGGCGGTGAACACAGAATTGGCCAGCTCCAAGAAGAAAATCAAGTCGGAAAACGTGCCGCTACTTGTTAGTGGAGCCATGGTAATCGCGTACGCCGCGACTCTTCCAGTATTTGTGGTGATGATTTTGATGGGAGCACCATTATCTAGTCATATTACGGAAACGGCACTCTTTGCGGGTCACTTTTCGGTTTTGGTGTTGTTTCCTATGTTGGTGTTCTACCGGTTTGAAAGAGATACCATTTTTTCGGTGATAACTGCCGCCAATGGCACCTCTGTAATTTTAAAAAATCCAATTTTGTTGAGTATAGTTGGCGCGGTTCTCGGTACCTGGGTGGGTGTGTTTCCCATTCCGCTAGACTGGGACCGAGACTGGCAGCAGTGGCCCATCACGTTGCTTACGGGAGCATATATTGGTGCTACAGTGGGGTCGGCTGCTTCGGCGGGTGCAAGAGCTGTATTGACGTGAGAGAATTGGGAGAAATGAGAACTAATGACAACTAGTGAAAACTATTAGCGAGAACTAGTGAAAACTAATGACAACTAGTGAAAACTAGTAAGGGTGAGACTAGTGAGAATTAGTGAGAACGGTGAAAACTATTAGCGAAAAGTAGTGAGAACAGTGAGAACTTTTCGTGAGAACCACTAGCGAGAACTATTAGTGAGAACCACTAGCGAGAGCTACGAGCGAGAATTAGTGAGAACATCGGAACTATTAGTGAGAACTATTTGTGATGAAAAGACGCGAACGTCATTTAAATCGTTCGAGACCAAATTCGTTTTCTTTAAGACCAATTGGCTTTACTCAGCAGACTCTCTCCCGGCGTCTATTGTGGTCGAAGCATAATTACAAAGCGCAGTCGTCTAATCACTGAGATCTAGATGGTCGCACGCTTACCTATTATCTAAGTCCGGCACGGACCTTAGTAATAACCCCACGATTGTGCGCACTATAAATTCTCCAGCAACATCCCTTGTTAGACAACCAAAGATCAATTCTTCTTGAATCTTATTCTGAACACTCAATTGCAATGTCCCAATCTTTCCCAACCGACGTCAAGCTCAAGTATGTTCCATACTCAAAGGCTGCTGACGATATTGCCGCCTGCGCCAACCCAATTGCTTTGGATTTAGCCAAACTTTTCCCTGGTAAAACCATTGTGTTGACCTCTGCTCCCGGTGCTTTCACCCCTACTTGTACCGAGCAGCACGTTCCGGGCTACTTGAAAAAAATCGACGAGTTCAAGCAGAAGGGAGTCGACAAAATCATCATCCTCACCGCCAACGATCCATTTGTCAATGCTGCCTGGGGTAAGGCATTGGGCTACAAGGACGAAGAAAACTATGTGGTTTTCGCAACCGACCCTAACGCAGCTTTGTCCAAGGAATTGGGTGACGAGTACCTTGCTGACTTGACTGGTGCTGGTTTCGGACTTAGAACCGGTCGTTACGCTGCTATTGTCAAGGACGGTAAGACTGAATATTTGAAGGCTGAAAACGGCGGTAGCTTGACTGACATTGCTACTGCCGAGAACATTTTGGGTAAGCTCTAAGTAATGAATGATTTCTAGTTTGTGCTTGTAGACGACGTTGAAGCTCACATTATACACTAGATCGCTATGGTTTACTTTTTGTAAATATAATATGCTCCCTGTCGCTTTTAAATGCCTGTAATAGAACTAATTTGCTCCTTTTTACCAATTAATGCTCAGTGGCTCTCACCGCTAACCCTCTCTATTTTTCGCTAATAGTCGCGGCAGTCGCTGCAATTAATTTCCCAACTCTTTAGTTTAATTGCTCATCTTAATTACCTAGCTCGCAATGGTTTACCTTGTAGAGATAAAATGTGCTCCCTATCGCTTTTGACTACCTCCAAGAGCAGAAATTAGCTCCTATTAGTTGCTCAAAATGCTTCGTTATCACCACTATTTGCTCGCTATTTTCTTGAACCTGTTGCTAATTATCGCGACTTCTCCCTAATGGCTACCGCCATTTATTTCCAATCTCATTGGTTTAATTACTCATATTACTCACCAGTTCGCTACGGTTTACCTTATAGAGAAGAAAATCTGCTCTCAATCGCTTCAAAGTGCTTGTTGAGGCAGCAATTTGCTCTCATTCATCAATTACTCATAAATTGCTCAATTTTCTCCCGCCGAATGCTCGCTATTTTTCGCTATTTTTTGCGACATCTCACTAATCACTACCGCTATTCCTTTCCTAAATCATTCGTCTAATTGCTCACATTATTAACTTACTTCGCTATGGTTTACCTCCTAGAGACATAAACTGCTCTCTCTCGTTCTTAAATACCTTTTATAGTGGTAATTTGCTCCTATACATTTACTGCTCATCGGCTGAAAGCTCGCTATTTTTCACTATTAGTCGCGCTCTCGCTAGCCGTTACCGCTATTCATTTCTTAACTCACTAGACTAATTGCTCATATTGTCCAAGTCGCTCTTCTTTGCCTGCAAATTATTTGCTCTCCAAGGCTTTAAAGGCTAGTCAGAGCATCATACTTCTTTTATACATCTCGTTACTGCTCCATTAAAGCTGCCACATTCCTCTCGCTATTCTCGCTATCCTCACTATTCTCACTATGTTCGCACTCACTTTCCACAGTCCTCTCGTTACCGCGCGCTCTTTCTCATCTCACCACGCGTATGTCGTTTCCAAAGGTGCCCTTAGTCACAGGGGATACTGACGACGATGCTTCTATACACTTGAATGCGTTCGTAGGCAAAGCAAACCCCCTACCTCGTTCTACCATCGAAAATAGGCGTTCTGGCAATAATTTTCAACGCGCCGAAGATGATATAAATACCATGTTTCGCCGGTTCCAGGAAAGCGGAAGCATCTCGTTGAGGGAAAACGAAGACCGGAACAGCGACAAGGAATTGGGTGGTCAAACAGGCGTCAAAAGTGCCCATTACGTCTACAATGGTGAAGAAGAAGATGACGATGACGAAGATGACGACTACAATGAAGGAGCCAATGAAGTGAATAATGATCCTGAAATTGACGATGGAGAATTCAGCGACGATGTGAGCGATCTAAGCGAAGATGTGAGTGGAAATAAAGCCGGAAAAAGGTATAACAACTTGAAAAACAGGTTTCGTGCCAGAAGAGAGAAAGCTTATTTCGACGAAAACTCAAGGAAAACCAGCCAAAACCGTGGAAATTCGTCTCATTCAAGATCCTACGACTACGACTCGGAATCTGACGAGGACTATGTTTACTCTGAGTCTGATTCCGATGCCTGGTCTCTTGATCTGGAACTCACTAATGTTGAAGATCCCACCGTAGAGCGGGTTGACGAGCCCAAAATCTTCAAGTCGAGGGATAACAGGACGAGAATACTTCAAATAATTGGTGCGGTTTGTGGTTTGTTGTTGCTTGTCGTTTTTATACCGTTATTTGTCACTACAAGACACGATCAATTGGACAGTCAAGACTCGAATCCACGTTTTACGGTTCTCCAGCGACGTCTAGGCGACTTGTCACGAAGACATGATCAGCTCCAGGCCAGCTTGGACGACCACAGCCTCAATATTGCCTCGAAATTTGAGTATATCAGTACCAAGTTTGACGATCTCGATCGCAGACTTCAAGCTCAGCCATGGAGTACGCTTCAGTCTGAAGTGGAACAGCTCAAGGAAAACGTTCGCCAGCGGAATATCGACACCACGGACTCAAACCTAGCGGAATTGGACGAAAAATTACAGAAAATCACCAACATGTACGATACGTTTGAAGGAGCCAAGAACCTGCTTGTGTCTGATTTCATTAACAAGCTACCCGAAAAAGTGCCAGCATACATTCAAGACAACAAGATCCATTTTGCACCGGAATTCCACCGGTACTTGCTTGCTTTTATCGACAATTATCACCAACAAAAAGGTAACCAGACATGGTCCAGTTTTCTCGATTCCCATCTGTCAGAACTCAACGCCTACATTACCAGTGCTCTCAAAAAGTCAAATGCTGTCACCAAAGAAGTTTTGGAAGAAACTATTTACAAAAGGCTCACCGACAATAACCAGATAATATGGGACAAGTTCAATGGACTCGTCGATACTTTGGCGGCCAATTCTACGTCCCTCAATGTAGCTGCGGATGGAGTAATGTTGGAGAGCATTCTAGATGTATTTGCCAAAAGCTCCAAGTCGGTAAACTACGCCGACTACCAATTAGGTTCAAGAATCTTGGGTTTTTTGACATCGGCAGGAACCGAAAGTCAAAAGCTGTTAGCCCGGCGAGTATTTCTCGGATGGTACGATTATTTAAATGGTCCATCTGCTCCCTCGAATTGGAAATTCAATGCCAATTCCGTCTTGATTGACGATGGAAATTCCTGGCAATGCGGAGCACATTGTAGTATTGGAATCCGACTTTTCGATTCGGTGTTACTCACTGATTTGGTGCTCCACTCAAATGGAGCCTCGACTGTGTCTATCTATGTGAAACCAAGATATTCCAAGGATTTCGACAAGGTGCAAAAATATGCTTCTCGGCTCAAATTTCTCAGAGATGAACTAGAAAACAAGTATGCTCGAAAGTTTATCAAGGTCAAAGAAGCGAATCTCATTGGTGATGTTAACCACATCCATATGCCTCGAAGTCTCGTGAACATGGAAGTGCCCATTCGAGATATAATTGTGGAAGTTTATGGCGACGATGCCGAAGTAGAGAGTTTGAAAGCGTATGGTGTCAAAGAGATGGGAGCTCGGCACTTGCGCCAGGACTTTGGGGCCGTACAGGAGATACACCTTGGGGAGGATATTGTCATTTAAAATGTATCGTACTAAAATCTAGTTGGGTATTTGTATTTTAATCCATTATATTTAAACCGAAAACCGAAGTTTAATAAACCATTTTAGCTAACGAACCTATAAAAATCCAAGTTGAAGAGCCGTGCAAGCTACATTTCAACTGCTTAGTAGAAGAAAGACAAAACGGCCAACAAACCGGCAGCAACAGCTGGCACGGCGTTGGAGTTACCAGCGTTCTCGGCGGTAGAGACAGCAGCAACAGTCGAAGCAGCAGAAGACTCAGCAGCAACGGTAGATGGGGTAGCAGCAACCGATTCACCAGCAACGGTGGATGGAGCCTCAGTGGCAGCTGGGGCAGCGGTGGTTGGAGCGGCCTCAGTGGCTGGAGCAGAAGCTGGAGCCTCGGAAGCTGGAACAGCTGGAGCAGCTGGGGTAGCCTCGGTGGCAGCTGGGGCCTCAGTGGCTGGGGTAGCTGGAGTAGCCTCGGTAGCTGGGGCCTTGGTAGCTGGGGTAGCCTCGGTAAGTGGGCAGTAGGTGGTGTAGACAGTGTCGTTCTCGGTGACAGTGGTGACACCGGTGGTAGCAACCTCGGTGTGGCACTTGTTGTCAGCACAAGAAGTGATGGTAACCACGGTGGTACCGACGACATCGGTCTCAGTCTTGGTTGGCTCCTCAGTCAATGGACAGTAGGTGGTGTAGACAGTCTCGTTCTCAGTAACGGTGGTAAGACCGGTGGTAGCAACCTCGGTGTGACAAGCGTTGTCGGAACAAGAGGTGATGGTAACCACGGTGGTTTGGATATCAGTCTCGGTGGAGGTTCCATTGGTGTAAGCAGCCAAGGCTGGAGCAGCGACGGCAGCGGCGGTAACAGCGGTAGAAAACTTCATTTTTAGCGAGTGAATTAGTTTTGCCGAGACATTAGGGGGGTGACCGCTTTATATACCGCAAGTTGGCGTGTGAGCCCCTGTGGTAAACATGCAAGTTGCGGTTGCAGAGGAAACTGGTGCAACCAGTGCGTGCGAGGTGCAGGAGGCATCGAACATTGTCGAAGCTAGGAGAGGGGTGGTCAAAAGGGACGAAGGAGGCGTTGAACAAGCACAAAAATTTTTGTGCGTGGTCATGGAGGGTAAAGTAGGGGGCAGTGTGATTTTCAGCAGTCAATGAGGTTTCTGGAAGGATTGGTGGTGGTCCTTCTAAGGTTTTCGATTAGCATATGTCTGTGCGGCGGTGTGCGGCGGTGTGCGTCTAGGCTCAGTTTCATGCGCAACGCGAATCTCGCCCTTTTCGCGTACGGATCCGTCCTAGGCACGTCATTGTGGGGGAGAACGTTCTGCGATCCGCGAAGCGCAGCGGCGAGCGCAATCGGCGAGATTAAGCAGTTGACATAATTGCAGAAGATATTGGTCAAAAGTTTTCTACGGAGGGTCTCGCCAGCAAAACTACAAAAGTACCGCAACATCCGCCCTGGCTCAAGATCCAGGGGGCTTGCTTGCATATTACGCAAACCTCGCCCCCTGTGCACGTGACCTGCGGCCCAATCCGACTACGGCAAAACAGTCGCGGTTGTCATGGTGACGGCGGCTATATTTGGCTCAGGTGGGCTGTGACTACGAACTTGGTTAATTGCATACACTATGCGGGCGAAATGATAAATATTTTTCTCACCAAAGATTTTCAGTGCCCCAGCGCGCTCGCCGATCTTCTGCAGGGCCTTGCCTTGGCGCACCAGCGGTATGCCGTAGCGAGCAAGCTTTAGAAAATATGTCACGAGGATGAAGAAATATTCAGTTGTGTCCTATTTGGGTAAGGGAATTTTCTATTTGGGAAGAGACTTGAGCCTGGTTCATTAGCTTTGTTACCATGCGACTAATTCGTCTACATGTCTACACCGGGGTGATCGTGCTCTAACCGTGGAACCGTGCTCAAGGTTAGTGCGCAAGTTGAGCCGAGCAAGCAATCAATCGCGAAAAAAACCAAAAAACAAACCAAAAAAGAAACCGGAAGGAACCAAGAAACAAACCAAAAAACAAACTCGAAACAATTAGCAATGAGTTCATATTTGTGAATTGAAACTCAATTCCAAATATTTCATATTTTTCCAAGTTTTTCATCGAGGGTTTTTTTCATTGCTCTCCACTATTCGTCACTGAGCCGCACGTTTGCTGCAAATTCGCATCACAATTTGCAACCGCTGCTTGCTCCACTTCTTTAAGGTAAGCCATTTTCGCTAACGGTCTGAATTATCGGCAGAACTCTTCATTAGACTGTTATAAATCTGTACTGTGGACTTGATAATTTTGTGACGTTTTCAATTCTCCATCAACTATTGGCTAGCAATGAGAAGTCTTTTATAAAATGAACCCGGGTTCAATTTTCGCTGGGTATCATGACGTTCCTCTAAATGAGCTATATTCTATTTTCTGGCGAATGGAAATGCACTCGTTATGCTGCACCACTTTTGTGTGGATCTCTGCTCTCCAATAGGATCGATAATCTGTTTGTCAATTTAATCCTGGTTACTTTGAGTTTAACAAAAAGCAAGATTTTGGCACAAACTTGAGATGACGAGATTCAGGTCCATGTTGTTCAGTTAATGCAGCAGTATACGGTGGAAATTGCTCTAAGAAAAAGTGTGGTATTGGTGACTAGAACCGAGGCTTTTTCGTCTCCGCCTTATAAGATTAGCCTTTGATTTGGCATGATTTTTGAAGCTTTAGCAGAGAGTGTGTCTAGAACCAAAGACTTAAGAGTCCACTTACTTCGAATAGCTGGAACTCCAATTGGAGCCTTGGATATCCGGCTTCCAAACCAATTGGCTCTCGATTGATGTACGGTTTTGGCTCACTACTGTCAAAGTGTGTATTATGAACCGAGTATCTACACTGTGGGTCCAGTGAGCTATGTGAAGCCTACACTAGTACTTCTTTTCCTGATAGTATTTGATACTCCAAACGAAGGCTAGTTAATTGGATGACCCTTTAGATCCTAAATTAGTTTACTGCTAAATTCTTGCTCAATTCCACTTCCACAATTCTCATTTAAGAGCTAGCCAGGCGAGACTATTCTTGTGCTGATTATCTAACAAGACTGCCGCGCAGTTTAGCAGATTTTATCGAACTCCGACTAGAAGAAAGTACAACTCACTGGTCATAGTCAAAGATTTTGCGGGTAGAGTTTTAGAAATGAACCATTGATACGTACATGTACAATCTGAATTATTAAGGGCATACTTATATTACATGAAAATTTTCGATCTTGGAAGATTTAAGGAGTAGAACTCTGAAGCAAATGTGAACATTCATCTACGCAATCCCGCTCACTCTTTCTTTTCCAATCTTTTTGAATTCCTTTCGCTATTTTCAACAACACGAAGAATACCCTGCCAAACGAGAAAAGCGGTGATAGCTAAAGAATACAATGCAAGAAATCCCACCAAGTATGGGAATGTGCTCTTGAAGAAATCTTGGTCGATCATGAAAGACAATAAATTTTAAAAAAAAGTGGACGGCTTTGTGCGAGTATCTAATTTTAGGCGCGGAGTTATTGTAATAGCTCGTAATAGTCTCGTAATACGCATATGGCACGAGCAAGTCTTACCGTCGCACGTGAGTGCGGCTCGCTGTCAAAGCTGTCAAAGCTGTCAAAATGCATGCAATTGGTTGCAAATAAGAACAATTCAATTCACCACTTTAGTCTGGTCTCTTCTTTTTTCCATAAAACATCATTCATAACTATTTCCTACTTAAGCACAAACTTGAAACTTGCAACCTCGAATCCTCTCAACTTGATATCCACTTTCTGGTCCTCATTCAACTTCAATTCTTCGATCTCGTTTTCCAAACCACAGGTCCGGTAAACCTTGGAGATCTTGAGAACCTCGGGATCCACCACCAACTTTCCTTTGCTGCTTCCTCCCAAAGATTCGTAAACCCTTACAATGAAGGATTTTTGGTCCTTCGAAGGAATATTTTCATGGGTCGAAACTTCCTTGTCATCCTCAGATCTCTTCAAATGAGACAAAACAAGACTCGAGTCTCCCTCCAAGGAAATAGCATTTGGAACCTCACCCTTGGAAGATAACAAAGGATAGTTGAAATCCCATCCCAAGCGAACCGTACTTGCACCCAAAGTACCTTCGTGAGGAAAGATGGCATACTCAAAGTCATGATCTCCCATATCAGCCTCGTCATCAGGAGCTTTTGCTGAACGAAGAAGTGAAAGACGCATCAAGTTTCCGTGAATCAGACCTCCATACTTGCTGTTATTGACCACAGAAACTCCATAGTTGTGCTCACTCAAGTCCATAAACTTGTGGTGACAAACCTCAAATCTGGCAACATCCCAAGTGGTATTGTAGTGGGTTGGACGCTTGGTGACTCCAAACTGGGTCTCGTAGTTGGCGTCGGTGGCGGTGTAAATTGTGGTTGGAAATTGGACCTTGAGAAATTTGTAGGTCTCATGCCATTTGACATGGCACTTGAATTTGAGGAAAGTTCTCGATTTATCGGTAGCTCCGTCAAGCGAAATAACAGTTTCGATAGACGAGTCTCTGGAGATTTCATGTTTGACCACCAAGGAAGACCGAACTTCATTGTTCTCCAAAATCGACACTTTTCCTCCACTCAAAAATTTCATCTTTTCGAGAGAGTAAAGCTCAGTATCCCACGCTGGGTAAGTCAATGGCTCATCCTGGACCAATATAAACTGGTTTCCGCCTCCTGGTGTCTCCTTGGTAACCAGAGAATCGATAATTTCCCGGTCGTTGACATTGTCATAGAGCGAAGTAATGATACCATCATCTGAAATTTTTGCCAGTAAGAGATCGTTACTCAATTCGTAGAAATCATCCACCTTTTTCACCTGGGCAGGATACTTCACCTTGTTGACGGTGAACTTTCCATTGCTGGACGTGACTGAAGCAATTGCTTTTCCATCAGAAACAACACAATCTTTGCTTGAACTCATAGTCTCAAACACAAAATCGTCCTTAGGAACCCTAACAACCTCCGTACGAGCCCAAGGCAAAGTGTTAACAAACGTAGGCTTTCCCTTGAACTGACCAAGAGCTTCTTTAATCAACTTGTTGATTTTGGCAAAAAACTTCTCGAACATAGGATACACCTCTTCATAGTAAACCATGCCGATACAACTTCCAGGCAAAACGTCATGGAACTGGCACAAACAAATGTCTTCCCAGAGAGCCTGGAGCTCCTTTTTAGGATACTTATAGTCCTTATCGGTAAGACTCAACAATGTAGCCAAGTACTCCAAATCATGGAGCTTGACCTCTCCCAATCTCATAAACTTTTTGATTTTGGCCTGAGTGGTATAGGTTCCCCGATGGAACTCGAGGTACATTTCTCCACGCCAGGTGGGAAGATTGGCACCATTGTTGCTCTTTGCAAGAACATCGTTATAAAAATCGTCGATTGTCAGTCCAACATGGACCGTAGGTATAGCGGCAGTAGAATTGGCAAAACCACGGCACCGGCGAAGTTTTTCGATCATTTCCTCGGTAGGACCTCCACCACCATCTCCATGACCATAAAGCAACAATCCCGTGGGCACATCTCTCAAATTTTGGTGCTGGTGCTGCGACCGTACAACATCGCCAAAGTGAGCACCGGCAGTATAAGTGTTGGCTGGGGGCATATGGACCAAGACCTGAGATCCGTCCAAGCTGACCCAGTTGAAGGTGGTTAGAGGAAACTGGTTTATGTTGTTCCACGACAATTTTTGGGTGAGAAATCTGTCCATTCCAGCAAGCCGACAGAGCTGAGGAATCTGAGAAGAGTAGCCAAAAGTGTCAGGAAGCCAAAAAGTCGTTGCGTGGACCCCAAACTCGTTCATTTCAAACCGCTGGCCCAATAAAAACTGTCTCATCAACGACTCTCCGTTGGGAATGTTGGTATCATTTTCTACCCACGAACCACCTACCGGCAAAAATTGGTTTGTGGTGAACTTTTCTTTCACTTTGGCATATATATCGGGATGGTCCTGTTTCAACCACTTGAATTGCTGCATTTGAGAAGCAACAAAGACATACTCAGGATACTGGTCTGCAATTTTCAATTGGGATGTCCAAGAACGAACAATTTTCCGCCTGGTTTCTGCAAACGGCCACAACCAAGCGGTGTCGATATGACAGTTTCCCACGGCGAAAACGTCTATTCTTCCGTCTCCTCCATCTTGGTGGAAAACATCATCGGAATCAATATCTTTTCCAAGAAGTGTCTTGGCCAATTTTCTTCCAGTTCCCACAGTTTTGGGATCGTTCACATCGAACGCATTCATGATCTGGTTACACACCAGGGCTGCCTGGTACTTCTGCCACAGCCCCGGTAACTCACGAGCAGCGTCGCTGAGAATCCAAAAGTCCCAGTACAATTTGCGGGCCTCCACATTGGGCAAGATAAGATCACAGGTATTCAATCTGAAGTACCTATTGGGGTCTGGTTTTCCTTGGTCTCCAAGACCAAACATGCCATTACAAGCCATTTCAAGGTAAAAGCGCTGGACTCCCAGTTTCCACCATTTTTTAGGAAGGTAGCAAACCGATCTTTGACCCGAGCTGGAAAATGCTTGAATTGGCGAACCATTTTCGTCGTACAATAACCCTTCATTGTCGGCTTCCCATTCGAAAATGATCTCTTCTGGCGAGTCTTTCAACCATTTTGGTGGAATTTCCATATCGACCTTGAACCAAAATGTCTTCCAAGATGGGCCGAACAGATACCCTTTATTGGCATCTTCCCATTCAATTTTTTTCCAGTCAATATCTTTGAAAAGTGGTCTTTTCGTTTCGCCATTGGGACCATCAGGAACTTTCCACGACTTGATATTGATATACTCAGTATTAGTATCAACCCTGTCAAGGTCGTACAATTTAGGGAGATTGAGACTACCGTACTGGCCACCTCCATCAGTAAAGTGCCGAAGCCTGTCCAAGTATATATGGTCAATTGGCTTGTGGGTCGGCTGAAGCGACCTTTCAGCATAGCCCGAGTATTCAGATTTCATTGAAAAATGTAGAAACGAAGCTAAAGAGAAATATGGGGTAGTTTCCTTGGCCGCGAGACCGTGGGGTAGCTGACGTAAGGTGGCTGGAAGATAAGCGGAATTGCAACCGTGCTGGTATCAGTTGCGGAGAATGTAAAGGATTAGGTGTGTAATTTGCAGACTTGGTTGAAATTAGACTTGGTTGCAATTCAATTGCAGTGCAGATGTTATGTATAGTTTCTTCATAGTTTGTGCATTTTCTCTGCATAGTCTGTGCATTATCTCTGCATAGTTTCTGCATTATCTGCATATCGTGTACATTAGATCTATACTAGTGTCCTTCTACTGAGTGTGTACTTCCTTGTCCTCCTCAATGGTGGCAACATGTTCATGGCCCTCCAACAGCTTGGAGTGCACCTCCGGCAACTTGGCAGAAAATCCCTTGATCAACGAAAACTCATTGGTGATTTGTCCGCCAAAATCTTGAACTTTCTTCTTCAAGCTGTCAACGTCTACGCTTGTAGCGGACTCCTTGAGGGTAATAATGTAATTTTTCAATCCAGACATAATGTGTGGCAAGATGAAATCGCCCCTTGACAGGTGCCGTGCCGCAGTACGGTGCGGTGCACCAGTGCACCAGTGGGCACTGCACGCCGATAACAGTTGCTGCTGGTGGTTGGGTGCAACTTCTTCACCAGCAACCAATCTTTACTGAACACTAATGGCGTACCAAATTGTCTACCAACCATCGCCCAGACTGGGTTTCGACTCGTTTTTCGTCAAGGTCCGCCGCAATGGGTTTATGTTGTACACTCTGATCGTGGTGATTTCCACCCTTTATGTATGTTTTATAATGAAACCACCCAAGCCAAAATCGCAGCCAAAATCAAAAGATACCAAAAAAACCGTGGAATCAAGTAGCGACTCCAGCTTCGAGAACATTCAGCTAGAAGACGTGGCGCACCCAGTAGACCGCTGGAGCAAGCGAGAATTGTACCAATACCTTGGTGAACACAACATCTACCCTAGGGTTGACGAGCCATTGCTGCACGTGCGCGCAACCGCTAAGAAGTACTACCAGGGTAGAGAGACTAAATAAAAGGAGGACAGATTTACAGAAATGAGATTTGGACTAATTATGCGTATATGAGTAATTCGAATTTAAAATATGGGGTAAATTTTTGAGTTTTGGTGAGTGGTATTTGGTGGTACTGTTGGTGTGGGCCTAGACCGAAATAGCCCCGGAACGACGCCGATTTATCCCCGACTATGGAGTCATTCGCAGCCTAACACCAGCAACTGCTCTAACCAGCAAGATACCACCACACTTTTCTCGGGCATTTGAAGTGCTATTGCCGCCAGATTTTGCCAATGGGTTTAGGTTGGTCTGTTTATGGCCCTTGCCAATTTTGGGCCCGGAATCTTGGTTGGTGGCTGAATTTGCTACCGCTCTCTTCTTCCACGTTCGGCGCTCCTGCGACCGGAAGCCCCCGCTGGTTCACGTGCACCCGGTTGCTCTGACAAATCGGGGGCATATAAAAATGGCGAGAACCAATCACTCATCAACCATGGTTAAAGCAGGTATGTAAAAATTGGAATTGAGAATGGATTTTGGCTTGAATTGAGGCGCTGGTTCTGAGTGATAGGTGTGCATCTTGGAAAGACGAATGGGGAACAATTTGCTCAATATTTGCTCATCTGGTAATTTGCTCACCCCAAGACAATTGTTAAATAACCAATCGAAAATGGTTAATTGACGATTTAATTCTTATTGCAATGGTTAATTGTCAATTCAATCCTATTGGAATTGAGAATCAAGTTGTCAATCTCAATCCTTATTGCAATTCTAAATCCTTAATTGTCCATCATCGACTAACCCAGTTGCTGTATTGAGAGGAGACGCTAAAGTTTCAGGTGTAGTCCACTTTGAACAAGATAAGGAATCGGAACCCACCAAGATCTCGTGGGAAATCACCGGTAACGACCCCAATGCCTTGAGAGGTTTCCACATCCACCAGTTTGGTGACAACACCAACGGGTGCACCTCGGCTGGTCCTCACTTCAACCCCTTCCAGAAGACTCACGGTGCTCCTGAGGACGACACCAGACACGTTGGTGACTTGGGTAACATCACCACCGACGCCCAAGGTGTGGCTAAAGGAACCAAGCAGGACTTGTTGGTCAAATTGTTGGGAGAAAATTCCATTCTTGGAAGATCGGTGGTTGTCCACTCTGGTACCGATGACTTGGGTAAAGGTGGAAACGAGGAGTCCAAGAAGACCGGTAATGCTGGTACCAGACCCGCTTGCGGAGTCATAGGCTTGGCTACTTAGGTATCTATGTTAAATTCTATGACTGATTGAATTATAGCTGTTCACGGTTCCTGTAAAAAAGTGTGAACTTTTAGTGTAAATGTCCACTTTGTTACCCGAAAGACCAATGGTAATGTCTCCCTCGTAGCATGCACGTAGGTTTTTGTACTGGAATCTTTTCACTTTAACTCCATTAACCTCCATCCAGCACATCGCTAGCGTCACCATGTATGGACCTTGCACCACCAAATTTTCAAAACCTTCTGAAATGGCGTACGCTCGTTCCAAGTGGATTTTGTGCAAATTGTACGTCAATGCTGAGTAGCGGGCAATATCGTTGGCTGTTATGTTGATTGTAATGGTTTTTTCGTGATTTGGTACCACTTCTTCTGAGTCGCTGCGACGGTACTTGTCGTTGGTATACACCAAAGACCTCAATTCTTGGACCATGGGGCTCTGATTCGAGGTCAATTGGCGTTCTATTTCAACAAAAACCGACTTTCCCACGCTTCGAACACTTTTTATCTGTTCTTTGCACTCTATGGGTTCGCCGATGGAAGGGCATTTGTGCTGGTTCAATTCTCCACGAGCCCACATTCGCCGTGCAAAAAGCAGATTTCCTGCCTCATCACACGGTGCCTGGTAGTTGTCATAGCCGTCTTGTGCCAAAAAAGTATTGGAAGGATTACAATAAAGAAAGTGAAACCCGGGCACCGTCCTCAACGTTGGAAAATGACGACGGAGCAAGTTGGAAAGGTGATAGAGCGATCCGGCGCTCATGGTGTCTTGCCGAGTCCATGTCTTTGATTTGATGGCTTGGCGCCATCCGGAAACCATCTTTTTCACCGTGGTTGATTGGTGATGAGTTCCCCACACTCATCTCATCGCGAACGAAAATTAAGTGAGAAATGAGAAATTGAAATTGAAAATTGAATTTTAAATTGAATTTTGAAAATTCTCTGGCATGGACAGCGAGGCTATCAAGCGTATAAAAAACAAGCAGAGGCGCCAGAGGGTGGTCTCGGACCTCAAGCACAAGCACAACAAAGAAAGACATTCGCTAAGGAAGGAAAGAGCTAAGGAAGAGAGGGCAAACCCGCAGCTCCGAGAAGAGAGAATCGCCAATAATATCCCAGAAACACTCGAATCGAAGCGTGTTTACGATGAAACTGTTGGTGCTGAGATAGAGGGCAGTGACGAGTTCCAAAAATACTTCGAGAACCCTCGGGACCCGAAAGTCATGATCACCACCAATGCCAATGCCAAGAAACAAGCGTACGAGTTTGCCGATATTATGATGGATTTCTTGCCCAACTCGACATTTGTCAAGCGTAAGAAAGCGTACAACATGAAGGAAATGGCCAAGTTTTGCTCCAATCGAGAATACACAGATTTGGTGGTGATCAACGAGGACAAGAAAAAAGTCAATGGATTGACAATCATGCATCTCCCCGAGGGTCCCTCGTTCTACTTCAGCGTGACGTCGTTGGTCGACACAAAGAGAATCGAGGGCCATGGCCGTGCCACAGACCATATTCCTGAACTTGTTCTCAACAACTTCAACACCCGACTCGGGAAAACCGTCGGTCGTCTTTTCCAATCCATGTTTCCTCATCGTCCGGAAATCCAGGGCCGTCAGGTGGTCACCTTGCACAACCAGCGAGATTATATCTTTTTCCGGAGACACCGTTATGTATTCCGAAACGAAGAAAAAGTCGGTCTTCAAGAATTGGGTCCTCAGTTCACATTGAAGCTCAGAAGATTGCAAAGAGGCATCAAGGACGAAGTGGAGTGGGAACACCGTCCCGACATGGAGAGAGACAAGAGAAAGTTTTACTTGTAAAAAGAGAGCAATTTACTTTATTGGTCTTTCGAGCCAGAGAGGTATAGAAATGTGGTACTCAATGGGTTCATTGCAGCTCAAACGAGCATTTCTAGAAGTTCAAGAAGTCACAAGAATGCTATGTGTACATGGTTTGGTGTATAGAAAGCACTAACGTGCAATATAATGTAACCCCTTCATCTTGAAAATGTGCAATTCTGAAAGTGCTTCAAGTACCAAATCTGAAATTATCGGTGAAATAAGGAAATGAACAAAGTGCTATAAAAATTCAAGATAAGTGACCAAGAAACAAAATTGTAACGTATGGTGGCTCCAATAGATTACTTTTTAGGTTTAAATCGTAATTAACCTTTTCTCTACTCAGCCACTGCAACTTACGATGCACTAGAATAATGAAAAAGAGAGCTAAAAGTCCGAGTTTTACACTATGAGATATACAATGCTGTGAGAATACACCACCAGTTCCTTGGCTCCCAAATTTGATCTGTACTAAATTTACTCAGCCACAGCTACCATTGAGAAGTCGAGATGAAGAACCAAAACGAGCTGAATTTGTTATTCAAAGTCTAGAGAACAAATGCAGTAAACATAATGAAGATATTCCACTCAATTTCTCCTTTAATTCTTTACCCTCCCCAATCTTTATTCCAATCTATTCTTTTAGTTACGTTAATTTTCACTTTAGTAACTTTGCGAAATTGCAAGATTCTACAAAATGCAAAATCTACAAATATCAAAAATCAAAATTCAAAAAACAAAAGACCAAATATCTTTCTATTTCAAACACAATAAACTACCAACCCAAAACCAATCCTCCTAATCTCCTTTCATACCCTCTTTCTTCCCCCCCTTTACCCATCCCTGCTCCTGCACACAGACCACCGCCTTGAGAATAAACCGTGCATCTCAGATAACCTACTCTTTCATTCCCTGTTCCAGCAATCGCTAGCGCTTTCTAGACCCGGTTTTTATTGGTGTGGCGCGTCTTGACCTCTCAAAAAACAGGAAGAATTGTCTCAAGCCCCATGGACACCTCAGGTGTGTCACAAATAGTGGCCGCGTTGGACGTGGTCTACGACCCCAAGACACCGAATAGCCAACGACGGGAAGCCCAGGTATTTTTGGAGCTGGTGAAAACAAACGACGAGGCGCCGTATTGGGGATACCAATTGGCTCTTCCGGAAAATACCCATACTTCCGTGGTTCGTCATTATGGTCTCTCATTGCTTCAGTACTGGATCACCAAACGATTCCAAGTTCTCGATACAGACAAAACTCTTGCCATTCGAGGGTGGGTGGTTGAACTTTCGCATAAAATCGCCGACAACGAGGCCCATTACATGAAGGAGAAGTTGGCATATTTGTGGGTTTCTGTTGCAAAGCGAACCTGGGGGTCATTTTTGATCAAGCTGGCCGACGACTCGGTTCCCGAAACAAAGTCGGACCCAGCTGTAATTGAAGGCTGGGGCTCTATGGATGCAGACCTTTGGTCGCTCTGGAATAGGTCGATTTCTTGCCGAGATCTCTCGTTGGTCATCGTGCGCACACTTTTCGAAGACATATATCTCCTCGACGACCCCGTGGCATCCAAAAGAACTGCCATTCTCAACCAGCTCTGTGTGCTCATCACCACCCCGGACACCGTGCTCAACCAAATCTACGAACATAGCACCCCTTTGTCTCTTTGTAAAGCGTCTGCCGACGGCTGGTTCATCACTTGGAGCAAACTTTTGGTGCAAACTCTCCTGCTGAACAACTTGGATAGCATCGAGTGCCAGACCTACGTTCCCAAGATCTTGGCGACGTTCAAAACATGCTTGCATTGGATTCAACCATCGGTTCTCCGAGAAGAAAATATCATGAACACCTTGATCAACATCCTCGAGCTTCCCGACGTCAGCCTCAAGACTTTGGCTGTGGACTGCTTACACATACTTTTCACTCGGCATTACTCCAACGATGAAGATTTCCAGTTCTTTATCGGCTCTATTTACTCTCCTGATGGTGTGGCCAAGCTCACCCAATTTTACCAGTCGCTTCAAATTGACCCCGACGATATTGACGAGAAGACCTATGCGCTCCTCAAAAAAACGGTGGAAATGATCGTCTCGCTATCTGAGTACCTCAACGTGTCCATCCCACTGAAATGCAAAATCTCATGGGACAGAGCAGACCTCGACGACTACCTCAGACTAGTTCTCGCTACAACGAACCATCCCAGCTTGATTATATCTGGCCTTTCCTTACAGATGTGGGTCACTATACTACGTTTCGACGAGCTTTCAGCAAAAGTCCCGATTTTGAATATCTTATCAGACCTCTTGGAGATTGCTGCCAACAGAAGCATCAATTATTCTGTGGTGGGCGACGATAACATCTCTAAAAAGTTCCTTGATGTCGACTTTGATTCCAATTCGGAAGCTAGCTCGTTTTTGAACAACTACAAGAAATTCACCGAAGACATTGTAAGAATAACGGTGTGCAAAAAACCAGAGGATGGTCTTCTGTGGCTTGAAAATCGTCTCCAGCAATTTTTCTCGTCGGATTTGGGTTCCAAATGTATTCAGGAGTATCGCTTGGACGAGAAATCAGACGCTTTCAATTACGGAAATACCCAGTTCAATATCATCGAAAACTGCATTCGAGGAATTTCTCGTTGGCGGATTTGGTACCGAGGGAGCGATTTTGATGTGGTGAACGATAGACTCAACAAGTTGGTCGAAAGCCTCGGTGAAAGATTGTTGGCGATGAACTTGCAGTGCCCATTACTTATCCGAAAACAAGTGCAAACTATGGTCCAATTTGCTCCACTTCTCAAAGATGTCAGTCCTCTCATGTTCCAAGTTTTAGAAAAAATAATCACCACCGCAACCTTTGAATATCCCCCAGACATCAATGACGAAGACAAAGAACTCGTTCGTGATTTGCGAACAAGCTGCGGTACAGAACTCAACCGATTGGCGTATATAATGCCCGAGTCGTTGCGCAAGATTTTCACCGAGTTAGAAAACGTCGTGACAAACATATTATCATCCAAGAAGGTCAGCGACCACGAAGTTGTCTCGTTCAAGTCGTTTCTCTTAGTCATCGCATCGAGACTGTCGATTGGTGAAAAGGACGAACTCTTTGCCAAGATAGTTGATCCTGAGCTATCCGCGTGGTCTGCTCCCGATACCGAGAAAGGGTTGACCGACTTACACTGGTTCATGGAGAGAATGGGCATAGTAGAAATAGCATCGTACTTCCAAAAACGTGGAATCACTGCCCATACGAATCTTTTGGAAGCGGAAATGGATGAAGACGGAAAAATGTTGAAAAACAAACTCAAGGATCACTGGCTGTCGATTTTTCCCATCAGAGCCACGAGAATCTTTATACAATACAGCATCGAGAAGCTCAGCCACGACTCTACCGAGTACTTGAATTTGCTCAAATTGTGGAAACCTCGTGTCCAACCCATCGTTCCCCACATACTCCAACTTTTATCCCAGATCCAAGCGTACCACAATCCCGAGAACTGGAAAGACTTACCCGATGCTGTGCAGACTTTTGTTCGTTACAGTTGTATGGAGCGGTTCTGGCAGCAAGGAGTGTCGATCCAGAGCAAGGAAACCTTCATTGAAGAAAATGTAAAGGCGGCACTAACGTTGCGAGACTTTGCTGATTCAGTTGGCCACTTGATCAGATACACACGCGAATACGCCTTTTTGACCATTGGCTCGCTTTCTCAACTCGAAGACACACTTTATGAAGTTCCTGGAATGGCTACTATGATCTGGAATGCGGTAGCTGGAGATACTACTGGTGTCACACTTCACAGCTGGAAACATATGATCAACAGCTGTTTGAGAAGTGTTGTTAGAAACTGTCCTGTCAAGTTCGTTGACATATTTATGGCTGAACTCTTGCCCAAAGCGTTCGTTGATATCGACAAATTGATCGTTTCCAAGTGGGACAAAGTGTACATGAACGGGCTCCAATTACAAGGAAACGAGGACGACGAAACGTTGTCGGAAGAAATGATGGAAGAGCACATGCTTCGTCAACTTACAGCCACGGTGGTGCGATTTTTGATGGACGTTGTTAGCCAGTATAACGCCAGAAATGTCACCGATACTCAGTATGCTTGCAAGAGGCTTATAGTTGCTAATAAGGAAGTCATGGCTCCATTTTTGCAGATCTGCTGTCACATCATCATGTTCAAGGACACAAAATGCTCGTTCAATACCATCTTGGTGGTGAGAAATCTTCTTCTGGAAATCTTGTTGAAAGACGATGAAGTCGACCGCTACTTGTGCGACAATCTCATCAAGGCATTATTGCACGTTTTGAAGGACGACTACTTCGTAGAAACACACTCGGAGGCTGCAGTGGTGCTAACTACCCTCTACTGTGCCTTGCGGTCCCGCAACGACTACCCTGCTAGGGTAATGATTCTGTCGTTGGACAACATCACCGCCCAACATATATCCAACTTTGAGAGTCTCTTGGGCAGCTCCAAGTCACTCAAACACCAGCGGTCGGCATTGCTAGAGCTCATCCGCATTTCCAAGGATGGAGCCGTCGATAATGACGGCGAATTAAAGGAAAGAAAGAAGCAATTGGACGTCGTTTCCAGGAAAAAAAGAGGTACCGGAGTGGATGTGATGAACGATCCGTTTACAGAAAATGGCGCCTTAGATAATCTTTTCGATCAATAGTCGTATATAGAGTAAGATTACGGGTGTTTCTACTTTTGGGCTGTAGTGGTGCACCATGTGGAAAATCGGTATAGGGTCGTGTACGCACCGCACATATCCAAACTTCACCAACTTTAGTCTCACAATATTTCCCAAACCGTCCGTTACCGCCACGTCAAACGACCACAAAATGCCGGTTCAATCGCTCGAATCCTATCTTTTCGAACGGAAACTCGTCAACACAAGCACTATTGAAATTCTCCAGAATGCCACCATTGGAATTGACGTCGAGCACTACCTCAGCCGAATTTACACGTTCAAAAAGGAGCAGTTTTTGGCCGGAACTGGAGGTATTCCGAGCTCTTTACGGGACTACATAGCGTCCGACTTGCAAGTTTTCACAGAGTTCAATATCAGACCAATTTTTATAATCTCAGGACTCAATATTCAACTTCAAGCAAACCAGTACCGGCCCAACGAACTCACTCCCCAGGAAAGACACCTTGAATCTTCGTGGATCAAGCTCACAAACAAGCAGATGAACCCCTACGGCTACAGCTCGCTGAGCAACGAATCGTTCCGGCTATTTACAGACCCATTGCCGGTTCGCCCAATGATTAATGATCTCATAAAATATTTCATCGACATTGGAATCGACTATATGGTGGCTCCGTACGACCCCTCGTTCCAATTATCGTACCTCTACCACAGCGGGATGATCGACTCCATCTATGGATCCACAGATCTTCTCATGACCAACGTAGACCGGTTTATTCTCGGCATGGAATTCCAGTCCAAAGATTTCAGATACGTCGACAAAACCAAGGTTCTCAGCGAACTCAACCTCACAGAAAGGCAATTGCTTGACCTATCAATCATGGTGGGATGCAATGTGCAGCCTACTACTTTCCCGACATTACCACCACTTCCAAAACCAACTCCTTTACAGCCCTACCCTCAACTTAGCTACGTCAAACTTGGATTGGACATAGTGTACCAGTTCGGCTCTTACACCGGTGACAGCGAGGCGAACCTTTTGGAGTACGTCGCAGGCCTCGGCGATCCAAAGATCATGGAGTTGTACATGAAGGGACATGCCGCTTTGAGATTTATGCCTGTCATGAACAAAGACGGCCAAGTTTCTTTGTATGCACTGGAAATGGCAAAGTTGGGCGCTGACATAGTTCCTATAGATGCCGAGGAAACTGACGAATCTGACGATGGTTCAGCAAATAAGAATCTGAAGGGTAAAAAATCCACCAAAAAACCAAAGGAGAAGGAGACCACCGTGAAAATACCTAACGATATCCACGATATAATCTCGCAAAGGCTTCCACCCGAGCTTTACTACTACCAGTCTATCGGACTTATGCCTCTTGGCATTCTCGAGTCGATAACACAAGGTGTTTTGAACATTCGTCCCGGACTTGAAAGTGGCTTGAGTGACTCCTACAAAAGACTTATTACGTCCCCTTCATTCACCCAGTCCTTGGATGCCCAGTTCAATTTGATTACCCAGCTTCTTGCCAGATACTACCAGGTCAAAAAGATTCAACTAAAATACTGGTTTAAGGAAGACAGCATTGAGTTGAACAACAGAATGAATCCGACCGTGAACAGGCAAATAAACCACTTGCTTGTCCAGGACGACGGGATGGAGTCGTTCTCATTGAACAGGTTTTTACTGTCGCTTCTGGATCGCTACGAAACTCAAAGGAAAACGGAGGAAATCAAGTCTGTGTCGAGTATCGTGTCGACAGCTTTGTTGCGGAACTTTTACTTGGCTGGTATCGTCAATAAGCAAAACGAATTGACGGCCACAGGAAAAATCTTGCGAGAATTTGCGACCCGCGAGAAGGATATTAGTGACGAAGATTTACAAAACTTTGTGGTTTTGCTACTTTTGATTCGCACCAAGGTGGTGAATCTCAACCAGCTGAACAGAGATTTCACTAGCGTCCCCAAGTATTACAAGGAGTTTGAAAACACCAGCATCAGTGCCGAGGACCAGAAACACATCACCTTGGTGTCGCGAATCATGTCTGTTAAAAAGTTTCATATTTCTCCCATCAACTATCAGGGCCCAATTTCCCGAAGCCTTCTCAATTTTAGAAGTCACATCAAATTTATTGCCAGTGACTTTATCAACAGCCTTCAATGTGTGATGGTCGACATGATTGCGCGCCAGGAAAACAACAGCTGTAGGATCAATTTCAGTGACCGTTCACAGTGGTGTCGACTTGTGGACCTGATTCCATTTTTCCGCGATTGCAACAATACATTGTTGGGAATTGTTGGAGAAATCTACCTTGAGTATGCTGCGAAACAAAAAATCGCCCACCCAGAAGTATCCAAAAGCGACATAATCGAAGCCACCCACTCGCACTTGCGCAACGATGTGTTCCAGATAAACAATAGTTCGTTTAACATTAACGTTCACGGAATTAACAGTATTACCAGTGAACAGCTTCTGGCCGATGTTGCCAGTGGGTTCCAATTTTGGCGCCGTTTCGTCACCTTGGCAATTATTGCGAACGAGAATGACAAAGACTTGATCAGTGACGAATTCTTGGCCGAAATCAAAGCCACGGGCACATGGGTAGACGGCTTTACATAGGTAGAGGTAGCGGGTGTATCGATGTAAAACTAGATTGGCTGAGAAACAATTTGAAAAACTAGTCTGAGAGCTACTTTGCAGAAAAAGATGAACTCGGTAGTTCGACGGCTAAGCACGTCCACTCGACTTCTACAGGCCGTTAGTACAACCAGTGCAATTAATGTGGAAGATTTTGGCCAATTGGCGACGGGAACTGGTCGAGGTCCATTCATAGAGCTTCCCAAATTTTCCCCAGTTGGGTCACCAGGAAGCCTTTTGAAGATGCAAATTCCCGCCTCGTCGACAGTGAACATACGCCTAGGAAGTATGATAGCATTGAATGGTAATTTGGACCAGTTAAGCTTGCGCAAAAAACTAGACTCAGATTTCCAGATGCTCGAAGCCATGGCGCCGGCCACCATGGTGATGAGTGGAAACCACGACGAAGCGTATCGTGTGTTGGACGTTTCAAATGACAAAAAATGGACCATTTTGCGAGCCAGCGACATCACAGCGTGGTGTGGCTACGATATGGAATTAAAAAGGTGTTTTTTGACACCAACAATTCAAGGATATCGGACTTCTGGACGAGGCACAATGGTTGTTAGCGGCGGAAGCAGTCTCTACGAAGTCAATTTGTTGCCAGGAGAAGAAATAGACGTTGTTCCTGAAAATCTTATTGCGGTTCAAGGTGAAAATCTAATTCCATTAAAGACCAATGGAGCTCTGAGCACGAAATGGATGCCGCTGAAATACATACGAGCACCAGAAGTGGTGAGGATCACAATCAGGGACTGGAAAAACGCACTAGGACGACAATGGCATCACCTAGTTACCACTAGTGGTTTACAAAGACAACTGCAATTTGTTCTAAGTCCGTTTCGAAGTGCATCTAGGTACATCGCACCCTACGCCAAAAGGGTTTGGGCCAAGCAGGCTTACTTCCAAGTTGTGGGGCCGGCTCAGCTCCTTATTAGTGGTACCCGATAGGGGGGTGGCTTTTTATTAGTTATGCGCATGTTGTTCCGTGCAGCTTGAAAATAAGCTGCATTGAATGATGCATGAAAATTACATGATTTATGCATATTTACGTCTCGAGATATGCATGATGCATCAAATTTGACACATTTTTGCATACTTGTAAACCACCACGCCTCTACAAATGTGTCCCCTTATCCCGGTCTACAACAGGGTACCGGGCGCATCGTTCATAACCTCGCACTGAAAATACAACAATAGCGTGACAGAGATACCACGTAGATAAAAAAACGAACCCTGGACCTCGGCGATGGAGATCTCCAAGATCACGATACCTGACGAATGGTGTTATTTTGCCAAGGGCAACGCCAACATACTATTTAATTACACGGGCACCAACGATTACTTGAGGCACAAACTACTTCGGCTCCGATTATTGAAGGAAGACGAACAGTATATTTCCACCTGCGAGCTATACGACTTTATCGAGCTCAAATGCAAGCATTTATTTCCCAAACAGATCATAGACATCCAGCTCGTGGTGCTTACACGGGACTTTGTCGACCGGTTGGATTCCGCCGGCCACAAGGTGAAATTACTGGAACGATATGGGTTGTTGATCCCCAATATTCTTGATGGAAATTACACCAAATATTCACTCAGCAAGAACTGTCATTTATATGTGGGTGATGGTTGGACGTCCAGCAGCCACGGCAAGCGTACAACAAACAAAAATAACGATAGCACACCAAATAAAGTTGAGTCCAAAGAATCGATCGAATCGGTGGTTTTTGAAATAAAACCAAAATGGCTCTACGACAACACATCTTGCCGGTACTGTCGTACATGTTCACATAACCAGCTCCGGGGCTTTTCCCGGCACTTTTGTCCTCTTGACCTTCTCTACGACCAAACAATTGACCGAGGAATAGACGATATTCTCAACAAGGTTCCAACTTCAGTTCTCAAAAATGTCGAGAAAAACTGCATTCCTGTCCGGCTGCTCTTGCGGATCTTCTTGAGCGACCCCTCCAATGTGTTTGTCAAGCTCAAGGAGTACCAGCGGATCAACAACAAAAACGACCTAATCGCCAATCTCACGCTGATTCACGATGTGCTGCAAAATCTCTCGTTGGTGATGACGCTTCGAGATGTGGGACTTTTCATCAAGATTGAACGATACGACAGAACGAACAACCACCATAACTCACACAATAACATCCACAATATCATCGAAGTTGAAAATTACGGCAAGTTTGTCGTCACTTGCAACATCTACGATCTCGATCTCAAATCCAAATCCAAGTACAAACACTGGCTCGACATTGAGAACAAGCTCCAGAGCATTTACAACTCGTCCAATCCAAACTGGCGAGACTGCATTCGAGTGGAAGCGGAGGGACCGACTTTTGAAATTTGAGGGACCAACGTTCGAATTTAGCTTAGATTTCTCGTTCGAAATTAGCCGGTCAATTCTCGTTCGCAGCATTTAATATTATGTAGACTATGTACTACCACACATCCTCCTGGTACCTGTTTTGCGTCTTGAGTGATCTGATGAGCTCGGCGGCACGCTCTTCGCTCACGCCTCGTTCTTCGGCAATCACCTTGGTCAACGCTTTTTGCACATCACGGGCCATTTTCAGGGCATCTCCACACACATAAATATAGGCTTTTTCTTGCTCCAACAACCGGTTGATTTCCTTTCCGTTCTCGGCAACCTTGTGCTGGACATACAGCTTGGCATTGGGGTCCTTTCTCGAAAATGCTGTGTGCATTTCAAACGAATCTCCCAAAACTTGGGCATACTGGGGCCATTCTTCCTTGTACAAAAAGTCTTCGTTTTCGTTTCGACATCCATAGTACACAAGAGTCTTACCAATCTTGACATCCTGGTTCTTTTTCTGGGTCACACGCTCACGAACAAACCCTCTAAATGGTGCAATACCAGTACCTGGACCAATCAAAATCACTGGCACCGACGGACTGTTGGGCAACTTGAAGGTAGACCGCCTAACATGCACTGGAAGTTTGTGCTTGGAAAACTTTCCACGAGGCCCGTCCAAGTCATAATGTACAAAGGGCTTTTCCTTGGTTTTGTTCTGGTCGATCTCGATGTGTTTCAACAAGTTGGTGACGACTCCGGAAACAAGAACATCGCCCTTCTTCTCGTTCTCCACCACCGCGGTAATGTGGATCAGCTGCTTTTCAGATGCCGACGACGACGAGATGGAGTAGTAACGAGGCTGGAGATGGCCAATCAGCTCGATAAGGAACTCGAAAGGAACATCAGTCCATGGTTCACCGCCGCTAATGTGTAAGAGAGCATCGGCAATATTGAACGATTTTTCATGAATTTCCTTAGCAAAAGATCCCTTGTTGCTACCCCAGTTCTTGGCAGTTTCCTTGGCCTCTTCAGTTGGCGCAAAGCCGGCAATCGACGATAAAAACTGACGAGAAATTGGTCCCGAAATCTCCAAATGGTGTCTTATAACGGCACCATAAGTGATGGGTGTGTGAAAGTGGGTACGGGCAGTGGAGTCCAAAACCTTGAGGTCGAACACAGTGTCAAGTTTCTTCTCCAATCCGAAAGCCTTCAAAAATTTGAGGACGTTTTCGTCGCAATTGGAGGGCCAAATTGCCAAATGGTCTCCGGTGGAATATTTCATGTTGGAGGCAGACAAGTCGAATTCAGCGTGAACACACGATCTGGTACTAGAGTTGAACAACTCACGAGTTTTGGTGATCTTGGAAATGTATGGGTTTTGATGGTCATAAGGACCTTCAATGGATGCACTTTTGACGTAGGCTTTGGAAGGCTCACCCTGCGACACCGAAGGATCATCTTTGGTCAACGAGGCGTTTTCTACAAGCTTCAAGGAGGGCTCGTAATGAGCCTCCTTACGTTCGAAACCCAAATTGTTTTCCAACGATTCAAAAACGGCATCTTTCCACGCCAAAAAGTCCTCATCCATGGTGCCCAAACCATCGTCACCCTGCGAGTACTCCGCGAATCTCTCGGCACCCAACTCCTCCAATTTTTGGTCGACTTTTTTGCCGATGGCATTGTAAAATTCGTAGGTGGAATTTCCCAAACCGAACACGGAAAACCGCAAGTTGGACAACGTATCAGCTTCGTTATCCAAGTAGTTCACAAAGTCAATGGCGTTGTCGGTGGGCTCTCCCTCACCGTAGGTGGCCATCAAGAAGAAACACAAGGCGTCAGAGGAAATTTTGTCGAAATCCTCAAAGTCGTAATCGGCCACATCTGCGGTCATCGTCTTCAAGCCAAAATTAGAAGCCAATTCCTTGGACAATTTCGAAGCATAGTCCTCGGCCGTACCGGTCTGAGTTCCGTAGAACACAACCACGTTCTTTTTGGTGGATTTGAGTGTCTCGACAATACTCCGAGACGTGCCTCCTCCAGGCGCTGACGCCACGAAACCAGCACTGGTTCCATCATCCAGCGGCCAAATATACTCCTTTCCAAAGTATGCCAACACGGCGAGCGCCAAGCCCACCATGACCGAGTAATCCAATGTGTCTAAAGCCATTAGGTTGGGGTCAAACTATCAAAAAACGAAAAAAATGACGTGAAAGGTGGATCAAAAAAAGTGACAAAAGCCAGGTTTCACTATACGATAACTGAACTAGGAGTCAATATAAAGTTCTATAACAGTGTGGAACGCAAGCTGTATAGAAAAATGCAGATTTTTTTCTGGCTGTTTCGAAAGTGGTGGAACTAAGGTTATTTGCAACGGTTTGCGGTCGTCGAGATTATATGCGAGCGCGCCTGCAGGAGCGTCTTATGATTTTGACGTACGGCATGTGATATGGACAAACGCGGGGGGCCAAGGAGAAAATTCCGCGTTGATTCCGACGGAAAATTCCGCCATGGAAGCCAGCAAAACCTTTGCATGGCCACGGGAGCGACGCAGTACCACGTCACGTGTCCACCCCTTCACCATTAGTGGCAGATGCTTCATTTGACTCGGTTTCACCTTCGCCATCACCATTGGCCGCTGCATCACCATTCCTGCCCGTTTCGGACATCATATGAGGTGAAATCACTGCACCAGGCCACACCCGCAGCACCGTCACTAACGCACGCTCTCGTTCCTGCGGGCCAAATGCAGTTCCGTAAATCGATCCAATAGCAGAAAACATGGATTTCGGTCCGAATTCCGCCATTGACCGGTCTCCGAGTTTGTACGATTGAGGGGTGTCTTTCTGGATATATCCTAGCTTCTCAAGCTCGGCCACCACCCCGGAAATCCCCATTTCCAAATTGCTGTTAACGGCATTTTCTTCCCTCGGAATTCCCCATTGCTGCAATCGTGCATGAAGATCCTGCTCCAGAAGGTGGTTTTCCCCCACCACGATAAGCACGATAACGGCAAAGGCCACACCTCCAAACACCAGCTCGTGGTTACTTCCTGCCACCCCTGTTCGACCATGTCTGGGCAACAAAAACCGAGGGTCCAGGAACGTTCGATTGTGACCGGTGATTTTTCCGGTTCGTCGCTGCCATAATTGTCCTAATACCGACCGAGTAGCTGGTGCAAGGATGTTAACCATGATATATTTCGGTTTTGGCCGATTTTTCGATTGGGGAGCCGGTTCTACGTCTACCGCAACCAACTTCATTCCGTAAACTTCCGCCAATTCTTCCTGAACCAGATTCAAAAGTGCGTCAAATCCGACTCGAGATCCGGAAACTGCCTGAAGAAGGTGTTCTCGACGAATCACTTGCCCTCGGAGCTCACGTGATAGCACCGTCCGGATTATTTTCGCTATCATTTCCGGCTGTAGCAGCCTCCGGGGCGCTTTGGCAACAGGGAGATCTGCATCATCGTCGCTGCGGGTGCGTCGAGCCATCAGTCGCGGATGCACTAAAGTCAATTGTGCGCTTGATCGCATAGCGCATCAATACACCGGCTTATCCCCAGTGCGGCTTCATGCGGCAGAGAATATAAAACCACCCCAAGTCGCAGATTCCACTTTTCATCTTATTGTCATTGGTGATGGAATTTCATAATCCGAGTTCACTAGCATCAATGTTAGCTGGTCTGAAATCTTAGCCGAATCAGTGTTGGGCTACGAAACCAAAAGCTTCACCATTACATAATGAGAATTCTAGACTCTCAGCATATACCTATTTAATCGATGCTGTTTGAAAAAATGAGTTCAAGTCATTCCAAATTGACCTGGCGGCCCTATTTCCACTTTCAGCTTGAAATTGGATAATTGACATAGGTTCTGAGATTTCATAAAAGCCTTTCCGGTCCTTCATTATGTTACTGATAAGCACTATCAGAATGGCAGAATACAAGTGATTTGGGTCGTAAAACCCTAATTTTGATATCAATTGATTCTCCTTGCAAAACTTCAGTATTTTGATGAGGCTTTTAGCGGCAGCAAGTCCTGTTACAATTGGTTGCAACGACCAGATTGTGCCATTGAATTTTGGAGAGCCAATAGAAGCTAAATTGAAATAATACCAAAACACTGGGCGCAGTGCCAAAATGATCGTCTGGTTGTAAAACAAGAGGAATGATAGATCCTTTCTTTCCTTAATAATGAATGTTTCAAGTGAGGATCTAAGAGCAGCAGGTAGCTCTTTTTCAAATTGCTCGAGACTATCCAAGAAGCACAAAATTTGCAGCATGTCTTTGGTGATATTGAAGGATTTGGAATAGATGGTGGAGAGGATTTTCGAAGTAATGAGTGCCAACTTGATGTACAAAGTAAAGTAAGTGTGGTCGAAAAAGAGTCCTTCCTCATCTGTTCCTAGCTGGGTGCTTGAAGGTAATGGAACATCCACATGGTCTACACTTATATGCTGCGGTGTTCCCAAGAGCGAAACACAAAATGTTTCCACAACAAATGCCGTCCACCATGTTCTTAACCTATGTTCCTTTACTACTGGACTGACGTTTGATTCAGGCGGTTTGTGAAGGCCGATATGGAGAGCCTTTCTAACGGCACACGCACAATGAATTGAAGCAGGTCCTTTCTGATTGAGGATAAGGAGGTACCACGCAAATAGGATGTGGGTTTGTATTGCAATCAAGGAGAAACTCGAGTTAACTTCGTGCAGATACTTGAGAGCCAATCTGAAGTACTGATAGCCTGGATATTCGTCTGTGACAATGGCATTTTTATCGTACACAGATCCCACCGCCATCACGAGACAGAATTGCGAGATAACCATTGGATGATTTCGATCTATACCGTTGGAGTAAATCGAATCGATGTTCAATAGGAGCTCATCGTATAAAAAAAAGTGATAGTCATACTGCAAAAAACCCAAAAACTTTTTAAGATTATCCACGACTGCAACGCCAGCGGGAAGTGTCGCATCGTCATCATCATCAATATTTGGGGTGTCAAGTTCTCCGGTATTGAATTTTACTTCCAGATCTGGGTCGATCACACTAGCGACTCTGGCTAAGAATTCTTGGGTGCTGCTACTAAGAAGCGGCTCAAAAAAGGAGTAGAGTCAGATTGCTCGGGCCGAGAACTCTGGCTATCTTCAAAAAATCGTAATCTATTCTGCAAAGCCTCAAGTTGTCGAACACTTATGGTAATTTTCCGATCCTTCTCCAGGTAGACGCAGCGAACATTTCGAGCAGCGCAAGACCTGCAAGACGGACGTTCACCGGAACATTTTGTTTTCGACTTGTGGCACCTGGTGCACCTATATGTTAATAATGGCCCCCGGTTTGGTTTGGTGGTCACGACTTACGCTGCAAATGTCCTCGTCATCGATAAACCAATGAATGAATTTTGCGAACCGATCTATTATCGTATTTTGTGCGGCTCATCATGCGAGTTCGGCAACTATCCATAATGCCGATCTGTCAACTCATGTCTCACAGTTATAAAACAGTGGTGCAATGACGACCACAACAGCAAAGAAATGATGGGAAAGCTGGAGTTCTCTGAAAGTATTGTTAGTGAAGAGCTACCCGAGGAACAAGGTCAAGACTTCAAAAACATTGAAAAGAGAGTATTAAGAAAATTTGATTTCATCATCATGCCATGTCTTTGCCTAGCTTATCTCTTCTCCACCTTGGACAAGGCAAATATTGGGAATGCTAAGGTGGCTGGTATGAGTGAAGAGTTGGGATTGAATGGCAACCAATTTGGAAATGTTGTAAGTTTACTTTATATCACCTATGTGATAATTGAAACACCATTGGCACTCATTCTCAAATTTATTGGAGCAAAGTATGTTTTGTCAGTCTTGTGTTTTCTTTTCGGTATATGCTGCTTGTGTACTGCCCTTGTAACCGATTACCATTCCCTTTTGGCTTGCAGAATGTTAGTGGGACTTTTCGAAGCAGGTATAATTCCTTGCATCAATGTGTACTTGAGTATGTTGTACACAAAAAAAGAAGTTGCAAAAAGGTGTGCAGCCGTTTATTCTGCAGGTGCCGTCTCTGGAGCATTTGGAGGTTTATTGGCTTACGGGTTGACTAAAATTAATACCGATAAATGGTCCGGATGGCAGTTTTTGTTTGCCGTGGAAGGTGGTTTGACCATATTGGCAGCTCCGGTGATCATGTTCCTTCTTCCTCGTAACGCGAGGGAAGCTTGGTGGCTCAATAAGGAAGAGAGAAAAGTATTGACCACCCGATTGGCAACTTACTCTGATTTTCACCAAGATGAAAAATTTATGTGGTCTGAGGTTGCTAGAGGATTGATGGATATCAACACCGTTTTGGTATGCCTCTATCAGTTTTGTGTGGATGTCACTTTGTTTGGAATATCAACCTTCTTGCCCTCGATTATTCTTGGTATGGGTTACGATTCGTATAAGACTCAGCTTATGACGATCCCGTTCTATGTGGTTGCACTCTTTAGTTTTGCAGGCACCTGTTACTTTTCGGACAAGACAGGTCATCGAGGGTTCTTTATTGCTGGAGGAGTGGTTTGTGAAATTGTTGGTTATATCATTTTAATTGCTAGTAACCCGCTAGGATCCAGATATTTCGGTTGTTTGATGATCGGCTTAGGAATTTACATCTGCTCAGGTTTGAGTGTTATGTGGATCAACAACAACAATGCTGGACATTATAAGAGAGCTACAGCCGCCGGTATGTGTACCACAGTTGGAAATTCTGCTGGTGCACTCGCAGGCCAAATTTACACAGCAGATACGGCTCCACGTTATTTCAAAGGATTGAAGGTTGCTTTGGGGTTGACATGTGCAGCTTTGGTGTTTTGTTCACTCATGATCTATAATTATTACCTGTTGAACAAGAAGAAGGAGAGAGTTTTAGCTGCTATGAGTGCTGATGAAATTGATCAAATGAATGCCAATTTGGCTCATAAAGATACTGATTTAACATTCAAGTATTTACTTTAGACCTAAGAAAAATTGCACATATGGTTCTTGGTTTATGTAGAACATTAAAGCATGGTCTGTTGTATGAAAATGATAAAGTTAATATATAGATTAATTGAATTAGATTTATTATTTCAAGTTCAATAAATTATCTTTAAATAACAATACTATGTTTGCAGTTGCTCGAATCTCACAACTCTTATATTCATATAAGATGGTCTCCACTCAGATATCCATTGTTTGTTCAACTGACTCTTACCTGGTACAAATACGCCAGATTTCCTTTAAGGGCCAATTTTGATTCAAGCCTCTAAAGGCGGTAGTCACCTCAGTATGCAGATTCTTGGAAGGGATCATCTCTTAGTTCCATCAGGATCAAATAACAATAACAGGTCCGCACCCGGCTCCAAAGTGCTTTTTTGTGGGTATAACATATAAAAAGGCAAATTTGTCCATGAAATACTCTCTCTAAAACTACCGAGCTTGCGAGAAGAGCTGAAGTTGTTTCAAGCAGGGCAGCCATCAGGATCCACTTGACCTCACCGTTGTGCACGTATTGAAAGTTTTTATCTTCACTGTGATATTTGGTAGGACAGTGATCTGACAAAACATAATTATCTTCTAGTCCGTCATACCGCTTGCTCGTCCTTTCCGCTATGGCGGGGTGGCGAGCAAAGGGATTTAGCACCTTCAAAACAATCTGACAATTTATCCGCTTCAAGTCCTCAGCTTTAGAAGGAGATACTAAGGACACGCTTCGGCAAATACATTATAGCCTCTGATGTACAAAGAGCGGGGAATCCATTGCTCAGACATGACAATTGCCTGTTCGTTGCTTCTCCAAAAATAGAAGGACGAGAAACCGTACGATAATAAGGTTTTGTGTGACCCTGTTCTCCAGAGTCAATCATCCTGGAACATATCCCATTTTCTCTTCCGGGCATAATAGAGTACTGTTTCAAATTTAATCCCTCATTTGCAACTTGGGGTCATTACAATTTAATGCTAACTTCCCCCCTGCCAGTAATATCAATTGTTGCTCAAGTCTCTCTCCATTTTATATGACTAAATGCAATGAATAATCAAATAGAGCGTGTCTCCTCACTTTCCTGACACCTTTATATTTCAGATTAAAGTCGTCCAAGATTTGAAGAGATCCAATGGCTTAAGTGAACGTGAGCATCTACACCATCCGGAGTAAGTATTGCACTCTCCGCATCGATCACCTGTCTTGACGTCGATTTTGACAAGTCCCAATTGCTATTTTTACATCTTGCACCAATATCTCCTTGTTAGAGCAAATTCTTTCAACAGCACTTTTGCTTTTCAATTGAACATTTTCCTATTAATTGCGAATCTTAGGCTTTATTTTGCAGCCACGCTTACTTCCCCACGCGCACTAATTGATCGGTGTTTGCGCAAATTGCCGAACTTGCATGCGGCACGAGATTCCGAATGCATGTTCGGAATCTCGTGCCGAGGTGATTTCATATAAATTGAAGCGTCCCTCAATTTAAAAGCCAAAAGCATCCTTCACTTCTGACTTCATTTTAACTTCATTTTTATGTCCTCGGAATTCATCAAATTTCCTTCAAGACGGTCCACCGTCTACTCATCCAAAGGAATTGTTGCCTCGAGTCAAACACTAGCTTCGGCTGCAGGAATCGAGGTTTTGGCCAAAGGCGGAAATGCAGTGGACGCGGCCATTGCAGTTTCTGCTGCGTTGTGTGTTACTGAACCCGGATCCACGGGAGTCGGTGGCGACTGCTTTGTTCTTTTTTACAAAAAAGGCGACAAAAAAGTTCACGGTATAGACGGGTGTGGCCGTTCTGCTCGCAATGTTACGATCCAGGACGTCTTGGATGCCGATTATGGTGGTAAACAAATGCACAGAATCAAGCCAACATCGATCTTTTCGGTCACTGTGCCGGGTGCTATTGCTGCTTGGGTAGATGCTTTTGAGAAGTGGGGCTCGAGAAAAGTGCTGTTACAACAGGTGCTCGATCCGGCAATTAGACTCGCAGATGAAGGCTTTCCTATCGGGGAAATAGCTTCGAGACTGTGGAGAAAAAGTGCTCCAAAATTGCAGCTGCAGAACCAGGACTTGCTGGAAGACCAAAATCCTCTTTTGATCAACGGTAAGGGACCCAATGAGGGAGACTTCGTGCAAAACAAACCATTGGCGAAACTTTTCTTGGCGGTTGCAAAAAACGGCAAAGATGGCTTTTATAAGGGTCCCGTGGCCGAGGCCATTATCAAGCGAACGACGTCCAAAAATCATAAACTCGATGCAAAAGACTTGGAACTACATGAATCTACGGTTGTGGATCCGATTTCCATAGTTTTTGAAAATCACAAAGTTTGGGAAATACCGCCCAGTGGCCAAGGTTTGGTGGCTCTTTTGGCGCTCGGAATCATACGAGAGCTCCACAACAGCGGCAAAATCAACTTGCACGGGCTCAAACACAACTCGGCGGAATACCTTCATATCTTGATCGAAGCGTGCAAAATGGGATTCTACGATTCTGATGAGTATGTCACCGACCCCAAATTCCACGACATCCCACTTGAACAGCTCCTTGACACTCCATACTTAAAGTCGAGAGCAGAGCTCTTTTGCAAGGAAAAGTCGTTGGATGGAACAACCATGTCTCATGGAATTCCTGATCCAAAACACAGATCGGACACAGTTTACTTGACCACTTCAGACTCTGAAGGTAACGCTTGCAGCTTCATCAACTCAGTTTACCATGGATTTGGATCTGGCATTGTAGTTCCCGAGTTTGGGTTCTCATTGCAAAGCAGAGGAGCCAATTTCAACTTGAATAAAGGCACTCCAAATTCATTGGAAGGTGGAAAACGACCATACCATACGATTATTCCTTCGATGATAACCACCGAAAACGACGCCTTGTACGCAAGCTTTGGTAACATGGGTGGATACATGCAACCAGTGGGCCATGTCCAGCATGTATTGAATATGGTCTTGTTCAACATGACTCCACAGCAGCTGATAGACCTGCCTAGATTTTGTCTTTGCTCACATGAGGATGTCACTAGTGACCGCGGACGAGGCTCGGATGGTCCTGTAAGCACTCCAATCACCGTTGTGGCATTGGAAGAAGGCATTGACGAAAAAGTGGGAAACTCTCTTGAAAAATTGGGCCATACTGTGCAGTTTGTAAGCGATTACGATCGCCATCTTTTCGGAAGAGCACAAATCATCAAAAACATTTCAACAGACGGCAGGGTGATGTATGCGGCTGGCTCGGAAATGAGAGCTGATGGTGCAGCCATTCCATTTGTATAGCCCTATAGGTCACTGTTGGTGCTCTTGTTTAGTCGCAACACATTTCAAATAACAACTGGTTGTATAGTGTAGTGGTTATCACTTTCGGTTTTGATCCGAACAACCCCGGTTCGAATCCGGGTACGACCTATTTTTTCCGTCTCCGCATTACGCTGGTCGTGCCCTTACCGCTCGCTCTTAAGTACATTTACAAGTCTGCGACCTCTCTTATCAATGTGCCATGAACGGGGCCACCAGCCATGAAAATTCAGGCTCTGAAACGTCCAGTATAGACCATCATGATGCACTCGACACAACCAGCGAACAAAATGATACAAATGTGAACTCTGAGGAACCCAAATATCAAAATGACGAAATCTTAATTCCAGGCTTCGATTTTAAAACCGACTCAGATCACCCGGATATTCGAAATGCCAAGTATAAAACAGCCGTGGATCACCTTAATTGTCCCATATGTCAGCAGCCTTTCATAAAACCAGTTACGACTATTTGTGGTCATACTTTTTGTCGAGAGTGCATTTACGAATGTTTTCGAACCGCTCGAAACGGAGACGTCTCACCATTGAAAGGCTCGTGTCCTTTGGACCGCACTCCTATAGACACCACGAACCCCAACGATCTTTTTCCCACGCCGCTTATCATCACAAATCTTATTGACGACCTCAAGGTTTTCTGTCTCAATCTGGACCGAGGATGCGAGTGGGATGGGTGCCGGTGGGAACTCGAGTACCACGTATTACAATGTGAGTACACCGGTGTGAAATGTGGAGGACGGCGGGCCGCCTCTGGGTCATCTGAGAAAGATAGTGTGTGTTCGGTGATGGTTGAACGGCGGTTTCTTCTGGGACATGAAGGCGAGTGTGCTCACAAGGTTTTTGATTGTAGCTTTTGCAACGCCGAGGTCACGCTAGTGAGCCAGCAGAAACACTTGGAATTGGAATGTCTCTTCAACTACCAAACTTGCGATCTTTGTTTGAACGATATGATTCCGCTCAGACACTTAGAAAAGCACAAAGAAAACTGCCAGAAAAGCGGCCACCACCGTTGTCCCGCCCACACCATCGGGTGCACATGGAGCGGAAATAGCGACTTTGCACTTGAAATCCACCTCCAAAACAACAATTGCCAACTTAGCCAGTTTCTTCCTTTTTACGAAACTTTGAACTCCAAAGTCGACAACTTGACTGCAGAAAACACGTTTCTTCAGAAACAGATCAACAAGATCCTCGACCTGATCATCCAGGGCAAAATCACCAATCTCGGCTACACGGAGTCCATAGAAGAAATTTCCAAGTTTGACCTGTCGTCCACCGAGGATCAAGGAAAGTTGATATATCTCAACTACGAACTCGACAGGCTCAAGTTTGAAATGGATAACCGGATCATTCCGTACATCACCAATTCGGAGCGAGAGTCGGTTATAAGCAATCTTGTCAATGACAATTTTGCCATGCGAGACGAGCTCAACATGCAGCGAGTATACGTTAGCAGTCTTCGAAAACAACTTCAATTCTTGTTGTTCACCCGCAGAGGAAACACGCCATACATGGGGCTAAATGGTACCGACGGAGACTTGGATTTCGACATTCCGTCTCGCTCCAGTTCTGAAGAGCGCCTCAATCTCAAATTGTAACGAATCTACGAACACACTCACATAATTATAAATAGACATAGTACATGCTAGCTGGAAACTACCACAACCGAACGAGATCGTCCCAGTCCTGCTTCTTACGGCGATTCCAGTAACTCTTCTCGCCAGTAATGTAGACCCATTCTCCAGAATCGGGAGATGTGCCTCCAGTATGCTTGAAGAATTTGGGAACATGTTCCTTTCCGCTTTCTTCCAATTCTTTTCTTCTTTCTCTCTGGCGCTCTTCCAATTGATTTTTCAACTCTTCGGCTTCAGGAATGTTGCCCTGTTCATAGACCTTCATATCGGGTCTCAACCTAGAGTCCGTGGGTGCCATCTTGTCCTTTTCAATGGCGGTTATCTTACTCAATGTAGCAGCAAATTCCGTGAAGCCATAATGCTTTGGAGGAAGAAGGGCTCCGCACTCCCAGATCAACTTTTCAGTGCTGTTCGTCTTCAACGTGAGCGACTCGGTCCAAGTGCCATAAACAGCATAAGCAAGCGGTTTCTTCGACGAATCGTAAGCTTTAATGTCCACAGCTTCCGACCGGCCACTGAACATGCCTCCCTTGGCAAATTCCACCACGGCACGCTGGCCATACGACGATTTGATTGTGATTGAAGAAGATGGTTCAGAGTACTTTTCGCCCGCAAACAAGTTTTTGATCAGAGATTCAGGCTGGGACCACTGAAAGGTTTCACCAGTTTTTTTGAACGTCAATTTGGAAGTTCCTTTGGTACTGACCACAAAACTCTTACCCCAAAACTTTTGAGCTGGAGCAGGACTGAACGAAAAAGTCCAATCTTTTGCTTCGGCGTGAACGGCAAACACAGGTGGTCTATGGCAAACTTTTTCCGCAATGAGTCTGAATCCCATATCTTCACGAACCAACTCAAAAGTTTCTCCCAAAAGAGGATTGAAAGGCTTACGAATATTCCGCTCCCTTGCTCGCATGGAAGAAAGACAACTGACAGCGAAAGCTGCCACTCTCAACACCTTCTCACCGTTATCGTTAGGAACCAGCAACGCATTGTTGATGAGGTTTCCATACTCAAACATCTCGGCATATTTCTGAAGAATCGTCAACGGCTCGTTGACATCCACGGGCATCGCTATGGTGCTCATATCCTTACCAACGTTCTTACGAACAAAAGAAATGATGCTAGGAGGTGTGTGGTCGCAGCGAGTGATACTAGTGTCTCTTTCGATGGGATCAATGGGCAACGGATAGAGATCATCACCATCTTCTTCTTCCTCTTCTTCTTCAATAACGTCTTTTAACTGCGTCGTATCTTCTACGGAAGACAAAGAGTCGTCGTCGTCGTCGTCTTCCACAACCTCTTCTTCTTCAGCAACATCGTAGAGAGACTCTTTGGATATTGAGCCTGTTCTTTGCGACCAAGGAGCAGTACTTGGAACAGTTTCTTCTTGTAATAATACAACC
Source organism: Naganishia cerealis (assembly GCA_030039265.1). Lineage (NCBI taxonomy): Eukaryota > Fungi > Basidiomycota > Tremellomycetes > Filobasidiales > Filobasidiaceae > Naganishia > Naganishia cerealis. Next base: position 107,013 of record JASBWR010000033.1, on the reverse strand, counting down.
GAGGACGGGACATCGACATCGTCCTGGGCATCCACGAACCCGTGCGAGTAAATCGAGCCCACATCGCCGGTATTCAACTCAGACAAATGTGCGAGTAAATCGTCGACTTTTTCATAAACACGAGCAATTTCTTCGGCGAAAACTGGATCCGTGGTGCGCTCACGCATACTCTCGAGCAGCTTGTGCACCAGGCGAAGTTCTGACATGGCGTGTGCATTGGAAGCAGTGTCTCCGTCGCCTGAACCTTGAACTTGATTTCCGGTTTCGCTCTTGACTGTGTTAAAAGCATCAACCCAAACCTTGAAGTCCTCGTCATTAAGGGCCCGGAGGTTCCATACCTCGACTCCCGAGTCCACAATGAGTTCTCGTTTGGCAGCATTGGCGCTCACAATGGAATCGCGAATTGGCATCTGTCCCCGAATGGTGGCTTCGTTAATCTGCGAGTACGTGAGGGTTCCATACTTGAAATTGAGCACGAACAAACGCTTGACGAAACCCTGAAGCTTCTTGCGTCTTTTCTTGAGAAGAATACTCTGGAGAAACTGGCCGTTTTTGGGTCTCATTACGTTGCCTACAACAGCATCTCCCTTAGGTTCCGAGCCAGTGTCGTTTCCCGACGTCCCGTTGGCACCAGAATGAGATCCAGGCACGTTTTCCCGAGGCAAAGTCTTGGAACTAAATAAAACCTTCTTGCTGATGGTTTTCGAGAACGAATTGTCAAATACAAACGCATAGGTTCCTCCTTTTTCCACGTCAAATTTGCCATGTACCAACTCGTTGGAGATCAATTTGTGGTAATCCTTCACCAAAACAAGATTAGAGCTGCTCACCAACGACGAAAGGGTGCTGGAACGAGATTTTGTTTTGAACATGTTGGAGTCCGAAATTTGGTTTACCGAAGCCATTGACTCAGAGCGCTTACGCAGAGCCGTAGTGTCTGTGGCCGTATCCGTTTCATCATCAGCACCTGTTCCTGGAGTTGCAGGGTCCATAGTTGAAGCAGATGTAGGAGAATCATCACCTCCTCGGCGGATGTAAATTGCCAAATTAATGGACTTTTTCAACGGCCTTGCCTGCCAGTCAATGACACAGTTGTCCGGCGCCGTGACCCATTTCACCAAGTAGTCCTTGGAATGGACCTCTAAAGTCTCCATGTTGCGCCAAATGTGGGGTACGAGGACTTATAACCGTGGAACATTTCCACATGGCTGCGGAGACCGGGCTGTGTGCAGGAAAGTCTATGTTGGGAAGGTGAATAAGGATGAGAAAGATGAGAATGGTATGAACAAGGAATGAAATAAAGTTGTAGGAAGGGATGAAAAAGGTATGAGAAGTTTGAGTTTTGTGTGAATTATTGTGGTAAGCAACTAAATCCACTTTGCATTCACTTTTTCATTACTTGGTTTATCATCTCATCTAAATTTCGTTTTATTTTTTACTCCTTCTCTTTCCGTCGCTTACCAGATTCGCACAATGTGCTGCCGTTATTGCTTGATACTGCACGACCGCGATCAACGGCTGCAGAAGTGCATAAAGCCCAACATTTACATCGAGTACTTGTGTCTGAAGGAACTAAGGATTAATGTCCAGAAGTAGAAGAAAGTCCTGAAGAGTTTCGAAAGATAAAAAATTCAAGATTTCAAATCATATTATTACTTGATGAAGAAATTTATGATCTCAAATCATACTATAATACTTGAAGTTACTATATGATCTCAAAGTCATACTGGAATTACCCATATAATTTCCTAAAGTCTGCGGTTTCGCACCACAGAGTGTTCCTTTCATCGCTAATAGCCACAATTAGTCTTCTCCATTCATTGAGATCTAATACGTTCAATTGCCAGAGAAAACAAGTACAATGCAAATAATTAGCGATAAGCGATTTCAAAGTACCTTTTAGGAGGTTTGCCCCATTAGGAAGTTTTATGTACCGATTGCTTTGGACCTCGAATAGTCCTCTTGAAGCAGCATTACACCTCACTTGCAATTTTGGTTCTTTCAATTGCTGAGATTTCGCATCCAAATTATGCGACCTACATTTTAACGATTTTTCGCAGCCATTCAAATACCGGACAGAATCGATTAAAAAGTTACTATCTCATATATTGGCTAATCTTTCAATCCAAAGACAACCCCAAGCTCTCTCTTTGAGACTTGGAGTTTTTGTCAAAAAATGGGATCTCGGCGAGCGAAGTTACTCTGGTTCCATGTCTGGCTTCCTGGCCCTCGTGGTCCCACACAGCATTGTGCTGAGAAATACGGTTATCCCACAAGGCCGAAGTTCCCAAACCTGGCTTGGATTTCCAGTTGAATCTGACCTGAATGTCCAAGTTCTTTTCAAAAACACCGAACAAATACTCCAAGAGAATTCTGCTTTCTTCTGGATTCAATCCAACAATTCTCACCGTCATTGAACGATTGACAAATAACGACTTCCACCCTGTTGCCGGATGGGTTCTGATGATAGGATGCTCTCTCTCAATGTGTCTAGGTCCATTCAATGGATTTTCACGATTAATGTACGAGTGAGCAGACCGGTAGATGGCAGTCTTACCGTCCAAAAATTGCTGCAAAGCTGGTGAAAGCTTGTCGTAGGCACCATATCCAGAAGCCCACAAGGTGTCTCCACCTACACTTGGAATAGCATCGTTGTGCAAATGGGTAATTCCTGCGGGTTGGAACTCGTGAACCAAATCAGTGTGCCATTGAGAATTACCACCAATACTACTTTTGAACGTCAATGGCAAGCCATAGTATTCACGAGCATAGTCTTGCCAAATCACTGAAATTCCGTTCAAATCCTTGCCATCTACTCCGTTTGGAACTCGAGGAACCTGAGCATGAACTTCAACTTGACCAAAGTACTTTCCCAATTCCAATTGTTTCTGGGGAGACAAGTCTTGATCTCTAAAGAAAACCACCACTCTCTCAGCAATCAAGAGAGCAAGCTCATCTTTCTGCTTGTCGTTCAACTCACTGAGTTGAAGTCCGACAATTTCAGTACCCACATGCTTTGTCAAATTTATGACTTCCTTTGCAGCACCAAACAAAGCCTTCTTTTCGGGATCAGCATTCTTTCCCCTCTCAACATATGGGTACTCCTTGTTTCTGATCTCAAATGCTTCGTCCACAAACTTGGGAATGTCTTCGTACTTGGGCACAATCGGGTACCCTTTGGACAAATCTATACCATATCTTTCAAGTCTATCCCTCGAAGATTTGGGCAACTTTTCCAACCACGAGATATTCTTCCCCGGGGTGATCAGTTTGACACCTTTGGAACCCAATGGCTTGAGCAGAGCAAGTTTGAGAGCAGCTCTCTCGAGTTCATTTTCGAAGCTAGACGATTCGGGCTCAGTAGAAGTTAAGATCTGAGATGGAGGAGCCATTTTTTGTTGCTTCTACAGCTTTACGAGTCCATTTAAATGGACCAAGATTACTAATTCAAATCTTACCTAGAGAACTGTGGAGTCAAGGCACATGCCACATCGAATGCGTCCGGAGAAGATCTGTCCGTGGGGCTTAGACGCCGAAAAAAGAAGGAAATTTAAAACGATGATGAAGCTGGTGTCTCACTAAGCAAAATTGAACATGGTACCTGGTGAAGGATAACCTGAGTTGCAGCCATATTCTTCAATATGCGCGATCTGCGCGATCGACGCACTTGAGCCATGTGCAGCATTATCAGATTGCGCGTGCAGCACGTCAAACTCCACACCGATTCGCAGCCACACAAAATATCCCGATAAGCACCCACTTGAAGAACTTAGCTCCGAGATGGAAAATTCGACGCAAACATGCCCAGTTTGGAGAAGGATAATGAAAATCATGTTCGTGTGAAATCAGTAGCAATTATAGGCGGTGGTGCTTCGGGTGCCATTGCACTTGACTCGTTGGTAAAAGAGGGTCATTTTGATCTGATTGTTCTTTTCGAGAGAAGAGATGTTCTAGGAGGCGTTTGGTGTTTGGACAACCCAGGAAATCTACCAGAAGTTGCACAAGTTGGTGGAACTCCCGAGCAAGCAGATCCACCATTGGAGAATCCATTTCGAAATTCTGAAGCCAAAGGGACTATTTTAGCTCCTAAAACCAACCAATACAGATACATGGAAACTCCCTCGTATCCAAACTTGAAGACAAACATCACTGAATCGCTCATGACATACAGCGATTTGAATCTGTGGACTGGTGAAGCAAGTGATAAAACTGAATTTGTTGATGGTTTGGTGGTGAGAAACTATATTGAAGCCTACATTCTCCGGAACAAGAGTGCTAGGAACGTTAGTGTTGAGTTTTCGTCCACCATTGAGGATGTCGAGAGAATTATCAACGACAATGGTCACCACTATAAGCTTACAATTCGTCAGTCTTCTAACGATACCCATGATACTTGGTACCAGCGAAATTTCGACGCTATAGTTGTTGCTAGTGGCCATTACCATGTTCCTTATATTCCAGAAGTAGCGGGCCTTCGTCAAGCACAAGAAAAGTTTCCAAACTTGGTTAAACATGCCAAATACTTTAGAACTCCTGATCCTTATAAAGACAAGGTGGTAGTGGTCGTTGGCTCAAGAGCATCAGGGATGGATATTACACGATTGCTTGTAGGTAAAGCTTCAAAAGTGTACCACTCCAGAAGAAATTCGCAGTCCCCAACACTCAAAAATGTCACTCCCAAAGGTGTCATAAAGGAGTGTAAAATCGTTGAAAACCAGGTAGTGGTTGTCTTTGACGACGAAAGCGAGGTAGTAGCACCAGACCACATTATATATGGTACCGGCTACCAATTTTCGTATCCATTTTTAAATCGACTTTTTGCAGCCGATAACCAGGTTTTGACACACGATGGAGTCTTGGTCCCTGGGTTGTACCAGCATACCTTTTTGATCAATGACCCACTTATAACGTTTGTTGGGGTCCCAATTGATGGGGTTTCCTTCCGAGTTTTCGAGTATCAGGCAATTTTGGTTGCTCGCTATCTTGCTGGAAGAATTACCTTGCCTAGCGTCCTTGAGCAAGAGCTTTGGAGAAACGAGAGATTCTCGAAAAAAGGACCGTCCAGGTCGTACCATACTATTGGAGCTGACGACGCCTTGGAGTATATGTTGGAACTTGCACGTTTGGGATACTTGGAGAAGTCTTTGGTTGCAGGTCGCAAGTTTCCCGAGTTCACCACAAAAGACTTGGAGAAGTACCTTGATGCTCGGGACCGTCTACGTGCGTTCTGGGACACCGTATAGACACATAAAACAAACATATGATTGATACAACTATTTTACTGATTCTAATTTTCATCAGACGTATTTTCACCGACTTATTTTCTTCACCAGATGTATTTTCTTCACTGAATTATTTTCTACAATTTCCCAGGACCTTCATAATCATCTCTATAAACTCGTATTCATCTCCAGTCACTCCAACACTTCCACCTCTTTTTTGTCTTCTTGGACTTCATCGCGACGAGACAAATAGTATGCAACAGCCGTCAAGATCAATCCCACGGAACTAAGAGTTGCCGTATAGCTGTACCCAATAAAGTAGCGAGGAGCATCCTGGTTATTCCATACAAATATGGGAACGAAAGCATTGGTAACATAAGCCAAATTGTTGGTCAATACAACCACAAAATTTCTCTTCATGTCATCAGCAAAAAGCAGTCTATTGACCCAAGAAAAAATCTGAGGCTGGCCCCACGCCGCCGCAGCTCCGGCAAGAAAGTAAGTAAACCAATGGTATCCCCGAGGCAAGTCCCAGTATGCCAAAGAGGAACAGGCTATAATGACAGAAATAAAAAAGGCACTCACAAAAATGTAATTTTTTCTGCCTCCTAGAGAATCATTAAGGTAAGCAAAGATGATAGCGAGGCCAATTCCAGTTCCATTGACTGCCGAAGGCATCGTATTATAAGTTTTGGGACTGGCATGTAAAGAATATTTCATCCAGGTGGTAAAAGTTGGCTGCGACAGAATGATACATGAGTTGTTGTAAGCCAAAAAAATGAATGGAAAGACAAAAATGTGCCAGGTATTGAAGAAGGACTTGATTTTCTTCCAGGTATACTTCTGTCTTGTGTTCAATTGAGCACCCACTCTTCTTCTTCTTTCCAAACCAATCAACTTTTCTTCTTTTGTGAAGTACCACGCAGTTGTGCTAGATGGGGTATTGGGGTCCACCAACATGGTGTAGAATGCAACTGGAAACGAAATGACAGCGTCAAACACAAACATCCATTTGAACGCTGGAAGATGTGTATGTGAAAATCTGCCCAAAATAGCTTGTTGTAAGGGACCTGAAACCATCCCGGCGGCTACTCCAGCGACTGCGAAAAAAGTTGATCTTTTTGTCAATTCCTTTCTTGAGTACCACGAACCAAGTAAGTACTCCAAACCCGGAAAATAACCTGCCTCTGTCAATCCTAGAAGAAACCTAATTGCATATAACCCATGGAGTGACTTGCACGTTATCATCATTATCGTTAAAAATGCCCAAATGAGCTCCAATCCACCAAGATAGAATCTGGCACTGATTCGATGAAGAATCAAATTGGAAGGTATTTGGCCCACAATATACCCAACCGTCCACAATGTGGTCAAGTAATTCAACTGGTTTTGGTTCATCTCGTAGTACTCTTTCATACCATTGACATAGGCAGTTTGGACATTTTGCTGGTTGAGGGTCTTGATGAAGTATCCAAGCATGGCAGAACTGAGTAAGAAAAAGTCCAATTTTCCAAGAAAAACCCGCTCTTTGGGATGCTTATCCGTCGAGTCCCAGAGAAAGAGCTTGATCTTGAACCATAAAGTCAGTCTTCTTTGGATTTCTTCTGGGGTCAACTTGACCGTAATATCAATATACTCTTCCTGGGCAGAGGTTGACGAAGAATCACTAACTTCCAATACAGAATTGGCGATCCCAGCGCCTTTCAAAGGCAGCTTTTCAACCGGTTCTATGGTATTGATCGTCATTACTTGGATCTCATCTCGAAAACTGCACTTTATAATTACTCGATTTGCAGCAATTGTGGTGGCTCGTGTTCCGGCCCGATTACGCAATTCGGCCCTATCATTTTCTTTCCGATCACAGTAAAACTATGGCTCCATGAGCGGCTGAGCTCATAATCTTTTAGTGAGATCTAGCGATGCTGAGTAATTTGATCCAGGATTGGTAGATCAAAATCTTATCTGATGGGGAGATGTCCACAGTTTCGAGGTGTGTAATCTGCAAATCGTAAGATTGCAGTTATTGTTGCCGGCGGAGATTAGGTCGTTTCAATCCAGTCCTTTCAAAGCAGTACTATGGCTATTTTGGGCGTCTCTGACAAAAGAGGAATCGCATATGGTTGCAGAACTAAGCAATGGTGATAATTTAACGGTGAGTAGATTCAGCAAAAATTCAATAATACTTTAGGAATTTTGCTACTCTGCTCTGCTTGCTACTCTGCTTGCTACTCAGTTTGATCACTCAGCTTGATCTCTTCAGTGTGAATTTCAAGTCTAGTAATTCAGTCTCTTATGCAACTTGCAACCACCTGTCATGCAAGTTTGACGTGCGAGCGCATGATGAGTGAAAAATAATAAACTGCAACCTTCAAAATACTGAAATTATGCCAAGGGAGAAAAAATATTGCACATCAAGAGAACATTGTGAAATAAAATTTTTAGATGAACGCAATCTTTCTTCTGCACCCCTTTTGTCTACCGTTTACGAACGCCAAGACTCCATGCAATTTACGAGAATTACATCCAAACACCGAGCACTAACGTCTTTCTGATAAGAATGTGGCTCACATTTTTTCTAATCACCACCAATAAACCAAACTTCCGATGTCTCTCCAGCCCTCAATTTTGAAGGACCTGACCACCATGGGCTCTGGTGTTGTGGCTGCAGAATTGGCTGCTCAAGAAGAGGGATTGATTTCAAAACAGAATCTTCGCTCCCATTCTTACGGGGCACTTCTTGATGGCGAAGAAGCAGCTAATGACGAGGAAGATGCTTCCCTGCCTGATAATTATGCTCTTCCTCGCTTCAAATTGTATACGGTAATCCTGAGTTTGTTTATGGCCGCGTTTCTCGCAGCCTTGGATACCACCGTGGTGACTACGTTATTGACGGTGATTGCATCGGACTTGAATGCCATTGCTAATATCTCTTGGATAGCCACGGCGTACCTTCTTTCATGTGCTGCGTTCCAGCCTCTTTTTGGCAAGCTTTCCGACATTTTTGGCCGGAAAATTCTTCTTTTGTTGTGCTGCTTTTTCTTCGCTGTGGGGTGTCTTATTTGCGTCACCGATTCTCTCGCCATGCTTGTTTTGGGAAGATTCATCACCGGATGGGGAGGCTCCGGACTCACCACATTGGGAACCATCACCCTCTCAGACTTGATTCCACTTCGTGACCGAGGTTTATACCAGGGTATGGCTAACATTTTTTTCGGCTTGGGTGCTGCGTTTGGAGGTATTTTTGGAGGAATTGTAGCCGACTGGTTGGGATGGCGGTACGTTTTTTTGTTGCAAACTCCGCTTGCTGGAGCTGTTGGTTTGGCTCTTTGGTGGAATTTGCAACTCCCAGAAGGTTCTCCAGGGTTGGGTGCCAAAGGTGATATTCGCGATAAGTTGAAGCGAGTGGATTTCCAGGGTTCATTTTTCTTGGTTTCTGCCTTGATGTGTATCATGGCTGCTGCCTCGTTTGGAGGCGACGTATTGGCATATTCGCTGCCTTACTTTATTGGCTTATGCGTGGTTTCGTTGGTATTTCTTGCTGCGTTTGTCTACACAGAACTCTATGTCAGTGACGAGCCCATTTTACCAATTGAACTTTTGACAGAGAGAACTATTTTATCTTCTTCATTGACCAACTGGTTCGTCACTATGGGAGTTTTCGCTAACTTGTTCTACGTGCCTGTTTTCTTCACTTCCGTCATGGGTTATTCAGCCACCCAGAGCGGCATGCGGATGATTCCCAATTTTATCGGAGTTTCTGTCGGCTCCGTGGGCGCTGGACTAGTCATGAAACACACCGGACGCTACTACCGCCTCAATGTCGGTGCTGGCTTCTTGACGGTTTTGGGTGCAATTTTGATAGTGACAGTCCCTGCTGATGCTTCCATTCTTCGCCAGTATAGTCTTTTTGCACCTTCAGGTTTGGGATATTCGTGTATTTTGACAGTGACATTGTTGGCATTGATCGCGGCTGTGCCCATGAAGTACCAAGCGTGCACTACTTCCATCCAGTATACTTTCAGATCCACCGGATCGACATTGGGAGTTTCAATTGCGAGTGCGATTTTCCAGCTGATTTTGCGTTCCAACTTGAATTCAAAAGTATCGCTGGTTGTTTCTGATGCGAAAACCGCCCATAAGATCATAAAAAAGGCACTTGAGAACACCAACTACGTGAATAAGGCTCCCTTGGTGGCCCAAAAGGCTATCTTAGAATCATATTATGCAGCATGCAAAGGCGCTTTTGGGTTCTCTGTCACAGTCATTACCATCGGAGTTTTTTGCAGCTGGTTCATGAAAGAGCACAAATTGCATAGCAGCTTAGATAGAGAGTGAAAATGCATTAATCTATAGATCACTCCCAAGAAGCGGCGTATGTTCGTCTTGTGCTACAATCCTCACCCGGTATTTGTGGTTTCTGCCACCGGAAACCGTGAGGTGCATTTCTTCTGTATCTGCTTCGCCCACTCTTTCGTCCAAATCTTCGGAATCGTTGTTCAAATCGAATCCCGACACTTTACGAACAAGAAACGGAAACTGGGTAGCCGGTGACCTTCTGTACAATGGTGATCTGATTCCAAGTTGTAAGCCCGGGGAGTTCCTGATAGTCGCTCCTGTGGTGTATTGTGCATGAGGACTAAGCAATGGAGAGAGAACGGGCGACAACACTTCGTCTTCACGAATTGCATCTTCAAGAGCGTCGTCTATCACCTCCACGATTAATTGGTTTTCGGTGGTGAGATTAACATTGATCAAGAGCACCGAAAGCAAAATGCTGCAAATACCGAAATAATACATTACATGACCCGATTTCGAGGCTGGTGCATCTGTCACCCACATAATGATCTTGTCGATAAAAATGGTTATTGGAATTGACGACGACAACGAAAGCGAAGTGACCAAAGGACTGGTCAAAAGCATTGCTAGAATAGTAGTGTAGTCCGAGATGACGGAAAACACACCATTGATGAGTATCATTGAAGAAACAGTGTTGTTTGGAGGGAGTTCGAAACGCTCGATGTCAAACATATGCACAATGAAAAGCACTGGTATGCCAAATACAAGTGTCACCGCCCCCACGATTCCAAACATTCGTCTTTCGTTGACGGTTCTCGATCCAGTACCGCAGCGAACCTTCATAACGATCATATAAAAGGCGTACATAAGAGCGCCGAGAACCGCCAATGCGTTACCCAATCGAGGGTTTTTTGGCACAAATTTATTGCCAGAATCCTTGGAAAGTCCCGACTCGCTCCAATTGATAAGAACAACCCCTGCAAAACTTATGATAATACAAGCCAATTTTTGTAAATTGAAAGTTTCAATTCCAAGCAGCATTCCGATAAAGAGAGTGAAGATGGAAGTGGTGCTGGACAACACAGTTTGGTTCGATGCCGAAGTATACTGGAGTGCTAGCATGACAAACAAGTTGTAAAAGTAGTATATTATGGCAATTATGATGGCCAAAATGGTAGTTTCACGGCCATTTAACTCATTTTCAGCAGGTTTTTGGTTTCGATACGAGCTGAAAAAATCAGGAATCAAGTTTAAAGCAAAGCAAGAACCTGTAATATATGAAAACATCCATGGTTTTTGATACTCGTCGCCCTTCAATACCGCGTTTAACAACTCCAAACCAAAAATCCACGACGAAATCGCAACCACGAGAAACAAAACCCCGAGCTTGAATTTGCGGATTTCCTCAGCATTTATAATGCGAATGACTTCCGAGGGTGTATGAGACATGGTCGGGGTCAACCGTAAGTCGTCATTGGTCATGGCGGAAAGGTGGGTAGTTCCGGTTCGAGATACCGCATGCGGCGATGCGCCGAAGGTTTATCGCAAAAATGTCGCGCATGCAACACAGATCGGCTATATGCAGACCGATAAGATTGAGAAAGTTTAAACTTTTGCGGAGTTTTTTAGCTATACCGTGCTACAAATATGCGAGCAGTTGTGTATTTTGCACCCAAAAATGTTCAATTCAAGGACAATTACCCCGAACCAACAATAAAATCGGGTACAGATGTCAAACTCAAGGTCCATTATTGCGGAATTTGTGGTTCTGATTTACACGAGTACCAGAGTGGACCAACTTTTTTTGCCAAAGAGGGCCAAAATCATGCTATTTCCAACAAGGCGTACCCGCACGTTATGGGACACGAGATGAGTGCCGAAATTGTAGAAATTGGAAGCGATGTGAAGAACTTTAAGGTAGGAGACAGTGTGGTTGTTGAAGTGACAGGCACCTGTTTGGATCGGGATCGATTTGAAGATTCGCCCACTGCTGGCGAGGAGAAGTGTGCAGCTTGTAAGGATGGCCATTACAACATGTGCAAGTATTTGGGACTCACAGGATTGGGATTTTCTGACGGAGGATTCGCTGAGTATGTGGTGACCAATTCGAGCAAATTGGTCAAGTTTGATAACAAAAAGATTCCATATGATGTTGCTGCGTTGATCCAGCCTTTAGCCGTGTCGTGGCATGCTGTCAGAACCTCTAACTTTGAAGAAGGTAGTTCTGCTTTGGTTTTAGGAGGAGGACCAATAGGATTGACAACCATAATTGCATTGAAAGGACATGGAGCTGGTAAGATTGTAGTGAGTGAGCCTTCTGCTGGAAGAAGAGCCATTGCAGAAAAGTTGGGTGTGGAAACTTTTGATCCATTGAGTATGCCACACGAAGAAACCATGGAAAAGCTCAAATTGTTGTCTCCCGACAAGCAGGGTTTTCATTACTCGTACGACTGTGCTGGCACGCAGTCTACCTTTGACGGTAGCATCCGGCTGTTGCGAGTGCGAGGAGTGGCCACAAACGTTGCGGTTTGGGCTCACAAGCCAATCAACTACTTCCCCATGATTGCAACATGGTCGGAAATCTGGCTCAGAGGCTCGATTTGCTTTGTCAAACAAGACTTTGAAGAAGTTGCACGGGCGCTTGAAGAGGGCCGTATTGAGCTCAAAGACTTGGAAATGCTCATCACCGCAAAAATCAGCTTGGAACGAGCTGTAACGGACGGATTTGATGAGCTATTGCGTGACAAGGAGAAACATATAAAGATGTTGTTTTCCCCATTGGAACAGTTCAAGGACAAGGACACCTCATAAACACACAAACTAAAGACTATCGAACAGAACACCAGAAAATATTCATATCTACCAAGGTACATTCAGCGAATTTGCGAATTTAGCCACTTGCGATTTGCAGCAATAAATCTGCACCCAAATATGTAAAATTTGTAAAATACGAAATATACACCACAGCCTAGCAAACACATAACTGCCAATTCAAATCTTCACATATGTCTGCCCAATCGATTGTAAGTTCTCCCTTTGGGTTTCTCTTCCATATTTCTTGCACCACTACCCATGCTCGATGGACATTATGAATTGGGCACTTTCCGATAACTTTGGAGAAAATAATTTCCATTCTTCTCCTGTCGTGCTTCGTGTAGCATGCACTACATGCAATCACAAGAGGTAGACATAAAACGACTATCATTTTACTTTCCACCAATTTGTCGATTTTAGCCATCAATTGAACCAACAAAAGTTGCAGTTCATTAGCCTTAGGAGGAAGTTCCTTAATGTATAGGACCCAGTAAAGCTTGCAAACTAGTTTGAATACCGTGAAGATCTGGCAGTGCATTTTTACCTCTGCTTCGGTGCATGCTGCAAGGAGAGTTTCGTCTATGATACAACCTTGGATTTTCTCTTCGATTTGTTGAGCCACCAACTCACAATACTCCAAGTACAGTGTTCTCATCAGTTCAAACTCCCCCAAGATATTGGGATCGTCTTCGGCTCCCAACTCGCCATTGAGTAAAGATTCGAGTCTTAGGCGCCGAGTTCGCATTGCAGCTCGAACTTCCAATTCTTCAGCAAGAAGCAAGTATACTGGATTCATACAGCCTTGTAAAGGGTCAATGCCGTAGCTGGGATCGAAAAACCCCGGTTCAAACACTTGCTTGTACTCTTTAACAGGTATAGTGGTTCCATGGGAAAATGCATGCGAAGACATTATATCGTGGTAGAAGAAATTGGAAACTAGAAACTTGATATCATTCGAATGGTCAAGGTCTATGCATAGCTTTTTCAAGCCTCCAGATCGTTTAACGAGCTCAGTGCATTTAGCAAAGCATATCCACCACTGAGAAATATCACCTTGGCACACAAAAAACCCCGTTACGATCAAGTGGAAACAGAGCAAGGTGAAGTAGTCGTATTTGGAGATTTCCGAGCCTTTGGGAAATTTTTTTGCAGTCAACGACATGGCTTGGAAAAAGTGTTTTTGGACGTCTATATGGTCGTATTGGTGGACATAAAAAGCACCCCATGAAGCAATGGCATGTCCAATACTTTCATCCATGGTTGCAAGCAGCAAAAAAGTCTTGCTGAAGTAGTTGGATGTACTAGGACTCACAGTCAATGCTCCCGACACTTCATTTTCAAAATGACGAACAAAAGAGACTCCTTTAGAGTCAAGAAATAAACTGAAAAACGCCAGCTGGAGCGGCGGCATGTAAATGTCTTCACCAAAAAGTGCCTGCAGAAACGGCAGAAGTGATTCGCTGGGTTCTCTAGAAACCAATTGTATGGAGTTGGGAGACAATTCGAGGGCACTTGGTTGAGAAGCTGAAATTTCAACCAAGTCGCTTTCATCGAAGTTGCGATCAAAGTTTTCAAATTCCTCTAATTGGTTTGTGGATTCGGTTTCATGAGGAGTAGGATACTCCAAGGATGTAGTTTTCGGGGAATTGGAACTTTCAGGATCTTCTGGACTGAGAAGTTCGTTCAAAGCCAAACCTGAACTTCGACGATTTTTTTGCAATTTTGAGTCAATTTCCCTCCTATTTTCTCCCTGTTTCTGGATCATTTGCGCTGGTTCATTTTTGTTCTCGTCCCTCCACACACATTGCTGGTTTCTCTTGGCACAAGCGTTGCAAATGGGGTGGGTTTCGTCACACTTTTTTCTTCTTTTTCGACAGCCCCAGCAGCCCCTGCTGGACCTGAACCTGGCCCCTACAAATCGGTGTAGCGATACCGCTTTTTGGTGGAAATTTCCTTGGCCAGCCAAGTTTTTACTTGATACATTTTGCAGCTTTTTTTGCAATTTCTTTTGCAATTTGGTGGGATAGTCAATCACGCCAAACATGTCATTACCGAAAGGGGTAGCACACGCCCAGGAATATAACGGTTCCGCACACTACTGGAAAGGGAAAACTGGGGGTTGCACAACAAAGTTGCTGATAAAGTTGAATTTCCATATCAGTTGAGATTGGCGCGTACTGCCTAATTGGGAAAACAGATTCGCAAATTAGACTGCGAAAAGAGTGAAACAAGTGAAATTCACTAAATCGTATCTTTGTTAGTGTAGTAGATTCCATAACTAATTGGCGCCAAAGTTTTTGACTGTTTTGAAATTCTGTTCAAATCTTTAAAAAAATACATGATTTCATCCTTGGTCTAGTGAAAAGATGTAATTGAAATAATTCGCATCACTTGAGTTCACAGCATGTTGAAATACGTTCGCTTTAGGGGTCAATTGAAACACTTAAAGCTGTTGTCTGTGTAATGAGAGATTTGGCATTACGTCCAAGTTTGTTTTGAATTGAGTGAATAGTTAGGTAGAATGGTTTAGCTCACCTTCTGGAGAACCTCTCGAGATTGCATTAAAGACCTTAAGGAGATCTCAAATTCAAGAATTAAGGACCAACAGTTCAGAAACGGTCACGATATCTAAACTCCATTGTCAATTGTTCTCTCGAAGAACATAAACGAAAAGTGGTTATTTACACCAATGGCTTATAGTAACGTGAGATGGAATTGAAACGCTTGAAGTTGCTTGTATTAAGTAACTTCTTTGATTGATAGGAACTGACTTGGCCATTTTGTGGAGGAGGACCCGGTCAGTCGTCAAGAGAATAAAGGTTTGAGCTTGAGTAAATGAAGTTCTCATTCACTGAATAATCAGGTGTGAGCCACAACAAACTAAAAGCTCTTTCTCTTGGTATAAGTTTCGAAAGCAACTGGATGCCATTAACCGATTGAGTGCCATCTTGGAAGTAAGTACCATATACCTTCTTCGGTTGTTGGTAATTGTAGACAAGCCGCAATGATGAATTCTTCATTAATTCGAATTTATTGCGAAAAATCTCAGAGTGTTGGCAGCAGTCAAACAGATTCTGTATCAAGTCCGCAATTTTCCTTTTTGGATCTTTTTAGTGATTTTTTGCAATTGATTGCATATAAGGTACCATCACCGAAACTAGGAACATTTACGGTGACAAATATCACAGTGGGAATTTCCGATTCCCGAGTCTCAACTGACTTTAATTCCGTATTTTCGTCGCATGCCACTATCGTCCTGTTATATCCGTGTGTTCGTAAGTCTGACAAATCAATCGGGTACGAGAGTTCAAAATAGGTGCGAGCGTTAAACCTCGAGCTGTTGCGAATGTTTGAAGAAACTTAAACCCAGCGATGGTATACCTAGTTAGCAATTGAGAAAGCACTTAATCTTTCGTGTATACCATGTGAAGATCAACCAATGCAAAAATTCAATAACTGGCGAGGCTCAAAAAGGCAATGGTTTTGGCGTTCACCAGCATATTAGTAATATGGAGCTAGAGGAGTTACGAAGGACAGTATTTAAGGAAGTAATGTTCCGGTAGAAGCACCACAAAATGACAACTATCTTCGTAACAGGAGCAACTGGCTACATTGCAAAACACATCATCAAGCTCGCACTTCAAAAGGGCTACAAGGTGATTGGAACGGTGAGAACCTCGGCCAAAGGAGAAGAAGTCAAAAAGTTGTTCAACAATCCTAATTTTGAGTATGAGGTTGTAGAGTTTCTCGAGAAACCAGGAGCTTTCGACAATGCTTTAAAGGCACATCCTGAAGCAATTGGTTTCCTTCACACTGCTTCGTCGGTGATAATGAACCCACTGGACCCAGAAAAAGAGTCGTTGATTCCAGCTGTTGACGGTACTAAAAATGCCATTCGTGCAGTTCATGACCATGGTCTTAACGTGAAACACTTTGTTTTAACGTCTTCCTACGTTGCCAATGTCAACTTTGCAGATCCACAAAGTACAACTACCGAAGACACCTGGAATAATTTGAGCTGGAAAGATGCAATTGCTAACCCTAGTGTTGCGTATCCTGTGTCCAAGACGTACGCTGAAAAGGCAGCGTGGGAGTTTGTTGAAATGGAAAAGCCAACATTCAGCTTAACATGTGTGAATCCTTCTTATGTCCTTGGACCACAAGCGTACGACGAAGATGCGAAAGGAACGCTCAACATGACCGCTGAATTTATTGCTGGGCTCTTGAAGTTGAAACAAGGTGATAAGATCCCACAAACAGCAGGACCATTCATTGATGTGAGAGACGTTGCCAGGGCTCATTTGGATGTAGTTGAGAATGCAAAATTAGCAGGAAGCAGATTACTTTTGGCGGAATCTTTCTTTTCTCAACAATTGGCGTTGAATGTGATCAACAAGAACTTTTCTGAACTTCATCTTCCCACAGGAGATCCAGACTCAGCATTCAAAGGAAAAGACGTTGGCCACGCAAAATACAATAATTCAAAGACCAAAGACCTTCTTGGATTTGATTTTGTTAGTTTTGAAACTTCTGTTTCTGATTTGGTGAAACAGTACTTGGAGAATAGTCATTGAAAGAGCTCAGAGCCAATAGAATAGCCAGTATAGAAACATCTTATAGCTCAATTATTATGGCTCTGTCCATTTGGGTAGTTCGCGCCGACTCGATTGAGACTATTGTGCGATAAGAGCGCGAACTTCCTTTCGCGAGATAAGCTGTAAGAGGAAATAGCGCCTGGTTTATAAAGACCAGAAAGTCCAGTCGACCCAATAAACTCAAGTGAGCATTATTGACCACTAATATGACCACCGACTTGAAAATACTCGAAGGACGCCTTCTCAACACCATCCACGAAACGGCTGCAAAATGGGGAGCCGCTGGGGTTTGGGGTTCAGACGTCACCGAAACAGGCTGTTGTCGTCTAGCATTGTCAGACTTGGACAAGGGTGTGCGGGACTGGTTTGTTGAGGAAACTAAAGCTTTGGGGTGCACAGTGAAAGTGGACGAAATGGGGTCGATTTTTGCAATTTATCCCGGCAAGAACGAAGGCTTGCCAACGGGAATTGGATCTCATTTGGATACTCAGCCCAATGGTGGTCGCTACGATGGTATTTACGGAGTACTTTCAGGATTGGAGGTTTTGAGAACGATGAAAGAAAACAACTTTGTTCCAAACTTTCCAGTTGCAGTAGTAGACTGGACCAACGAAGAAGGTGCTCGTTTTCCACAATCTTGTATTGCCTCGTCGGTTTGGGCAGGCTTGGTGACCAAGGAAGAAGGTTACAAACTCGAGTCAATCACAGACAAGGTTCCAGTCAGTTATGGAGCCGAATTGGAAAGAATTGGCTATAAAGGTACGACTCCGGCCGACCACACGAAGAACCAATTGGCGGCTCATTTCGAGATTCATATAGAACAGGGACCGGTTTTGGAACATGAAAAGAAAAAGATTGGCATAGTAGTAGGGGCTCAAGCATACCATTGGCAGCAAATCACCGTCAATGGAAGATCTTCTCATGCTGGTACCACTCCAATGCACACTCGTTCA
Source organism: Naganishia cerealis (assembly GCA_030039265.1). Classification (NCBI taxonomy): domain Eukaryota; kingdom Fungi; phylum Basidiomycota; class Tremellomycetes; order Filobasidiales; family Filobasidiaceae; genus Naganishia; species Naganishia cerealis. The sequence continues at coordinate 89,133 of JASBWR010000033.1, read as the reverse complement.
GATGCCATTCATATTGCTTCCAAGATGATTTCCGCAGCCATTGACATTGCTAAGAAGCACGGCGGCTTGGCTACAATAGGAACCATATCTTTAGAGCCTTCGTCGGTCAATGTAATTCCCGATAAGGTGACTTTCTCATTAGATACCAGACATGTTGAAGATGGTATTTTGGAAACTATCAATGCTGAAATTGCCAAAGAGTTCAAGCAAATTGCTGAAACAGGAAGCGACCCATCACAAGCAGCACTTCCCTTGGAAGTGGAACATACACTTCTTCTCCATTCTGAAGCTGTAAGGTTCAACGAGACCAATATTGCAACCGTTCGCGAAAGTGCAATCCAGCTTTTTGGCGAAGAAAACGTCCGTGAAATTACCTCTGGTGCAGGCCACGATTCCTGTTCCACCAGCCATGTGGTTCCAACATCGATGATTTTCATTCCGTCGAAAAATGGAATTTCTCACAATCCAGCAGAATATTCGTCACCAGAAGAAGTGAGTAATGGATTCAAGGTATTGTTGGCGACGATCTTGCGGTACGATGAGCTTCGGGGAAAGAAAATGGGAAAATAATGCTCAAGTGGAACACTAGTAGTTTAGAAAATTATCATATAAATTTTGAGCAAGAAGCGACTTGATGTTCATTAGTCTAAAAAGGCGCAAGAAGCTTGATTCTGCGGTTAGCAATACTACTAAGAATGAAGTCTATAGGATACATTAATCCGAAGATATAACTAATTTTGAATGTAAGTTCATATTACTGTATTCATCTAGCTTGAATTACAATTATATATTTTATCATCTTCTATTTTTCTTCAATTTTGTCTTCTTTCCACATAAACTCGTCCTTGTCCAACCTTCTCTGGTACCCAAACTCAGGCTGAAATGATGCATACATGGTCTCTGGATCGTTTGTAACAAATGCAGAATATGCAGCAACATCATCTGGAATGATAATCTTCTCTTCTTTAACATTTGCATTTGCCAACAATTGTACTTGGCAACTTTTCTCCATCAATGTGAACAAATAAGCAGCCTCATCGACTGTAGAACCCATGGTGAGAAGTCCATGATTTTGCAAAATTACCGTCCTGGCTCCAGCAGCAGCCTCGGCAATTTCTCGTCCTTCATCACCTTCAATAGCCACTCCGCCAAAGTTCTTGAACACGGCCTGGTTGTTGTAAAAGATACAGGCGTCCTGGTTGATCATTTCCAACGGCCTTCCAAACGTAGAGTACGCTTTTCCATACACAGAATGGGTATGACAGGCAGCATTGATGTCTGGTCTGGCCTTCTGAAGAGCCAGATGTATAGCAAACCCAGCGGCATTTATTGGCGCCTGATTTCCATCTGGTAGAATGGTGCCTTTTTCGTCGACATGTACCATATCTTTAGCTTCGATCATTGCAAAATGCAACCCCAATGGGTTGATAAAGAAAGTCGAAGGGTCCACTGGGTCTCGAATGGAAATATGTCCTGCTTCTCCTTCACTATATCCCAACCTAGCAAACACACGGAACGCACCAGCTGCGTGCTCCAATCGCCATTTCCTCTCCTGGAATTGGTCATTGTATTGGGGTATTAAGTGGGGATGGGTTCCACCTTTTGCAATATTGTGAGCACCTTGGGTGCCAAAATCGTAGCCTTTTCCAGTGAGCAAATTTGCCGAGGGGGACATCGAGGGATTGGGTCTAGCTGTGCTAGGTGCTGATACGACCTTTTATCTAAAAGATACAAGTACATTGGTATGTACATTGGTACCTTGACAGTGAACGCCTTCTGCCTAAAGAGGCAGCGACTTCCGCATTAGTCGCAACATTGTGCATAAAGTGCGGAGCGGAATAAAATCCTTTATCAACGTGCGTCACGCTGCATGTCTGGGCATCGCTGACGTGGGCCGCGTTTATCCAAATTAGGCAATTCGGCGTATCTGGTTGCTGCGGTAGTTCGATAAGAATTGATTGATTACCACCAATGATACCGATTGTAAATCATTCCAGATATAAATAAAACACGATATTGCATCACTTACCAATATACTGAATCTGAATAGACTACGAATCCCTTTTCTTCAAGTTATCATGTCCGACTCCGAGAACGCCATTAATGAAAAAAACTATGGTATTGGCCAGGTGATCTCGTCTGTTCACTCCATTAGAGACGAAGTGGGGAATAATGTCGACAAAGTTGTTGGTTTAGAATTTTTCGAAAATGCCAAAGATGTCACCGATGAAGAAGTGGAAGCGGAATTGCGAAAAATTCGTTTTAAAGTCGATATAAGACTCATGCCGATCTTGTGTATCACATATACGTTGCAATTCCTTGACAAATTGAGTTTGAACTATGCCTCGGCGTACTCTTTCAAAGAAGATTTGGGTCTTGTTGGTCAAAGGTATTCTTGGGTAGCAGCCATCTTCAATTTCGGGTACATGTTCTGGGCATTTCCTTCCAATTATATTATCCAGAAAGTTCCAATTGCAAAGTACACAGGCGCCATGCTTGTAGTTTGGGCTATAATATTGATTGGGCACATCGGTGCAACGAATTATGGTGGCATGTTGGTTCTTCGATTTATACTAGGAATGTTCGAAGCCGGCATTTCCCCGTCTTGTATGATGATCTGCGGTATGTTTTATTCCAGAGAAGACCAGCCTTTCCGTATGTGCACGTTTTTGAGTTGTAATGGAATTGCTACAGTGGTTGGTGCCCTTCTTGGGTTTGGTCTTGGCCATGTTAACAATGCTTCATTAGAATCCTGGAAATTGATTTTCTTGGTCATTGGTCTTCTCAACTTTGTGTGGGCTATTGTATTCTTGTTTCTTACTCCAGATACTCCGGCTTCTGCCAAGTTTTTAAGCGAAAGAGAAAAGACGATTCTCATCAAGCACATTTCCAAGAACAACCAAGGTGTCAAAGATCAACGTTTCTTATGGCCTCAAGCAAGAGAAGCAGCTATGGACATCACAGTGTACATTTATGGGCTTATTGGGTTGGGTTGTGGTATTATTAACGGTGGAGTTTCCAACTTTCAATCTGCTTTGATAGCCGGTTTTGGATTCACCGGGTTGGCTTCCACAGCTTTGCAAATGCCTACCGGTGCCATAGAATTTATTGTGGTTTTCACATGTGGAATCATTGCTTTGAAAGTACCAAACACTCGTTGTATAATATTCTGTGGACTTTGTGTGCCTGGCTTGGCTGGGTTGATTGGCATACACTTGATTCACGACAATAGATGGGCGCTGGTTGGTTGTACTTGGCTCCAGTACCTCATTGGAGGTCCTGTTATCTTGTGCTGGATTTTCATCACCGCCAATGTTGGTGGGAATACGAAAAAAACAGTAACTACTGGTTTTTGGTTTACTCTTTACGCTTCGGGAAACATCATTGGTGCCAATATTTTTTACACCAGAGAAGCTCCTACCTATAACAGTGCCATGATTGCTTTGATTACTTGTTATTCTACAATGATCGCATTGGGCATAGGTTATGCTTTCCTCTTAAAGGCTAGAAATGCCCAGAGAGATAAAGAGCAAGGAGGGTACTCTGAAGATATTCGTCAAGAAGCCATTATCAATGGATTCAAGGGTATGACTGATTTTGAGAACAGGGGGTTCCGGTATGCCTTATAGTAGAATAGAGAATAGAGAAATGAAATAAGAAACGAATTGGCTGTTGAATTCTGTCGTAAATCTCGGGCGCATGATTTTCAACCGATAATGGCTGCGAAAAGTCAAGAAACTGAAGATAAAAAAAGAAGAGAACAAGCAAACTCGAGTAAGCTAATCTGATTAAAGCAATCGAAATGAGTGTCAGAGCACTCCTTGGACCTTCACACTCCATTGCTGCTGAATATTATATATCTCTGTTCAGCCGCACATTGCGTATCATTGCTATACGAGTCGATTGCTTTTAGCTAAAAATATTTAAACCCCACACAATTTTCAAAATGATCCACAAAACATGACCGGAAGTCAACTCAATCCAGTTACAAAGCACAGAGAATTCTTTGGTGTGCCGGGGGCATTAGGAATGGTCCTTGTGTTGCCGATGGTAATACCATTGCTATATTTCGTTACCAACGAAAATTATTGTATTCACGGAGTTAGCTTGGACATTGAAGCTATAAAGAAACAAATTCCAAGCACTTGGACACAGCTTCTGAACATTTGCTTCCACAAGCAAAGTTGGTTATTTTATCTTTCGTGGTTCTCAGCAATTACGACTCTTGATTTGATTTTGCCAGGAAAAAGAATGAATGGTACTCAATTGCGTGATGGCACATATTTGACCTATAACATCAACGGAGGAGCTGTTTCGAGTACAGTTGTCGCCATAATAGCTGCTAGGGTTGTCCTGGCGAAAAACTACTATGTTCCCGAGTTGCAGTTTGTCTATGATCATCATTTGCATTTGATTGCTGTGTCGATTATCTTTTCGTTTGCCATGGCGATATTTGTCTACGCTGGCTCATTTGTTCCTCTAACTCACGAGAACGGGCTTGGAACTCGAGAGCGGATCTTGTCCATTAATGGCAATTCTGGAAACCCCATCTACGATTTTTTCATTGGGCGAGAACTCAATCCTCGAATTGGCGCTTGGGACATCAAATTGTTCTGTGAGTTGCGCCCAGGATTGCTTCTCTGGATCGTGATAGACCTTGCTTGTATCCACCACCAATACCACCAATATGGAGTGGTTACAGATTCTATACTTCTCGTTTCAGCCTTGCAAGCCATCTATGTCATTGACTGCTCGTTCTACGAAGAAGGGTCTCTCACCATGCTCGATATTACCACCGATGGTTTTGGTTTCATGCTCAGTTTCGGCGACTTGGCTTGGTTGCCATGGACGTATTCGCTTCAGGCTCGGTTCTTGTCGCTTCCTCAAAACCATGTCCATTTGGGCTGGTTGAATCTGTTGCTAATAGTTGCCTTGAGTGGTTTTGGTTTCTACGTTTATAATGCTTCCAACAACCAAAAGTCAGAATTTAGGCAGGGAAGATTGGAGAACATGGAATATATCAAGACCAAGACTGGAACCAAATTACTCTGCGACGGTTGGTGGTCTAAGGCTCAACATATCAACTACCTTGGTGACTGGTTGATAGCATGGGCTTGGTGCTTTACAACAGGATTCAGATCGCCTATCTCATATTACTATGTGGTATTCGTAGGAGGACTTTTGATCCACAGGCAAATGAGAGACGACGTCAAATGCTCCGCCAAGTACGGTGAACAATGGGCAGAGTATAAGCGGAGGGTGCCGTATAAGATTATTCCTTATGTGTATTAAGGAAAGCAGAAGATGTAGTTGCAATTCCAATTAAGCTTTTCTTTCTTCACTTCTTCCATCCGTATGTCGCTGCAAGTCGCTTCTCGAGATGCTTCTTGGAAGTTATAGGGTTCGACTCGCTATTGGCACCACGGCCTTTAATTGCTCTTGTGAGTTCGCTGGGAACCGGTTCGAGTATCGTATCGTCGTTGGGATGGCTGAAAAATACTATTGAGTACCGGTCTTGGCCCGATTCTTGAACTTTGGCAGGAAATTTGACCCTGTGTATGGTAGATTTCAAAAGTCCAGCGGTCCAGTAGCTCAATTGGTCTCCGATATTGACTATAATGGGTGGTGCTTCCCCAGGAAACTTGGTGCTGTTGCTAGGAACGAAAGGAACCGCTTCCCATTTTTTCGAGATTTGAGAGTGTATTTCAAGACCTTCTTGATTTTCCTGCTGAAACAAAAGCGTCACCAGTCCGTAGTCCGTATGAGCACCTGCTCTAATCGCCGCCTCGGGACTCAAAGACTTTTGGCCTGGATAATGAAGAAGACGAAAAGTAGTACCAGACGGTTTTTCAGGATCGTACCGACTATCGAACCAGTCAATGTCTTTCATTTCCAAACCAATTGCTACAAGTTTCATAATTCTCAATGACAACTCATACAAGCGTTTAATGATACTTTGCAAGGCCACTTTTCTTTCCCCAGAAAAATAGTCAGGAATAGGCTTTGCAGATTCTCCGGTGACAAAATCCAAGAAACTAATATTGAGTGCCTCCTTAGGATCTCCCGTTTTTTGGTCTCCGGGCGAAAGGTTCTCACCACCACTACGCACATAACCATGATTGCTGCTATCAATGGCATACTGGTCTTTGTAATTTTGATCTAAGGAAAAAAAGCCGTTTGACAAAGTGAAAAGTTCACTTATTTCACGATCCAGAAACCCATGACCCTCTACAAACAAGAAGCCTTGAGACGACGCGGCATTGAGTAGATTTTTACCGGTTTCAGCATCCAAAGTGCTGATATCTACCACTTGGAGAGGATTGGACATGGTTCTCTTATCAGTGACGTGCGCCCAATCTCAAATCTGAAAAGCTTCTCTGCACACCTTCTTCAAGGCGCGAATTAATTCTGATCTACGCGCTAGCCATGGACACTTTGAGGGTATCGCCGGAGGTCCCACAGGCCACCGTGAGTCTATTGCCTCTACATATACAATACAGTGGCCCTGCAAACACCAAAGAATACTTTTCAGACACCAAAAGTACAGAAAAGGTTGGAAATGAAGAGCGTGAAATTGCATATTTTCGTGGTTGTAGATTAGTGGGCCACAAGACGAATTGGGACGGCAAATACTGTGGGTATATAATGAACAAGTCAGAGACTATCGCCCACGCGAATCCAGCCGACACTGAAGGCATAGCTAACGGAACGGCCGAGATAAAAAATGTGAAAGTTTACAATCCCGTAGCTAAGTTTGATCTGATGACATTATATGGCCACGATAATGTGATTGAGCTGACCAGTCAATGGCGCATGGTATCCGAGTGGTCTGAGATAAGTGATGCTATACATTCGTAAAAAGTCACGAATCAGGAAAGGAAAGGGTAGTAATAAATAATAGATATTTGATGAGAATCAATGAATAATTTACTAAAATGCTCTTCATGACACTTTCAAACTAAGCTGTCGCTGTTATCACATGAAACAGCTTTTCTGTTGAATAATAGCATTTCTTATTTCAACCACTTCTTATTTCAACCAAACCTCATCAATCATCTCATCGCGCATCGACCCCACATTTCATCTTATCTATGAACCCGTTTTTTGTGGACGAAGAACTGGAGGACGAGAGTCCAAAAAGACGTAAAGTAGAGCCATCTCTCGAAGAAGAGTCCGATTCTGAACTGTCAGACTCTTCTGAAGGTGATTTGGAAGACATTCCTTTGCAATCGAACCAACCTGATAACTTCACCATTCAAATACTTCCTTTAAAACGCTCCAATGAGAAAAAGCTGCGAGCATTGGAAGACAGACGGAAGAAGCTATCAATTCACTACTTGGGCATGGTATCATACTTGCTCCATATACATTTTCGTAACCGATGGATGAACCAGAAAGCGGTGGTGAAGACATTGCGAAAGAATCTCCCAGAGACTATCACCAAGAAAATATCAAAGCTCAAGAAGAAAATAAGGACAGACAAGGAGTCAACTCCGAAGAATACAGAAGACATCTACTCGCAACTACGGTTCATCATAAACTATTTGGTGAAATGGTTCCGTCATAATTACGAGATTATTTCGACTGGAATCAGGGTTTTAGGATACATACCTAATGGGGTCGGTTCCTCCAGCTACAGCGACTATTACTCGTACAAATGTCCACCATTGAGTGCTGAAGCATTTGCTAAAGTCTGTAAGACTTTTAAGCACAATAGAGATACTGGCGCTCAGATATTCACTGCTCTTCTACGAAGCGTAGGGTTTGAGTCAAGGCTAGCATTCTCTCTTCCATTGCTAGCGGTTTCCAAAACCACCAAAGTTTCTTCAAAACTAGACTATGACAAGCTAGAACGAGTCAAGGACAGCGACTTGCTTTTTCCTTATTTCTGGACAGAACTAGTGGATCCAATAGACCCTTCGAAACTATTTATAATTGAAACTATGTGCTTTCATGATAAGGAAAAGAGAGTACAGCATCTAGGGAGGTCGGTAGATAGCCTACTGAGCAGCTATACGGCAGATTTTTATCCAAAGTCCAGCGAATTCAACGCAATGCAAATGAGCCATGTTGTATCAATTGGAGAAGATGGAGGTATGATAGACGTTAGTGCCCGATATATGGCCGATATAAGCTACCGGTACTTCAACCGCTTGGATCTCCGGACCATTCTGGGACGAAGTGAGCTTCTTTTTCAATCTTTAATGCGATATTTCAACAGAAACCATCGATATACCGCTGCTGAAAACGAGGAACTTACAACCTTGAGACAATTGGCTCTTCGTAACTATTCCATACCCACCAGTTACGCTGCGATGAAACGGAGCCCCAACTTCATTACTAGAAAGACTTTAAGGTTCAATGAAGAGATATCTCCCACCGCGAAACCAGTGGGTACCATCAAATTGCAGTCCAAAAAGGCTATTGAGGAAAAGCAAAAAGTATACTCGAGGTCTTCGGTGATGGTGGGCAGGTCTGAGCATCATTGGAAACAATTGGGGAGATCTATCAAGCCTGAACAAGCAACTAAACCTATGAAAATTACAACTTCTTTAAGATCGTGGAGGTCCCGCAAAAATAACCAAGCAGAAGTTCCCACAAATTTGTATACCCTATCCCAAACAACGATTTGCGTACCACCACTGGTTAATGAGAAGAATGGTGTGCTATTTCTTCCACGAAATCAATATGGAAATATCGAGATCTATAGACCATGGATGGTTCCGAAAAAAACCAAATGGCTCACTCTTTCAGACATTGAAGGTATATTATCAAGATACAAAAAGTCATCATTCACTTGTCCAATTGCGGAAGCCATTGAGTACGTTCCTGTTGTTGTTGGGTTCGAGTATGTTTCTCGCAATGGTCAAGCCGTTCCAGTAAAAAAAGGTGTAATCATTCATGAGCATCAGGAAAATGCAGTGAAGAAAATATGGCTTTATGGCATGGCAGCTAAGCAACGTGCACTCAGAATGGAAGCCGAATTGCAAGCGCTTCATGGATGGAAAACCTTGGTAAGAACATTGCGAGTAAGGTCTAAACTTGACAAAAGATATGGTTCGAGCTAATTGCGAAACACAACCTCGTGAGGAAGCTGGAATGTTACGCAAAACATCGGTTTTGTAGGTGCTACTCTCCGTACAAGATGGAAAGAGCACTTCTCGAAGGGAAGCTCGCATTTGAGTAGATCCGTAATTCTTTTGTGTATGCGATGATGGAGTTCCTCGAGGGTAGGTTCTGGTTCGTGAGGTGAGAACTTTTCGAAGCAGTGAACATTGACGGTTGGAGGTTCAAAGTTGGGTTCGTTTTCAACAACTTTTCTAACTGCTGGGTCGCTGTAAAGACCTATGAACTCATCAAGGAAAGTCAATGCAGAATCAGGCAAGTTCATAACATAGTTAGTGATAAACTTGGGAATTTTCACCGTTGTAACTTCGGTTCCTTTGGACGTAATTTCTTTCTTTGTTTCTGGGTCAATTTTGCGACGTTTCACCACTCTCTTCTTCTCTATACTTTGCACAGAATTAGCCCACTCAAGGAGCAAGTATGGGGACTTTCGTATGAATTCTCTTCCGTCGAGTTTATAAGGTTTCACAAAATCGTCAGTCTTGTTCAAAGTTATGTTGTTTTTGAGATATTTGAAAGATTCTGGGTTCAAGTCGTTGGCCAAAACTACCACATTTTTCTTTCCCGCAGGCACGGCGAAAGGACCTACTCCTGCAAACACATCTGCAACAGCTTCGTGTGGCTTGAACAGGTCGATTAACCGTTCATGTTCTGTGTTCAAACGAGAGTTCCAGTACACTTTACTAAAATCAAATTGAAACCGACACCCGCTTTCGCTCTGTTCCACATTGAGATCGTCTTTTCCTGCTAGCACTTGCATTTTGAACGTGCGGAATTTGGTATCGATAGTATCAAGTTTATCCACCACAGTTTCCACTTTTGAATTTTTGTCAAGAATAACCTGTCCAATGAGCAGACCATAAGGTTTGAATTCGTTCCGTAAGTTCAAGTGGGCAACATGACCTGCTTGAGCAAATCCTGTAGGAATTTCATCCAACAAGTCTTCTGGTAAAACTGCCCTGAGAATATCGTCAGCCTTCCAGAAATTGTAATCCAAAGACATCGTATACGGCTTTAGCTGGACGTTCATTTCGTCCATTTTTGCCCTGGTGTCCTCGGAGATTTGGCTAATGTCGTCGATATCGTCTCTGAGGAGGACTGCCTTGGACTTTTCCATGGGCACTATATGCTTGATGGAAGGGAGCATTAAAATGTCTTTTTTGCACTCTTTGACAAAACGGGCCAAGAACTGAGGCTGGGGAAAGTAGGCAGCCAAGAGAGTGACGTCTTTGCGGAAAAAATCACGATCCAATTGCGTCATTGATCTATTGATTGGAGGACCAAATTTTGACATCATGAATATACGTCTTTCTGTTTTGCTGATGTGGTGAAAGTAACGACTGAGTATTGGGTTGTGGCGGTATAGCATCCACCAAACAATAACTTAGCTAACGAAAACTTAACAGGAGTAATTTGAAATTATTTTTCACTTTAAATCGAATTCTCAACTTTCGCATTCGCTCATCGCGAAATTCAACTCTCCAAACTAACGAGCACACATTTTAAACCCACCACAAAATGTCGGTAATAAGCATATCTGCCCCGGTTAACATCGATTCGGACTCCGACATGTCCGACGATGACACCAGTAGAGCCATAGTGACCCCAGGAGAGTTGGTCACCGACGACCCGTCGTGGATGAAGGGCCATGGAACCTACTTTTTGAACGAAAAAACCTACTCATCTGTCGCTGGAAACGTCTCTAGAGTGAACAGACTCCTCAGTGTGATCCCCTTGCGAGGAAAGTACCAGGCAGAGACCGGAGACCATGTCGTAGGACGAATTACAGAAGTGGGTAACAAGAGGTGGAAAGTCGATATAGGGTGTCGTCAGGATGCCGTGTTGATGTTGGGATCCATTAATCTTCCCGGAGGAGTATTGAGACGGAAATCTGAAAGCGATGAGCTCCAGATGAGAAACTTTCTTAAGGAAGGAGATCTTCTAAATGCTGAAGTTCAAAGCACCTATGCCAGTGGAATGGTAGCACTCCATACCCGGTCACTCAAATACGGGAAACTTCGCAATGGAATTCTTCTTCAGGTACCCTCGAGTCTTGTCGTCAAATCCAAGAACCACTCGTACGACATGCCTGGAAATGTGAGTGTAATTCTCGGTGTCAATGGCTACATTTGGATAAGTAAAACCACCTCATACCAGCTGTCCGCAACGAATGCTGCTACAAACAGGGCCCAGGCCTCCATAGAGTCACAAGCAGGCTATAATCCGGGCCAGGCATCCGTGGCTATCACCAGACTCGAAGAAGAGAGCTCGTGGGAAATCTACTCCGACAAAAACGACCCCATATCCGATACTATTCGAAACAATATCACCCGCTACTATAATGTGATTCGAGCACTCAGCTACGGCGAGTTGGGCATAACCGAACAACGGATTATCATGGGCTACGAAGCTAGCTTGGCGTATACCGACGACGTTTCGTTGATTGATAAGGAACAGATGGAAACGCTTTGCCTGGACGTCATCAATAACGAACTAATGAGAGGAAACTGAATATATATTATAGGATGTTGTTTTGTTTCAAGTAGACCCGCATGTACACTATCGGGAGAAGTCCGAAAATGGCGATGATGATCAAGAATGCGATGGATACCTTGGTATAGTTGGAAAAAATCTGCTCGTTGGCGTCGCGGAGCTTAGACTCTTGGGTCAAGAGTGCTTGCATGGTTCGCTCGGAGCTGTCGAGATTCTCGATCACGGTTTGGAGCTGCAGTTCCAACGTCACCAACAGATCTTCAAAGTCCAGATCTTTTATTACGTTCGAACCCAGTTCGGAACCAAGCATCTGGAAGTATTTGGTGAAGAGCTTGTAATTGGTGTTTTTGAGACTGGCAAAACTTCTTGCCTCGAATTGCAACTCGATGTCACGGCTTTGCGGATGAAACGACCACGACTTGTCGGCGAAGATATTGTCGAAACAAACGTAAATTCTCGACTTTCCCTCGTTACTATGGAGCACTTCTTCCGCATGCTCCGAGTCGGCGTGGCCCAAGTGCGAGAGTTTGTCGATGAAACTACTTCGTTTTCCACGACCCAAGTCGGAGTTGAGGTTGGTGAAGATTACGTCCATCTCGTCGTTAATATCCTTAACGAGTCGAAGCTGGTTGTTCTCAGAATCAAAGATATGCAAATTGAGCTGCTGCGCCGGCACCCTGTCGTAAGCCTGAACATGAACAGTAATTACGTCGTTCTTGACGGTGTCGTACGCAACACAGTTCGACAACTGCAGCTTACTGGAGTACTTTTTCGTATCTCCTGCTCTAATGGGCTCTATTGTCATGCCGAGTGCCGACACAAGAAGCATGTGTAAGAAAAATGCCAAAAACATTCGTACCGTCTTCATGGTTTGGGGATTGTATGGTTGTGTGAGGCTTTGTTGGTTTTTGAGTTTACACCGAGACCGACGTCAATCGGCCGAAGTTTGAAAACAATTCAAAACAGATGTGTGAACCGGATGGAAACAACAAGTAGGAATTTAATAGGTGAAACTCCCGTATAAATACCACAGACTTGAGTTCTGAAGACCCTAAACTGCTTAGTCAAGTATCCAAAAAGCCAAAAAGTCAGATTTTAAGGCGGCCAAAATCGAATAGAAGAATCGATTTGAATCGACTATTTTTGTAACAATAATAAAAAATATAACGAGCGTGTTTTTTTCGGTCGGAATGGTTCCAGAATTGAAGGAGCAATGCACTAGCAAGTTCTAACAAAGCCTTCTAGGCCAATTTTACACTTGCGCTAAGCCTAGTTTGAGAGTTCGGTGCTGTCACAAATAATTTTCGAGATCTTAGCCGGATCTGCATACAGCCCGATCGTAAGACGGGCTTATGTCTGGTATGTTATATACAGGAGGTCATGGAGTTATATGCAGGTGACGGACTTACTTCTTTTTTGCCGATCTGCAGTTTGCAGTTTCAGTTTGCTTAGCGGCCCTCCAGAATAAGCGCTTCTAAGCGGTCCTCGAGTTCCTTCTCCTCAACGTGTTCTATAATTTCCTCTAATTTGTAGCCCTGCATGCAGCCATCTATATCGTGGAGCGAGAAGCCGCACCGATGGTCGGTGACTCGATTCTGGGGAAAATTGTAAGTTCGGATTTTGTCCGAGCGGTCAGTGGTGGTCACCTGGTCAGTGCGGAGTTTTCGCTGCTCGGCGATCTCCTTATCTCTTTCGAGGGCCGCCAAACGAGCTCGCAAAATCGAAAATGCTTTGGCCTTATTTTTTGGCTGCGAACGTTCGTCCTGCTGTTGCACCTGAATTCCCGTAGGAATATGGGTGAGTCTCACGGCCGAGTCGGTGGTGTTGACGTGCTGACCACCTTTTCCACCTGCTCTCATGGTATCAATTCGGACTTCGCCGGGTGCAAATTGACGTTCGTCGTCTTTTAAGGAAGACTCTGTACCCTCTGAAATTTTGGGAAGCACAACTACTGCTGCGGTTGAGGTATGAATACGTCCTTTTGTCTCTGTCGCAGGAATCCTCTGGACTCGATGGACCCCGCTTTCGTGGCGTAACAAGTTGTAGGAACCAGGTACATCGATGCTCATTATTACCTCGTTGAGAGATCCACTATTTGTGAGTCCCTCCAGGATTTTTGTCCATTTCCATTTTTTGTTGTTGGCAAAGTTGATGTACATGTTGACGAGATCGCCACAGAATAAAGCTGCTTCCGATCCTCCAACTCCCGGGCGTAATTCTAATATTGTAGCTTTGTCCGAGTGCGACACCGGAGGAAGAAGTCTGGCTTGAAGCACTTTTACCGACCTTTGGACATTAGGAACAAGGTGCTGGAGCTCCTTGATGGCTTCTTGCTGCATTTCCGGGTCTGTTTCCTCGGCAATCATCTCTTTTAATGCCGCTACGTTCTCCATGTCTTGCACATATCGATGGTAATTGTCAAGAATTACCGAGAGATTCGAGTACCTGACGTTTGTTTCCTGGTCAAAGTTGCCCTTGGTAATGGCTTCTTCAAGAACTGAATACTCTTTTCCCATTGCAACAGCTCTTTTGAGTAAAAGTGGATGCAACTCGGGCACGTCAATGTTCACATCTTCGCTGTTGCAGTTCACTTTTGACAGATTGAATGCTCTTATATGATTCCTGGCACCCCCAATAGCATACGGGCACAACCTGATGCTCACAAGTGTCGTGAAGGTCTTGTTTCGACTGCCTGGTCCAACTAGTCGAAGCATCAAAGAGATGATTTTTTCACAGTGCGACTGAATTTCTTCCCCGGATTATGTCGTCAGATACAAAGCCTATAGCACCCGAGGCGTTTTCCATTGCCATACAGGAGCTCACGGACGACAACTTACATTCTATACGCAGCCAGTTGCTCCTTTCCATCTCAAAGTTGTCGGAAACTAACGAAATGTTGAAACTGGAAATTGAGAACGCAGACTCCACCGATGAAGCTCGGGCTGATGTAGCATTGTATGGCGAGACCATAGAGGAAAATAATGAGGTGATACGGAACCAGCGCCAGCGGGTGGATATGTTGGACACGGAATATAAAAGGCGAGGAATATAAAGGCGAGAAATTAAAATATAAATCTTAGGGAAGGTAATTGAGCGAACAAGTATGAGAAAATAATCAACGAATTACAAGAATAAATTACAAGTATTTTTTGATCTATTTACAGTTTTTAGCGTTTTCCCTTGTCAATCCCTTTAGTCTCACGTCCAAACAATTTGTCCAAGAACGGCTTTTCTTCAAGTGCTAATGGATCCTCAGGACGCTTGCAAACTAGCATCCATGTAGTACCCAAGTGAACCCGTTTTTCATAGGTAATATCGAGCCCAGCGTCGTCTATCAACTCGCCAATGTCCAAGTTCCACCGACAGGCCCAAGTTTTCATACGTTTAGGTGCCCGGAAATCAAGATGGTTGTTGATAAAGTCCCATGTACTGCGTCCATGTTCAAGAAGAACAATTCTACCACCAGGTTTCAACAACGACGCCATGCTCTTGAGGGCAAGCACGGGGTCCTCGTGGGCACAGAGACCAAACGCCTCCACTATCGTGTCGTATTTTACCTGTTCGGAACCCTGAAGCTCTACAAGATCTTCAGCACGACCAACCGTGAATGCAGCATTGGCATAACGAGGGTACTTTTGCCGGAACTTCTTTTGCGCCAACTCCACCATATTACGCAGCGAGTCGAGAAACGTTATGGAGTTTACCTCGTCTTGGTCAAAATATGGAATATTACGACCGGTTCCACAGGCCACTTCCAACACATCTCCCCGAAGCTGTTTCATGAGCCATCTCCTTCTACGTCCCATGAGGATACCGCGCTCTTCCCACTTGACCTCGTTGTCATAGTCGAACGCCTTTTCTTCAAAAAAGGCTGTGGTGTCTTGTGGAGCACATATAGCAGAGTTGTCGTTGGCTCTAGTGGTTTCTTGCGAATTTTCTTCGGCACTATTTTCGCTTCTGACATCGTCTTCCGTTACCGCAGCCGAGGTCTTTGTGCGTGCCTGCTGGCTGTACCACTCCTGGAGGTCTTGGGGCGTTGGCTCAAACATTGCTTCACCATCCCAAATGTGCTTTCTACGAAACTCTTTGCGCATCATTTGGTACATGCGATACTTTTTCTGTTCTCGGGGCTTGAGTTTGTCGTTGCTCAATGCCTTTAGCTTGAGATACTCATATTCCAGGAGACTGGCGGGATCTTCTTCATATTTAGCCCTTATATGCTTCAACTGCTTGTCTTCGTAGTAACGATCTCTCATATAATAGTAGAAAGCAACACACATGACACCAAATCCACATACATAGTAGATGGTCATGCCTCTCTTGAACTCATTACTTTGAAAATAAATGGCCCATTGCTTCCATTTAGGAAGCTTTTTGAGATTGTTCTGCTCTTGAAATTCCTTCGATCCTACTGGGAATGGCTTTTGCGAGTAGTTGCGAACTCCAGGAACATTGTAGTGTACCATCAATGCCGTGGGTACCGAATGAGACCATTTTGGAGCCATCAACTGCCGTACTTGCGGCGCAAGCCCAAGCAGTGCTCTCAGTCGAAACATCACCGAGTGGAAATAAATTTGTGCGAGAATACAGTGGGTGTGTGGGTTTGGTGGTGAGGGACTTCAATCGAGAGGGTTGCTAGTATTCACGCTTAAGGAAACAATGCGGTTGAGCAAGTTGACTTGGAAGTGGTTTATCATGAAAGGAAGTAGTAAAGCATAAAAGGAACTACCGAAGTACTTTTTGACTGCGATTATTTCGATACTCAAGGTAGTGAATTTGCTGCCCATTTCAAATTCTCCATTGAAATTTAGCCGAATTGAATCCTAATCCACAAACAAAAGTACTACCTTAGTTTGATAAACTTTCCATTCTCAGAGCCAATCATATTTTGAAATAGAAGAGGTTCAATTATAAAGAGTACTCGTTCAATCATTTCAAAACACAGAGTCAAATCCACAAAATTCAACTCTATGTACCTTAAAACAAACAAATTCAAGGCTGCTGTAAACAGATTCAAATCTGATAATGAGTAATAATGAATATCGCTGTTCCCTGGCAGGGCACTTTTTGCAACCGCTTACCTGCAGTGTGCTTATATAATCACATACCTCAAATCTCAACAACTGACGATTTGCCGCCGCTCACCACAACTACTTTATCATGTCTCTTGCTGAAGCACGCCGATTTGCCGACTCCGGCGACAATTTTAAGGCCGAGTCGGTATACAAAACCATTATCAGCAACACCAACAAACCGGAAGGTCCAGAAGCTGCCACTACAGAAACTGCCATGCTTGAGCTCGGCAAAATTTACCAGAAACAGAACCAAGCCGAAGCTTTAAAGGACCTTATTACGGAGTCTAGGACGGTTCTCGGTAGTTTTTCCAAATCCAAAACAGCAAAAATCGTCAAGACACTTATAGAGTACTTTGATACCATTCCGGAGTCTCTTGATATCCAGATGCAAACAGCCAAGGATAGCATCGACTGGGCTATCGCTTCCAAGTTGACCTTCTTGAAACAGTCTCTTCAACTCAAGCTCGCGGAGTTGCTCTACAAGAAGACGCTTTACCAACAGGCACTCACCATCATCACCGAATTGCTCAGAGAATATAAGAAACTCGACGATAAGTCGTCGCTCATAGAAGTGCAATTGTTGGAGCTGAAGTTGTACCATCAGTTGCGCAACATTCCCAAGGCTAAGGCAGCTTTGACTCTGGCCCGTACTTCGGCCAATTCCATCTATTGTCCTACCCTTCTTCAGGGTGAGCTTGACAGCCAGTCTGGTATTCTCAACGCTGAAGATAAAGACTATAAGACAGCTTACTCGTACTTCTACGAAGCATTCGAGGCATTCAACTCGCAGGACGACTCGCGCGCCGTGCCAGTTCTAAAGTACATGCTTTTGTCCAAAATCATGCTCAACTTGAGCGACGACGTAGCTACTTTACTTAAAAACAAGAACGTGGTCAAGTTCCAGTCGCGCGATATTGACGCCATGAAGGCCATTGCACAGGCTTACTCCAATCGATCACTCCATGAATTCGAGCAAGCCCTCACCACCTACGGCTCGGAATTGAAACTGGACGCCATCATCAAGTACCACTTCAATGCTTTGTACGACAACTTGTTGGAGCAGAATCTCCTCAAGATCATCGAGCTGTACAGCTGTGTGGAACTCTCGCATATTTCTCGCACCTTGGGTCTCGAATTGGCCCAAGTCGAAGGTAAATTATCCCAGATGATTCTTGATAAAGTGTTTTACGGAGTGTTAGATCAGGGCAATGGATGGTTGATTATATACGACGAACCTCGCCAGGACGCCGCCTATGACTCGGCGTTGGAGTTGGTGAAGAACATGTCCAATGTTGTCGATTTATTATACCAGAAGGCTGCCGCATTGAACTAGGTTAATGTCTATTTAGTTGTATAGTCTACGAAAATATATTGGCTATACCACGCTCACATGCAACTGCAGCAAGGTTTCCACTGCGTACCATAAGCTCGTCGAGGCGCCCGCAATTGACAAAACAGGTAAGTAAATCATTATTATCTTCATCCGCGACCAGACTCACCAACTCAAACGCTTTTTTGACATACAGCCAATTGCTCATTCTGGCTTGTTGGTATATGTCGAGAAGTTCCATCACAAGATATGGTACGTAGAGAACTCTCAATTGTTGGTACATTTCCTTCTTTGTCCCATCTGTCGCAATCAACTCTTGGAACCAGTCTCGTATAAGGCCCACGATTCCGCTTGATACCTTCTCTATCAGTGACTCGAGATGTTTTGATTTCCAGAAAACTGCACTCAAACTATTCGTTTGGTTGTCTTTCAAGAATTTGCGCCAATCTTGAATCAACTCTAATCCTTGAACAAACAAATGGTATTGTATTATTTCATCTTTGTCGGCATCCCCAACCTGGGCACCATCATCCAGACCTGCAAGAGAGCGAGTGTACAAATCAACATCGTAATTCTTCACCAATTGCTTCAAGTCTTTTCCACGAACAAAGTGACGTAAGGCTGCAAGTCTACCGCATGCTAAGAAGCGCCTGATGACTGTTAAACTTGCAGAAACCGCATCAGGATACATGTTGTTCTCGAAGTACCAATCGACCGATTGGCAGATTTTGGTGTCGGTTTCTGTGACATCTGTGTCTTCATCTTGGACAGTGACTTCACCAGAAGGTCGATATTCAGCCTCTGTATCAGCCATGACTCGTTCGACGGTTCTACGCAAAACATTTGCCATTCGTTCCTCGTCACCGTTGGAATCAATGCCCAACTTACGAACAAGCTGAAGTTGTTTGGTTCTTTCGCTCGGATCGGTGATGGATGAAAGAAATTTGGAGTAATATTCACGGGCATCACTATCGTCAGGAATGAAAGAGAGGTACAATGGCACCAAATCCGTGAAGCCACGAGCAGATAGTCTTTGAACATACAACGTCAAAAGTTGAGTCAAGTCATTAGCGCTGACTTGAGAGCCGACGGCATGGGCAAACAACCCCAAATGAGCCATCACCCGCACCAAGTAGTCCTCTTCCCATACTTTTTGTGTGGTGAAGTTGTTGTTGAGGGACTTGAGGACTCCACTGATCAATGCTCCAATCTCGGAAATCATCACGCTGCCCATGACAATACGAAGAGGATGCTTACTCTGTTGAGCAGCTCCATTTGAACCTTTCGATATCAAATTTAACACTTGGTCGATAGACTCTGCTGGTGGTGCTGGGATACTCGTGGTTGATTCATTAGAGTTCAATGCGTTCAGAAGAACATGCAAACAAATTTTGTTGAGGTAGATTATCAACAGGTTCTCCCAGCTGTCGCCAACAACTTCGAGGCCACCAGATATGTCGCCGCCACTGAGATAGTCGTAGATGAGACGTTCGTACTTGTTGATACCCAGCTGATGCGAAAGCTTGTATACCGCTTGTTTCCACAAAAGTTTGTGTTTGGCGCCCGATGGTTTATTTGGCACGATTAAATCTGTCATGGTAGTCTCACAAAAGTCTTTATCGAGCACCGGATCAATAAAGTCTTGAGTTCCTCCAAGGAGAATGAGTGCGAGTGTGTGGTTTCCGGTGCTACTGGCCAATTCTATGGCTTCTTGGAGCTGACCAGATAGTATTAATTGATAAATTGTTCGGAAAACCTGTGAGTCACGAAGATCGTCTTCGGCCATTACTGGGCATGCTTGTCGTATAGGGGCATCGGGATCGATGTTTTGTAGTTTTGTGTCTGTTTCGCCGGTGTGGCCGTGGGTAGTTAAGACATTAAGGTCTTTATTGGCAAGTGCCTGTCTTGTATTACTCCATTTTGACGTATTTGAGAGAGACCCTGGTACATCCACACCCTTGGAGTTTGTTTGTAGCCACCCCAAAATGATCAGAAGCTCTTTTAATTTCGGATTTTGACGCAATACGTTTTCTTGTAACACCGATATCGATGAATATTGGTTTTCTGCGATCACTTCCTCATTCTCCGCAAGTCTGTACAGATAGAGCACTTCCACAAGGTGCCACAACTTGGTTTCCAAGTCCCAATTCTCAAATTCTTCCTGAAAATACGAACTTTTAGCACCGTGTTCCTCGAGGTTTGCGGCGGCCAGTAACGCTTTCACTGCACACAAAGCTTTAAAAGCCACAACCAACTGGATTGGATCACTTTGGTCATGGTAGAACTCCTGGACTCGCGCAGCGAACTCCGTCTCTACCGTAGATGCCTCAGCCATGGGGTGTTTTGCAGCGACTGTTGTGTTGAGAGAAGAGCGGAATCAGCGGGTGCTTGGATCTGTATCTCGTGACTGGTGTGGGTGTGTGGGTGCGTGTCTATCATGCGGTACCCCAGATGAAACTAGGATACCTCCCAGTGTGTTCTACATTGAAAGCTGTGGGACATAGGTTGGGATTTAAATGACTGAAAACGAACCAGGGCGGCTGGGGCTGCATAAGCAGCACACTTTGGACTCGTCAAGTGTCCCGGACGAATCTGTACTACTTTATAAGACTGCTGGTACCACACTTGCCACTAGCAATTACGACTCCAGAGTGACCAAGATGCTTCGGAATCAGTCTAAAGTGCAAGCCATGATTGCAGAGGCTGGAAATTCCAACGAAGGTATGCTGAACCTGCTGAAAAAGTACGTGGTGTACACCATAAGGCTTGTGAGCGATGACGAAAATGATGATATTAATACAAGACGACGTTACAGTGACTTCGAAAGCTTGCGAGAAGTGTTGGTGAAGACGTTCCCACTTGTGGTCATTCCCCCGATCCCTCCTAAGAATTATTTTCGGTTGAACGTGATGGAGTTGGTGCTGTCTTCCTCCGCATCGGGCGCCAGCGATATCGATTCGGGAACGCCCGAGTCGTATTCATACATCAATTCCACCCATCTTAACAAGAACAAGCTCATTGAGCACCGAAAACGGCTTCTTGCCAGTTTTTTGAACAGTTGTCTCCAAATCTCCCAAATACGAAATCTCGAATTCTTTGCCAAGTTCTTGGACCCCAACGCCAATTGGTCCGACGAAATCAAACTCATATACAACCACCTCCCCAAACTGATATATCAGCTGAATCCAGAAAACGGACTCAAGACCGATCCGTTGTACTCGCATTTGCCCATACCTCTGGACCATCCCATCAACATGTTTTTACGACCAATTCTGAGCAACGGAAAACGCCTATCGAGGAAAGCTGGTCTTTTCCTGAACGGTGGAGAGAGCTCTGAACCAAATCTGGACCAATCACCACCGGCGCTAGCATCGTACACTTCTGGCCTTGACTTGATAAACCGCCGAATCACCGAGAATTTCATAGGCATATCAAAGGATTACAGTGAATTGGGCTCCGTCTTCAATGCCATATCCATGGATTTGTCTGATCCTCCAGAGATTAGCATCAGAGACAACATTGTCAGTGCAAAGCTAAATGTCATATTTGATAAAATAGGCCAGGTTTTTGACAGATCCTACATCACCATTAACTCGCTTGTTTCCGATCTAGAAACAAAGTTCTCCGAGCCTTTGGGAGAGGCGGTTCAGTACACTTCTGTATTGCAGTCTTTAAACAAATTCGAAGCTCGCAAGCTTAAACAACAAGAGCTTGTGGACGCCGAAATCAAGGAAAAGAAGCAAGCATTGCAAGTGCTTCAATCGGGACAGCTGGTTCCAGATGCGGTAGGATCAAGATTCAAGTTGCCGGGGTTCAAGAAACTTTCTCTGTACGTTACTGACATGATGGATCAGAACCCAGAGCTCACGAGAAAGCAGAAATTGGAGGATGTCAAGCAGCGACTCTCTACGCTAGAGAAATGCCAGAAAATCATGATTCTGGATATTTCGTACATCACTGATGAGATTGGCAAGAATAGCGAGACCTTTCACGAAAAACAATTGAAGGAATTGCTCGGAATATTGGCACGATATAACTCGTTTCTCATGGCTTGGGCTCAAAAGAATGTGGATGTATGGGAGGATATACGCGACGAGATAGCAAAGTTATAGCTGTTTCTATTATAGAGTGGTTCGTTATAAATGATTATAAAGCTGAATCGTTTTGCAGCAAATACTGCTTGACCGGAGGTCCCCATTCGTAGGCCCGTTTATATGTTGCAATATCATGAGGAAAACCATTAATGGCACCAATAAGTCTATCACAAACTTCCGGTCCCTCCTTTTTGAGAGCACTGATGGGTTCTAGGTAAGTTCTAATCGTGAACACAACTGCCTTTGATTTCGGAAGTTTGGTGAGAACTTGTCGTTCACTTCGATAATGAACCTGAGTATCAAAATCAAGCTCGTTGAAGGGAATTGGTTTCTGGTCGTAATCCTCAGGCAAGTTGTGTCCCTTATTTGCATCGTCAACATAGTATAAGTCGTGAGTTTGGACTGAAAAGTTGCTCCTTGTGACGAACTGACCAGGTTCGATTCGAGTGAAAAAACGGTTCATAGAGAGCTTAAGTTTCTCTTCGTACCCCGGAATGGGATGGTGCACGAATGAGAGAGGTGTGTTGAAGCGAGTTTTGGGGTCAAACCCTGCAGCAAATGCAAATACACCTCCTTTAAAGAAGTACTCGGTGCCGTCTTTTTCATCCTCACGGCTTGGATCTTTTAGCAAAATGATGAAATCTTCCTGGATGGTTCTGGCCAAGTTGAGCAAGTGGGTCTCAGCATTGATATTCTTCGAAGCCGAATAGGGGACGGTTTCGTTTGTAATTGAGTTGTGGAGAAATGAGCCCTTTTTGGTGAAATGCATCGGGTACTTTGTGCACATGTAATTCACCACTATATCATAGAATTCGTGGATTGCGGGGACCGCTTCCTTCGTTACAAACAATGTCAGCGACGTGAGGTCCTTTTCTGGAGGATAACGCAGGTGAGTATTCGTCAAAATTTTACGTTTTTCTTCCAATTGAGTTTTGTATGACGGCTCAACTAAAAGCCAATCTTGAGGATCAACGTTGCGGATCCCCATAGTAAGCTTGTACTCCTTGTTTTTGAACGGGTAAGATTTGAGCGGCGTTACCAGGTCCCAGGAAAAGTCCTTTGCAACGCTCTTGACTGGTATTTTTGAACTTTTTGCATCTAAAAACTTGGATCTGAAAAATTGAAAATATACAATAATGATAGAAACCAAAGTTATGGCAATTACCAAGGTAGAACTCCAGTCTTCGTCCGTCAGAAATAACCTTTTGGTAGTGTTCGGGATTCGGTTTCCGCTCTTTGTCAGAACATTGGAACTAATATAGTCCATTTGTTGTTGAGTATATTGTACCAGTAGTTTATTTCGAATAGCTGGGGGTGGTGTTTAGCACGTTCTGAGTACTCGGGAGAAATTTCGGCAACGAAAACTGATGTGGTAAAGTATAGAAAGAAGAATTAATCTCAAGATTACTGGCGGAAATCTGATGTGCGGCGCATATATGTCGCATATTTCCTGATAAGGACTGAGTGCCGACAAGGAAAAAAGGGTCTGATCTGGAATTTTCATAAGTTTGATTGTTGACTTGGGATAATAGTTTAATTTAAATTGCTTTCAGATTTGGATTTTGGTGGCTTTAAGCTAGAATACGAAGGTTGCAAATTCTGACAAATTGTTAAAAAAATGAGGAAAATGAAAAGCAAACGACAATTCAAAGAAAGCTTGCTCAATTCAATTTACTGATGAATTCGTATTCAAGTTTAGTTTTCATGGCTCTCCATACTTGTAAATGTTTCACTTTAATAACTTGCATCTTACTCTACTGTCTGCAGTACGTCCATTATCAGGAACTAGAACTTAATCTTCCCGTAGTAATTTGACTACCACAGCTAGGTGTTAAATACCTAAAACTCACGGAGATCGCTCTGAAGTCTTTCCTACGGAGACTCACCAAAGTGAAAAAGAATGCTTTTAGTATCAATTCCTTACCTGTATATACACCCAAACACCTCACTTGCCATTACCTCATCGCCGTAAATTTTCAACCACCGGTATGTCTGGTTCTGTCAAGCTTCTTGCTTCAAGTCTTGACGACAGTCAGCTCCAAGCTTTAGTCTTGGATCTAGCATCGCAGCTCCATACCAAACCACAAAATCTGACGATTATATGTGAAATAGTATCGGATTCGCATCTTGATCTTGGTCTTGATTCAGCCGTAGCTGCTAGCATATGGCTCTATATTGATGATATATACAGCTCCGATAACACATCCGATATACTGTCGGCAATTGAACTTTTGAAGGTGATTCCCAGCTTTCAAAGTCGTATAATAGAGAAGATTGGGCTGGATCTTTGCAGCTTTCTTGTGGGTTCCAAAAGTCAATTTCTTCCACAGATAGCTAAACAGTTCAGCTACCTGATTAGTTCTGAGAGTTACATTCAGCTTGACTCGATCCAAAACCGAATTTCGTTCTTGGAAAAATTGTTCATTGCATGCAAAGATTCGCAACATCAGTCTTACAAAAGCTTGGATAAATTATTATACTCTTTTCTTGCTATCAACGAAGATGAGGTTCTAGCTGCTGTGACTAGAGTTCTCAGATGGAGAGTACAGCATATTTTACAAGATGGCGATTTCGACCATGTGTGGAATACCATATTCGAAGTGACTGCAAATGGCCTGACAAATCAACTCACTGCTGCCTTCACTTTGTGGATAAGAAGTGTTGATTATATTTCCCAGGTTCAAGGTTCTGATACCCATCTCTTTCAAAAATACCAAAGTGTGCTCTTAGGAGCCGAATATTGGAAGCTTCTTCAACTAGGTTTGTCGAGTCTTTCGCCGGAACACAGAAGAATATCACTTTCAATTCTTCAGTATTCAGTCAAACTTATCGACTCAAGTTTCAAGAACGAGATAATGCTGTGGGACCAAGCTAGTCACAAGACTTATCTTGAAGAATGGCAGAGATTTGTGACCCTCTACGAAGTGGTAGCTATTGACACTTCGTTGCACCAAGCACAAGCTGGATCTGGTGCTATAGTCGACCTCATCTCGCCCAAATCCAATGTTCATTCTTCTTGGGGATTGTGTCTTCTTTCAACTGGTTTCAAGGCCACCATGGACTCTGTTCGTAAATTTGCATTGAACTTGACACTTTCGCTTCCTCATGAAAATATGCTGCTTTTAAAATTTGGACCCGAATTTCTCAAACTGACTTTTTTGCCATATGCCATGCTTGCTACTCACTTTGTTGTACGTAACGAAGCCGGCGACGAATCGTGCCCTTACGGCGAAAGGTTTGCAGCATTCATTACCTCAATGGTGAAATCCTTCAAAAGTGAACAAGATCTTCATCAAGTATGTGGAATAATTTTGGAGGTTCTTCAGAGCCACAAGGAAGCGTTTGATCCTGCTAGAATATACCTTGGCTTTGGTTTGTTACAGGGTCTTAAAGGTCCCACTTTGACCTATGAGAAGCATATTGAACCATTGATTGAATTATTCGAATGCAATTGTGAGGGTGATGTTTTTGAATGTACGTCTCAAACCATTTATCTCCATTTACTTTTGAAGTTCAAATTGACGTCGCTAAAGCAGTTTGTTTCCAGTGTCGACAAGTTTGTCAAATTCAACGGGGTTCGAGTTTTGAACAAGGAAATGCCTCATATCATAGACTACTTGAAGAAATGTTCACTTCAAGAAGAGGACTTTGTGAGCTTGCTCGAACTGAACATTCAAACTGATGAGAGAGTTTTAACATTTTCTCTTGCGGATTTGTACTGTGAAGGTTCGTGGCCAAGACTTGAGATTTTCCTCTCCAAACAAGATGATTTGTTTTTGAGTTCATTGCTAGCTTCAAATTTCAAGATACCGTCGTTGGCATTGAAGCCTGAGATTTCCAAGCTTTTCGAGAGCATGATTTCGCGAGCTGAAAAAAGCAGAGACCATCTTTTAATTGACAAATTATCAGTTGTTGAATCTCATCGTTTGGCTGTTTTGTCTACACCTTCCAGCATCAAAAGTTTATTTGATTTTCTAGAAAGTGAAGTAACTTCTCAAAATCACTCTGTGTTGACAGGGCTGCTTAATACGTTTCGCTTTCTAAACAAGATCATTCAGGGCGGAGAATGGCCCTCCTTTTTGACGACAGAAATACTTTATCAGCTCAAAGGAAATCTCTTTGTTAATACCCAAGAAGCCACCAAGCAAGATACCAATTTCTATAAATTGAAAGATCAAGTCGAGGGACTTTTCATTGATCTTTTATGCTTGTTTGTTGGTCAAGAGGACTTACCAGAGCCTGATTTGTTGAGTCTTCTCGATTTGGTTGAAGGCTCTACAAACTTGGCAAGAAACTTGTCTGTTTGTTCCTTTGTTGAAACCTGCTTGAGTAAGAACTATACTGAACAGCTCATTGAGGAACTCTCCAAAAAACTCGCAGACGTGTGGAGTGAATTGGATTCTTCAAGATTACAGCTCAACCAGAAAGCTCTTCAGGTTTCTGTTCTCCGAAACATGTTCAGTTCCAAAATGCTTTTTGCAGCCAAATCAAACTCGACCATTTCTTCTCGTATCCACGAGGTTGCCTTGTCGGTGATAGCTAATGCTCCAGGAAGAAGAACAATACTTCCAGTTTTGACAGAATGTTTGTATGCTTTCAAAGTTGCGGATACAAAGTCTTTTGAGAGTTTACCATTTATTCATGAAATCTTGGTTCTTTCGTTCACGGTATACCAGATTCGCTACAACGTATTCAAGCTTGAATCAGTTATTGGTGGTTTTTTCGATACAAACTTCAACTTTGATAACGGGGGACTTTACGCTCAAACTTATGGAGCACCAGAGATCAGTGCTCGGGTCAATGTCCTTGCAACATTGGCGACTTCCTGTTCACCAGAATTTTGCTCAAATGTAATTGAGTATATTCTTAGCCACGAAGATACCTTGCACTTGTTCAAACCTATCAAAGCTACTGACGGAACCGAAGAGTGGACGAGAATACAATTAATGACGATTGTGGTCGCCATGATAGAAAATTCTCTATTTGAATCAGAAAGCACAGTGAAGATATTCATGGATATGCTTGGAAAAGAACCAAGTCCTTTAGTTAGAGTCTACATCGAGTGGATCTTGGCGCTATCCTTAAAGAACTACAAAGTGATCTTTGATGGATTCTCTTCCATAAATGAGAGTTCAGGAAACCTGCCAGTATTATTCACAGCATACGAAAGAATCGTCTTTTTGCTGTCTCAAAAACTTGACGCTGAAGAACAATCGAAATTGTTGGCCCAGCTCTTACCGCATGTCATCATAGGTTCTACTTCCAACAAGGCATTGATCAGACATTTTTCCTTGTCACTTATGTGCTCAATTTACTCTGAAGTCAAAAATAAGAACTTGAATATTCCAGAAGATATCAACACTTTGGTCTCAGAAGTGTATGTTTCGGCCGTCAAGTCAGAAGCCTATGGAAAGTACAGAAACGGAGATGCTCTTCTATGGGACATAAAACAAGATTTGTCGCTTGTGGGACTTTTAGGAGGAGTTCTTCTAAAGGTCAGCGACCGCCAGGTAGACTCTGTATCTGAGAGTGTCATAAAAGCAAATATGAGCTCTGAACAAATTCTGTCACTTTCTATTCCCGTGGGCAGCGACCAGAAGCAACTCTGGATCTCAGAACGCAAGCACCAAGATTCAAAACGAGACCTTGGTCACAGTTCCATCTTCCAAGAAGTCGAAGGTCAATCACCACTTCAAACCAAAAGTGGTGCATGGAACGGCACTATAGACTTGAAAGACGAAAAGGCAGTGAAGAGAAGTGACTTGATAGTGGTTTCGTCGTTGGTTGACAAGGCTCCAAATTTAGGAGGAATTTGTCGTTTATGCGATGTTCTTGGTGCGGGACTTTTGACACTTGCTGATATCAGGGTGAAGAATAGTCCTCATTTCAAGAACGTTGCGGTCACTGCAGACCGGTGGATGCCCATGGAAGAAGTTCCTGTCGACCAAATCAAAAATTATATGGTCCAAAAAAAATCTGAAGGGTATACCCTCGTTGGTCTAGAACAGACAGACAAGTCTTTGGAACTCAATAGTGAGCTCAAATTCCCCAAGAAGACACTCATGTTGCTCGGGCGTGAAAAGGAAGGGATTCCGGGGGATTTGCTTGCGGAATTGGATTTCTGTGTGGAGATTAAACAGGTTGGAGTCATCAGGTCGATGAACATCCAAACGGCCACCGCTGTGATAGTGCATGCTTACTCTACACAGCATTGTTAGCTATAATACATTAATGGATATAGGTTAGAAAATGGTATCTGGGGCGTTAGTTTCCAGGTCTATGACAGAATCCAATGCTTTCACGATATCTCCACAGTACTTCTGTGCCATAGAAATACTTTTTGTTATCAAGTGAGGACTGAGTCCCTTAAAGTTTGTATTCTTGGAGTTCGTAGCAAGGTTGACGTTGGATACCGGTGATATAACCTTTCCATTGTACCAGGTGAGTAAAAGACCATTTTCCAATACTTGGACTTCCTCTGCCGAGGGATCGAAAAGTATATTTGAACCAATTAGGCCAGCCACTATCGATATTGGCGGGTGAAAGTCTTGCATTTCAGCCAAGTTACGGGCTTCGTCCCAGTCATCAGAAAAAGTGGGTTGTTCTTCAATATCAGCATCATTGACCTCGCTGATCAAAAGCGGTAATCGGGACGTCTTCAAGGCCAAGTAACATGCCAACGACATGAGTCCCAACGGATACAGCGCGTGGCTAATGACTATGCAATCGATAAAAAGCTTGTAAGAATATTTGCTGGTGAGGTTCAAACAGCTAGTTGGAAAGTTCTCAAGCAAGACAGTTTCAAGATTATATTTAAGATTCGAAACATAGTTTGAGTCGTCACGATGTCCACTGATGTCCACGTCACACTCTATAAGCGCGCTCTCTAGCGCTGTAATGACCACCTTTGACTTAACACTTACTATACACTCACTTCCATCCATCAACCGGATTCTGGCCGAGCCATTGGAACCAGGTAAAAATCCAGTTTTGGCTTCCAACGGCCGAAACTGGTAATCTGCACGCCTGTCTGGGCGTATAGGTGGCAGCCTTATGAGGGAATCATGCAAAAAAGACCTTTCGGCTGGAGAAAGCATTAGGAAGACAAGACGAATTTCGGTGATGAGGAGTGCATCTGGCAACGAAACTTTCGGTGTTATATGCCGTACTTTGTATGGGGACTTCATTCAATTCTCAACAAAACAAATTGTAGTGATGTCCACCTTGTTTCGGTCGCTGAGTATGAGCTCTTCTGCGGGGGACAGCAATCTTTTTACGGGTAATTCCGCGCTCAAAAATGATTCTGTAGTAGCTGGCAAGCCGGAATGGGCACAAAATTCCCGGAGAAGGGTGATTCCTAGCCATTTGGCTCCGAAAAAGAAAACCGGTTTTCATTTATCTTCGTCCGTATCCACGAGAAAGAGTGGCGGAGACAAAAAGGACGTCTTTCAAGCCGAAAACGTTGGCGAATTTAATCTTTTATCGTTCGGAACCAACCAAAAACGTCTTGGAACTGGTTCTTTTGACCGTGTAAATGCCAATTCCAGCTTTTTCGATACCAGTTTTGCTGGAGATTTAACCAGGTTTGACGACGCTGTCAATAGTTCCAAAACACAAGACGATTTTCTGGTATATACCAACGACGAGGACATGCCTCCATCGAGATCGATTTATGACTTAAATGACGAGGTTTTGATATCGCTCAAATCGCTGCAAAACAACAACGAAGACAAGACTTCAGACGCAAACGATCCTAAGAATTTCCGTAATATTTTTGTCCGTGATGCTCCAAAAGCCAGTCCATCGGAAGACTCCAATGATCAAGCAAAGCAATTAAGCAACGGAGAACTGGCCATTTTGGTGTTCGGATACCCTGAAAACATGGCTAATCAAGTAATTGCATACTTCCAGGAATTCGGAACCATTTTGGAAGACTTTGAGGTGCTTCGTAAACCTCAGGCAATGACTGTAGGGCTTCAAGACAAGCAATTTGTACCTATTTTTAGCGGCAATTCTTGGACAAAAATCACCTACGACAACCCTGCGTCGGCGGTAGATGCACTTTTGGAGAACGGCGCAGTGTTCAACGGTGTTTTATTGGGTGTTATTCCATACACGAAAGATGCTGTGGAGAGATTGCAAAAGCGAAAATTGACATCTTCTGAGGATATAGGCAGTGGAATTACGACTGCTGCCGCGGAAACCAAGCATAAAGACCAAGGTACGATTGAGAATGACATACCCTCGCAGTACATGGCAAAGCTAGACATAAAAGACGGATCTAACCTTTTCATCTCCACGAATACTACTAGTGGAACCAAGGTGGATCCAAAGAAAGAGCAGAAAAAGGGGGTGGTTGGAACCGTGTTACGATACTTTTTCGGATTCAATGAGTTGTAATTAGCTAACGTTCACTGCCACCTGGGACGGCTTTTGGAAGGACTTGGCAGTCTGGAACCATGATGGTCCAATTGCGACGATAAACGCAACGGCGAAGTGTTTCGTCCCGGAGACAACTGCCTCGAAGGGCTGTGTGGTCTCAGACGAAATGGGGTTTGCAATTCGTTTCGAGAATTGCGACGATATGGAGTCGACAGGGTGATCCAATTTGGCTGGTGCAGTCGATTCTGGTACCCAAGACGGGGATCAGGATGAAGCGGTGTACGGAATGGAGACTCGAGCGGACGTCCTTCGTTTTTGTACTTTGCCAGTCTCGGAAAAACGTCTTCTTTAGCGGGAGAAACTGAGCGGGACATCGACGACTTTGGCGCCGTATTGTGAGCCTTGCCATTTATGTCGTGAGTCATGAAAACTTTCAGCTTGGCGGTGTGGAGGTGGGCTACCGGCTCGGTCTGCACGGTATAATGGGCCAGTATTCTGGGTCCTAACGTGGCGTCGATAATTGCATCTTTTCTGAGCACTGAGGTTTTTGGAAGGACAAACTTTTTGTTGTATTCCTGAAACATTTCCTGGTATAGAATCTGTTTGTCGGCCACGAGCAACAAGAACTTTTGGATGGTGAGGTATGATAAGCCGGCGAACGCCAAGTAGGATATAATGAGTGTATAAAAGGGGAGAGGACCTCCGCCAATGTATATCAATATCATCAATGGGGGAGAAAATGTGGCACTGAGCATCATTGAAAATCTCGATGGGTCCCACACCTGGAGCTGCCATACGTCCTTTTGGAAGAGGTTAATCTCGTTGTACGATTCATCAAGTAGCGATGGTTCCAGTTCAGAGTCCAGATACGACATATCTGGAGAAACGAACAAATTTGTAAATTTCGACCACCATGACATATCGCTGTTTGTAAGGTGCAATCTGCGAGCAGACAGCGATGGCGACCCACCACTGTGGTACAAGAGGGTATATGATCGGTAAGAAAAAAAGTAAAGCGATACAAAATTCGCAACACAAGCCATTGTGAGGGTTGCAAGAATGCAATTTGCAGCCATTAGCCAAAGTGCCAGCCAGGTTTGCAGCGCCATATCGTCCGAGTCCAATTGAGTTGGCACCCGTCCGGTCACAGCCCGCTGGCGTACTCGTTCGTAAACCTTGTGGTTTGGCGAAAAAACCGCTCCTCGGTAAAACTGTTGCAGCGACAAAGCATCGTAGCGGATGGCAGCGGCACCATAAAAAACAATACTGAGAAGGGCTCCTAAAGGGAGAGCCACTTTGCGAGCATGGGTATCCCAGTCTATAGATAAGCGGTGTTCATTGAGCCATAAAAACGTATCGAACGGAAACGACCGTATTTTTTCAAACACTGGGGTCCGGCGGACTCGGTGCGGTGCCATAGTGTCGGTGGAGATAGCGACGGGTCGTCGGTAAATTTAGCGACAGCTGGGGAGATTTGGCAGCCGTGGTTGTAAATTAGCGGCAGTTTCGCGGATCGCGTCGCTGTGTTTGTTTTCGCGATGATGTGGAGAAAGAGTGCGAAAGCGAAATCAGAGCTACAACGAAGAGGAGTGCGAAGACTGTGC
Source organism: Naganishia cerealis (assembly GCA_030039265.1). NCBI lineage: Eukaryota > Fungi > Basidiomycota > Tremellomycetes > Filobasidiales > Filobasidiaceae > Naganishia > Naganishia cerealis. The sequence continues at coordinate 57,029 of JASBWR010000033.1, read as the reverse complement.
ACTTTAGTTTCTGGTGTTTCGTATCAGTTTTTTTCATGATAAAAGATCCTCCTCACTCACGGCTCTACTATGCTGTTCGTGAAAGTTTGGATCAAATCAGATCCCAGAATTCCTCGATTCCAAAAGACGAAAAACGTAATAAAATAGCCGATATAGATAAGCAGCCGGAATCCCAGAGCACCAATGAGTATTCACCAGAACAATTGCGACTATATCATGTCAAAAATGAGCCGGATTATACCGAAAGTCCTCTTTTTGCTCGTCTACAAAAACAAGATGAAACCATAGAGAGGCTCAATCGCCAAGTTAGGCAGCTTCGGACCGAAAATAGGGTTCTTCTCGACCGAAATGAGGAGTACATCGCTGAAATGCACAAAAAAAATGTTTTAAACGATCAAAAACTCGAAGAAATAGAACAAGTGTACAGCAAACGACTCGAAAATGTCCAAAATAACTACGAAGAAGAGTGCCAGCAAACAGAACGGTATCGCCGTACCACAGAACAGCAAGAACGTGAGCTCAGAGAGCTTCAATTTCATGTGAATGATCTACAAAGAGAATTAGCACAAGCCAAAGCTATGATTGCAACGTTACAGTCTGTATCTGAGCCCGCATTGCAGCCTGGACCGGCGCGGGAAGCGGTGCGGGAACATGCACAGCGGCTGCACGGTGACAGAGTGTTCGCTTATGCGGACGAATCTGGACACAAGGTAATGGATGCGGATCTGGAGTCGGATACTGACGCGAAAGTTGAGCCGAGAATTGAACAGGAAGATGACACTATGGCTTTACTTCGAGGAATTGAGCCAGAAGCCAACAATGATGATGAGATTTCATCGACCACGGAAGCTCTATTAAGAGCTTCGTAGCTGCAATGAGTCAAAACAAATCGAACTTCTTGGCGTCTATTTCCAAATCAGCTCATAAACTCTGAGTGCTGCTGCAAGGAGGGCGTCGAGGTGCATTTCCCTATGCACTAAGACTCTGCTGCTTCGGGAAGGCTTCTAGAATTCCCGCACCGCATGCGCACGTCGAGGGCAATATGCAGGAGGAAACCCAACCAAATTCGCCAATGGTCTCAATTTGCCACGATATGACCAAAGGTCGTCAAAGCAATCGAGTCCGAATGCTTGAAAGTTTATGATACGACTACTGTCGTCTGACCACTAGTCAAGGCCCGATAGAGAACAGCGAATATTTTTAATCTAACTTGGCGGGACGCATCATGACGTCATGCGTGCATCGCCTGCATCGACGCTTGCAGCCCTGTCATATCAATGCAAATACCTCAATTTGTATATATTGCTGTGGAAATATTCATCATTTCCAAGGGTGAAAATGCTCTCTACCCCGGAACCCAACAGCCCTGCCCATTTTGCAGGTTCCAAAGACAAGGAAATTGATTCACAGCCAATTCCCGGTATATCACACTCGTGCAAAACAGCGCCAAAAATAGGCTCAATGAAAGAGCTAACTTTAGGAACGTCAATTGGGTCTCCAACTCGCAGTCAGCCCAAATCTCCAATCTATAGCCAGCTTCCGCAAACCATAAAAAAGCTCGAACAGAAAGACTTGGAGGAGATTTTGAGTCAGCAATCGGTAATCATAGACGTACGACCATTCCATGCATATTCAACATCTCGAATCAAGAATGCCATCCATCTTGCGGTGCCCTCGACCCTCGTCAAGCGTCAATCGTACTCACTTATTAGCATAATCAACTCAATCCCCGTCGAAAGTCACCAAAAAGATCTACTTGCTGAGTACCTTGAAGAATCCGGCGGAAAGCCTCCGCTCAAAGTTGTCGTCTACGACTCTGAAAGTTCTGGTACTCATTGCTCAGCGTTGCTCTATCACATATTTGGCAAGTTTAGCCACTTTAATTGTCACCATGGAGGTTTTGACGTTTTTTGCCTTGAAGGTGGTTTTTCCAGTATCCAATCTTCTTCGGTAATTGACAACTCTCCGCTTTCCACTCTGGCCAGCAGTCCAGATTCCAGCTCCAACGGACCCCTGAAGCTGGCAAAACCGTCTCTTTTTGGCGGTTTTACCCTTCCTTCAGCCACTCCTTCCAACCAAAAATTCTTGCGGTCGATCGGTGGAAATTCGCCTCGAGTCAATGAAACCCTGTCGAGTTTCAATTACTGCTTCAGTGTTCCTCAGGGACTAGACAAGAAGGTGGACAAGTTGCCCAAGTGGCTTCAGTTTTTGGTCACCACCAAGGAATCTGGCATAGTCGATGTCTTGACTCACCGGTTCAACAAAATCGAAAAATCAGAGCAAGTTCGCTTGAAAACAGCCATTGGCTCCGTCAAGGAAATCCAACATGCTCCTCTGGTGTGTACGCCCAGTGCCCTTTGTCCAGCGTGTGACACCATCGATTATGAACTTCCCAAAGGCATTGAAAACGGCTACAAAAATCGCTACAAGAACATCTGGCCCTACGAACACTCCCGAGTCAAAGTCGAGACCCAGCTGGACGACGACTATATCAACGCCAACTACATCAGCTACGAAGATCTCTCGGATCTCTCGTATATTGCGACGCAAAATCCTCTTCCAGCGACTTTTGAAGATTTCTGGAATTTAATCCAATGCAACAATATCAACGTCATAGTTTGTCTCAACAAGCAGAAGCCAGCGGAGTTGGTGGGGCAGGACCTCAAATATTTTGACTCGCAGGAGTTTCCAACTAGCCAAGTGGAGGTGAAAAAAGTGTCGGTTGAAGACCATGGAGACTTTGTCGTTCGTCACTTGCAACTTTTGAAAGAGGCCCATTCAATGCAAAAGGTGTACCAGATTGAATACAAAAGATGGCCCGATTTTGGAGTTCCTGACTCTTTCAGTGGTATCACAGACCTCCTCAATTTCAAGAACAAGTTGATCGAAAACGAGCACTTGAACAAGCAAATTGTCGTTCACTGTTCTGCCGGTTGTGGACGTACGGGCTGTTTTATCACTACAGACATGGTCCTAGACCGGATACACACTCAGACAAGTGGAGTCAAAGCCGACGGAACAGACGATGGTAAAGTGGACGTGTGGGGATCAGACGATGTCATCTACAAGTCTGTGCAGCTGCAAAGAACCCAGCGGGTTTCTATGGTTCAAAATCTCCGCCAGTTCATCGTGTGCTACGAGATTGTGCTTAATTACCTTGCGGAGAATTACGTATAATGGAACTAGTATAATAATGCATCAAGGAAGAACTTTTTTAAATTCGCAATTATTCAGTATCGATCAATCCTTTTTTTCGCAATCGCAGCTCATTGTGCAGTCCCCATTAGGAAATTCCATCATTTTGGTTCATGGTCCATGTCCCATAAAAGCGCCGCGTATCTTCTCCAGCTAATGCGCGGCAACATGGGTTCTGTGTCCGACGGGCAGTTTGAGGATATCATAAAATCCCTTAATGTGGAAGAATCCGCAAAGTCCATTGCTGAAAAAGTGACAATGATGCTTGGAGAGCCGCCGGTGATGGCCGAAGAATATTCCAGCGAAACATCCGAGGCCCAAGCAGAGGTCAGTAGTCGTATCGAGAGAATCTACAAAAGAGGAGGGTCAAACCTTAAAGCTCAATTCTTCTTGGATAAACATCTAGACTACGTTGAGCACAATCTTCACACTCCGCTTCCCAGTCCATATGTGGTTCTAGATGCCAACCATGGGTGGATGTTGTACTGGTTGCTCAACTCGTATGCTGTTATGAACCATGAGATTGACGAAAAAACCAAAAGTCTTGTCAAAGACAAAATTCGTCGTCATATCGTCGACGATGGCCGTGGAGGTATAGGCAGCGGAGTGGGCCAAATCGGCCATTGTGCCTCTACCTATGCTTCAGTGTTGGCGTTGGTACTTGTAGAAGACTGGGAGACGCTTTTGGAGATCCGAAATAACCTTTACAAGTGGTTTATGTCGTTGAAGCAGCCGGATGGTTCGTTCATAATGCACAAAAATGGTGAAAGCGATACCCGTTCAACCTACTGTGTTTTGGTCGTGGCTTCGCTATTGGACATACTAACGCCTGAGCTCTCGCACAACACTCTCGGGTGGGTTTCTAGTTGCCAAACCTACGAAGGAGGGTTCGCTGGATGTCCAAATACCGAGGCTCATGGCGGGTACCTGTACTGTGCCTTGGCAAGTTACTTTCTAGTTTTGAGCCAAACGCCCACAAATGATGATTTTGATATCAATTCGTTCACCAGATGGTCGGTGATGCGCCAGCACCAGTTGGAAGGGGGCCTTTCAGGCAGAACTGGCAAGTTGGTGGACGGCTGCTACAGCTACTGGGTGGGTGCAACATTTCCCTTGCTTGAAGCCATCACTAGTTTCCATCCGCTCTTTGATAGAGAAGCCTTAGAGGTGTATATACTAAAGTGCTGTCAGCTCGAACTGGGTGGCTTTCGTGATAAACCTGGAAAACTGGTGGACTTTTATCACACCAACTATGTGCTTTCTGGTTTGAGCATAGCACAACATGAGTACTTTTTAAAGGAAGAAACAGATGAAAACACCACTGAAGATACAATAGCTTATAGATTGGCTGCAAATGAGAACCCACAAGCTTATACCGTCGCCGTGCATCCAGTCATTGGTATTCCCATAGACGCTGTGGAGAAATGCCGAAAAATTATGAGAAAAAAGAAGGAAGAATGAAGAAGTAAAAGACAGAAGAAACTGAAGAAATTCAAAAAACTGAAAAAATTGAACAATTTGAAGAAGTTGAAAAATTGAAGGAAACGAAGTATAATTTATAGGCCACACTAGACAACAAATTTGCAGCCACGATATGATAATGAAGTGAAATCTTGTTTTACTTGTAGCCTCACTTCAAATTAAATACCAACCGTAGCCGCCGGTCACTTTTCGGTTGCAAAAAATAAATTACTCTGTTGAACAAAAAAATGCGAATTCTGTGGATCGAACACAGGACCTCCAGATTTCTTGACTGAAGTCGACTTCAGTCTGGCGCTCTCCCAACTGAGCTAAATCCGCAAGTAAACCCACGGCGGGAGTCGAACCCGCAATCTTTTGATTAGAAGTCAAACGCGTTAACCATTACGCTACGCAGGCGATTACTTGACAGCTTGAAGTGCCCTATCAATATGTTTCATGCAGAAAAGGATCTAAGTGCTCATGTTGCACCCATTTGTGCCGACGATTCTAGTTCAATTGAGGATTCGGTACACTAGTCTAATTCTGTATTCCAAGCAATACAAGACTTTATATGAACTCTGCGGCTTATTCATATTTTCAATATTTGAAAGAGCAAATCAACTTTATTAAAAACATCAAAAATTGATCTTAATGAAAATAAAGCTACAACCTTGACGAAATTGGTTTGTTTTCTGCAGTTCAACTTTATATTTTCTGACTATTAGTTGAATAGATCAATCGGTTCTGGGAATATCTCACGCGCACTATATGCACTCCGATACATAATTTCCCAGCTCACTCTCACCAGGCTTACATGACAAGTTTATTTGACAATTTGGCACGCCGCTTCCTTGGGCAGCAGTATGCGCCTGTCAGCACTTCCGAGGACCCAGAAAGCCAGGTGCGGGTTCCGGGATCGTTTGCAGCGACTCCCGAGGGTAATCAAGTGGCGAATTCCAATGTTTCCGAGGGTCATAATCGATTACCGGGGGATGCACCTATCGGCGAAGAACCTGCAACCGCGCCGCGGGCAGCATTAACATCGCATAATTTAAACCATGTATTGTTCCGATTCAGCACCATCTGCCAACTCCTCGTATACAAGCCATTGATGGTGGTTCTGGTACTCATTTGTCGCGTGGTTGCTGCTTTCATCAACGTCATCTATTTCCGAGATGAATACGCTGCTACGGCAAATAATCCTTCAGACCCCATCGACAATGCCAATAAGTTTATCCGAGAGCTCGAATATAATTTGCAACCATCAGAACCAATGCATACGCTTCCGCCGTTTTTTCAAGGAAGTTACACCCAGGCTCTCTTTATGGCCACCAACAGAGCCAAGTTTCTTTTTGTATATTTGGCACATCCCCGCTCAGAAAATTCTTCCGGAATGTTTGAGAACATCATAACGGCTCCCGAATTCACCTCTATCTTTAATGACCCAGACTACATAATATGGGGCGGAGATCTTACAAGTTCTGAGTCTTATCAGCTTGCAAACTCGCTTAATGTCACCAGATTTCCATTTCTTGGGCTTATGTGTCTCACTCGTTCCACCACCATGATGCCTCTGGGTCCAGTAAAATCAGCCCCCAAGATTTCTTTGGTGCTGAAAGTTCAAGGACGGGTCAAGGATCGTGCCAGGGCCCAGGCGATCATCAGCAATAAATTCAAAAATCGAATTAACAAGTATGAGGCGGATCTTCGAGAAATTCGTCATGAGTTAATGAACAAGTATATGAGCCAGGTGCTCGTTAAACAACAAGATATAAGCTACCAGAACTCGTTGGCCCGTGACAAAGCCAAGAAACTTAAACGTGAGAGAGAAGGTAAATTGCTGGCATATTTGCAGCTGAAAGTTGAACATTTTTTGCAACTTCAAAATTCGCAACTGCCAGATTCTGCTCGTGTGGGCATTCGGTTCTCCAATGGAAATAGAGTAACACTTACACTCCCAAGCACCACCAAAGTTGCAGAAATCTACGAGTTTGTGGAAATTCACAGAAGAGGATACGACACTGATCCGCAAACTCTAAGCTCTCAAAATGGTCAAAATTCCCAAAATTCTCTCATGTCTCTCGAAATTGCTCCTGACGACTTCAAGTTCAGCTTGGTTTCCTCGGTGCCTCCAAGAAGCCTGCTCAAAGATTTTTGGGAAAGTTCTGTTCGAGATGTCAATTTCATCTACCCCAATGGAATGCTTATAGTAGAGGATATATAGCTACGATACAACCTGCATTGCTATTGACAGTGCTTCATTCTTCATTAAATTAACTATTTACCTCCCTTTTTCTTTTTCCGTTTGTCTTTCTTGCGCAACCCGATCAACCCAGTTTTGAGAATCTGCACATATTCCGTCCAGAAGGCGTCCAACTGGTCTACTTGCACTACAGTTGATATCCTCGTCTTCTTGCCGTTTAGCGAGGCTCGTATCAACACAGGATACGTCGATGTGTTGGTAGGATATCCTTCGGTATTGACGACGTTCGATGGTAAATCGCCCAAATGATGATCTTCCACCGGCAGATCCATTCTCTTTTGCGTCAAATATACTGATTTTTTGCCCCCGTTCTCCGTTAATGCCTCCAGGAGAGTCCGGAGAAACTCAGTGTTGTCTAGCCTGCCCATTATGAAAGTTGCAACTATGTAGTCGCGGATTAATTTTGGTGTGCGTCGACGCACTCAAAAACGAGAGGGAACTGCATGCAATGCGATGCATGCGATGTGCGGCACAGTGCGGGTGCAAGCAACGGAGAACTGATAAGGCTAAATTGAAGATGATAATTTCGCTATTGGCGTCTGTTCTTGTTGCATTGGCGTCTGGTACACCATACTTGTATGGAGTTTACGCCCCGCAACTTGTGAAGCGAGTGGGATTGACGGCACTGCATTCTGCAACCATTTCTTTGGCGTCAAATATTGGGTCGGGAATCGGTGGGTTCCCAGCCGGATTAATCATCGATGCAAAGGATCCTCCGATGTCCATACTTATAGGGTCCATTTGCATCATGATGGGATACTTTGGAGTTCACGAGGTATATGTTCACCGGTGGGCAAACATGCCGTTCATTTGTGTTGCGATGGTTCTCGTTGGTTTTGGTTCTATCATCAGTTATTTTGCAACCATAAAAGCGGCACAGGCTAATTTTCCGAAACATAGAGGTTCTGCCGGTGCTATTCCTGTAAGCGGTTATGGCTTATCTGCCACCATTTTCTCCGTGATTGCAGCACATTATTTCAAAAACAATACTGGGGGTTTTTTGGGCTTTTTGGCCTTGTTTTGTGGCTCGGTGACACTTTTGTGCTGTTATTTCGTACAATTGAAAACTCCACTTCCTCCCTCATTCGACGAAGAATCGGCTTTGTTAACAGGGACCGATCCCACACACTCTCACGACCACCATCCTCCCTCTGAACACTTGCCGGAGCCAGCAAACTCGCCCGTTTTAGTGTTGCTAACCAGCAAAAAGTTCTTATGCCATTACCTCATAGTGTCTGTTTTAAGTGGAATTGGCCAGATGTATATTTATTCTGTGGGATTTGTTGTTTCTGCCCAAGTAACCTACGCAAAGTCATCAGCTTCTGACGTAGAGACAGTTCAGGCACTTCAAGTTGGTCTTATATCAATTGCAAGTTTTTCCGGTCGGTTACTATCTGGAATATTTTCGGACATTTTGCACAAAAAGTTCAAACTCCAGCGCCTATGGATTGTGCTAACAACTACATTAGCTCTTGCTTGTGGTCAATTGATCTTGGTATACTCAAATAACCTTTCATTACTTGCCGTAACATCGGCAGTTATTGGAGGCAGTTACGGGTTGATTTTTGGAACCTACCCTGCTATAATGGCTGACGAATTTGGAACCGATACTTTCTCCACAACTTGGGGTCTCATATGCACAGGACCGCTGATAACGCTCTACATTCTAAACAAGTATTTCGGTCGCATTTTCGACAGCAATACCGATGCAAATACTGGGGTGTGCTACTTGGGCAATAACTGCTATAGGCCCGTTTTCCAGCTCAGTTTTTATCTTGGAGTTGCAATATTCTTCGTTGCCATGGGACTCATGTGGGCTCAACGTAAGTGGTTATAGACGACGAAGAATCAAATCAACAACAAATTTCGACAAGAAGGCTGTTTCGACAAGTCTCTTTCATCCAAGAATAGCAGGGCTATAATTGAAAGTACTCGCTATGTTCGAAGAGCAAGATGTCGTATATGACGAAAATATAATCTCACCTTTGAGTCAATTTCATGAGGGTTGCCCGAGACTCATCAGTTTCCAAGGCAGGTGAGAGTCTACCTTGGCACCGGTCTTGTTTATCCGGCAGCTTCGCCGACGATGACAATAAATTTGAAAAACTTACGAAACAAACTCAGTCAAAATGAAAGCTTTTTGTCTATATTCTTGAGAGCGAGAAAGATACTTGTACAGTGAAAAAATCAGAGTATCTCTGATGATTCTAGTTACAGATCATATTATCATTTTCCTAGAGATACTGAAAACAGAATTGCTCAGGCATTGGCTGAAAGTTACTGACTGAACCTTGTGACTGTGATACAAATTCATGAGCCAAAATAATTCGAATTGGAAAAGGCTTGCACTTGAGTCAAGTAATGGGTCCAAACTTCATTCTATTTATGCTCGAAAGCTTATATTCAATGGCTGCAAAATTTACCCAATCTGCAATTGAAGTCCACTACCGACAATAAAGTTTGTCTCTTGGTCATCTACCATGGAATCTCAGACTTGTCGTAGCTAAAAAACTTTCCATTCGATTCCTCCGTCAATCCCTTGAACAAATCAAGCAAGTCTTCAGCACTCTTGTCCGGAGTAATGCTCTCGCTCAGCGCAAAGAACTCCCCAGCCTCGGGACTTTGTTCGCTGAGAAATTGAGCAGCAGCCTTGTTCATGTCGGTACTAACTACACCAGGGTGAACAGCGATAACAATGGATCCATCCTCCCGCAATTCCTTGGCCAAATCCTTGACAGTGTAATTAAGAGCAGCCTTCGATTGTCCATAAGCAGAGAAGTTGATTGGGAGAGTCAATCCCAAGGAAGCAGCCATAGTGGAAACAAAAATAATCTTCTTTTCAGTACCCTTCTTGACAAGTGGGTAGAGCTGTTTGAGCAAGAGGACTGGACCCAAAGCATTGGTGTTGTAATGGTTTACCCACTGCTCCTTCGACGTTTCCAAAACAGAGGTGTAAGACTCCCCAATGGCTCCGTTGCTAATGAAAACGTCAATTGAATCTGTCAATTTTGCAACCTCGGCACCAGCCTTCTTAATACTGTCCTCATCGCTCACATCCAATTGAACAAGCTTTACACGAGAATTGGATTTGGCCAACTCTTGCAAGTCAGCAGCGCTAGCAGGGTTCCTGGCAGTTGCAATAACCTCAACATCGGGGTCGGCTGCCAATTGCTTGGCTATAGAAAGTCCGATACCGCGGTTAGCGCCGGTGATGAAATAAGTTTTTGTCATTTTTTTGGATGGTTTAAAGTTTTTGATGATCAATTGAAATGACTGGTGCTTTTTATATGCCAAGCTGATTTCAAATCACCTCTAATTGCCACCTTCGTCTGTCAGCACATTTGTTGCATTACGGCTTTAATGTAATCTCCGTGCGGCTGCAACCCGTCTTACAAATACAGTTTGCAACTGAAACCAAAAAGCTTGGCAAAATCACTTATATCTCCGTTCGCCGTATCTAGAAGGTTCGTGGAGATTTTGGTCCATTTGTGGCGTCAGTGGTGTATAGAAGACGAAGTTTGTTAACGCAAGCATTTATAGAAACTATGTACAGTTCGTTATTCATTAGTCGACGATATTAACCTCCAACTCAATCAGTGCAAGCAGACTCTTTTGGTTCAGAATCTTCACCAACATCTCATGAAAGTATCCGTAGCTCAAGTCGGCGTCCTTGATCTGTTTCTCAAGCTTTTCCTTCTCAAGCAATCTCTTGTCGATGCTCGTTTGGAACCCGTTCAAAACTTGTCTCGTGGGATAGTTCAACACTTGTCTGCATTCCTTGGAGATTCTGTCGGCGTTGACATGCGAGTAGTCCAACTCCTGGATTTGCTTCTTGATCTTGCGTGCTTGTTTTCTGGGAAAGGCATTGGGGATATCGTTGATGAGATAATAGATCGAGAATCCAGCAACACCTATAAGTACTGGACCTGCGATCTTTTTCAATGTTGTCGAATTGAGGACGGAAGTCAACGAATACATTTTTCTGACAAGAGCACCGGCAGTCAATAATTTGGTTGAGGAATAGACAGTATGCAAGGTCAATTGCGATGGTATCAGGTTTTTGAGCGAGGCCGCTGAAGATGGCACTGAACTGAGAATATTCACTGGGTTGTAAGCTTGAAATTGAGAAGTAAAGTGACGAGGAATTCCCATCCAAAGCATAAACGAATCGATGGAAGGATCAAAGAAATCTGAAACTTCGATTTGATCGTTGATTTTTCTCTTGATAGTATCTCTGCGCCTTGTAAACATCAACTCCGATTTGAAAACTTTTCCTTGCAAAAAGCCTTCCCCAAGTGTAGCTTGACCAACCTTGACAATTTCTTCCACCTGCTTCTCCGTCTTTATCTTAGCTTGTTCTTCGCAAGATGTCAAAGCCGAGAGAATCGTGTCAACCATTGCCTGCTGCGTCTCCTTGGCGTATTCGTATACGTATTGCAATCCGTGATAGGGCACAATTTGTTCATCCCCAAAATTATTGACTGTGTTCAATATTTGCTTCTTTGTAGATTCATAAACTTCAGTGCAAGTATCCTCAATGAGTTTATGCAAGGTATCACCGGCTTTGTTGCTCTTGCTCTTGATCTTATTATAACTAGGTGCAACCTGGTTTTCGAGTTCCGCAGTTTTGTCCTCTTTTTCCACCGCGTACATTTTTTCATTTACTTTGGCCAATGTCTGAAGATCATCAAGAAGGTTGTTGAGATAATTCTTGGCAGGAAGAAGCTTTGAAAGTGCACGTTTTTCAAGCACAAATTTCCGCAACGAAGCCTCCAACTTATCAAAGTCTGGGTGTCCATTGGGTCCATTGTTGTCAGGGCCATCGTCAGGGTTAGGATCTTCGTCACCATCAAAGTCGCTTGAACTTACAAAATGCACAAATTCCTGAGCATCTTTGTAAGTGTCTGGTGACAAATTCTTTACCTGTTCCAAGACCTTGTTCATGCACTTGTTCTTGTCTTTGATGTTGTCAAATTTATTAACAACGATGAAGACATACCTTTTTTCAGCCGCTGCGGCAGCAATGAATTCCTTTGCAGACAACGTGAAGTGGTTTTCAGCATTGACGACAAAAACAATCAAATCGATTTCTTCTTGACGGGAAAACACCTGGGTGGTCTGAAACAGATCCATATTGAGACCAGGTGCATCAATAAGCTTTATATCGACGATTCCATTGCGAAGCAAGCTTTCTTGAAGAGAACGATTATCTATGACATACACCTTGAGAAGGCTATACTTGTCACAGTCGTACACGAGATCTTCAAGCTCCTTCAAAGGGTGCACCTCATAAGTGCTAGCATCTTTTATATCGTATTGGGCCCCGATGGGAACCGCGTGAACCTCCTCTACGCCGCGGTTCTCATTTACAGCATCGATCACTTCACAAAAGACCGACGTACAAGGCTGCTGGTCTTCGGGAAGCACTTTACGCCGAAGGAGAGCATTGCAGAATGTCAGCTTACCAGCGTTCAAGTCTCCTGTAACAAACACTTTTGACGAAGTATCGTCTACTCGTTCTTTCAAGTTCAACAAGTACTTGATCTGCTGGTTGAGTTTTTGTTCGAGAAGAGCGGCTATCAGCGACTTGTCCAATGTCAGCACCAAATTATCGTTGTGATTAGCACTCAACTTGACGTTCAACTTAAGAAGACGAAACGTGGGGATGTCTTCTTCCTTCGCATCGATTTTAGCTTTGCTCAACGTTTTCGCCGAAATAGTGCTATTGTTACGTACCAAAGCCAAGTGAGCTCTTGTGGAGTTGAGTAGCAACTGGCTGCTGTCCTCGGCATCGGCAGGGTAGAATATGGGTCGTTGTTGGTTTTCTCCGCAAAGCTCGTGGATAAGTTCCACCGTCAGATTGATGGCTCTATCAAGCGCCACCCTATTTTCGTTGTAATGGAGCTGTTGTAGCGATGCATTGAGGTGCTGCTGGCGATTTGGAGCCGGTCTCGACGACTTTCCGGCTCCCACACCGTTAAAAAGAGTTGAAGAATCGTCAAGAAAGTCGCCATTTTCTGGTATGTACATTACACTTGCTGGTCCATTTGCCCCAGCTTGCTCATCGGCAACAACCGTGGATGTGTCGTCATTTGTCGCGCTGTCGCGAAAGCTTTTGAAGCCCTTAAATGACATGGTGGTAATTCGTGGCAAACGGGTAGTTGCTGATTCCGATGCGAATCGGATTGTTTTCGTGGTGTCTGGGCCTTTTGTTGTGTTGGTGTACGGGTGTATGGTCTGGTTATCAGTTTCGGGCAGTTCCGAATCTTCATGGTTCTCCATACGTTTTCCGAAAATTATGGCATTGGGGTCGAGCCGCTTTCTCCCGAGCGGTTTGCTGCCTATGGTGGCGTACTAAGTGCCGACCATCAAGTCAAAAATGTCAAAAGTTCAGCGGCAAATTACGGAACCGCTGTGAAGATGCATAAAGTTGCACCCATTATTAACAATTACCATCAATGTAAGAGCGGAAAGGCTGCCAGTGCCAACTGGAACATCTTTCGGTGCTCTGCACCTAAGCACTTGATCAAAAACCAAGTATATACTGCCAAAGTTGTAGAAAGGCACCCTTTTTCAACCCAGACATTTGTGCCTATGGGACAAGATTTGGACAAGATTTCGTACTTGGTTATTGTTGCTAAAACCGATGTAACTTCTGAGCAGAAGCTTCCAGATCCAAAAACATTGAAAGCGTTCATTTGCAAGGGAAATCAGGCGGTTACTTATGGAGTGGGAACATGGCATGCACCGATGGTGGTGGTAGACCAGCTGGTTCCTTATATTGATTTTGCCGTTTTGATACATGAGAACGGGGTGGAAGACGAGGATTGCCAGGAGTGTTATTTTGAGCCGGGAGTCAAGGTTGATTTTGGAAGTCGGAGCAAGTTGTAAGTGAAGCGAAATGAAGATGAAAATGCAGAATTATCCATAAGCACGAAAAGACTGAAATGGTGAAATTTGTCTTGTTTTCCAAGTGTATCACCATCATTGCTTCTGTTCCTACAAGTACAGAAGAACATCCTCCATGACCTGCTGTGCGTACTCATTCCTTTCAGCACCCTCCATACTCTCAGCCTTTATTCGTGCCTGCTTGAGTTTCTCTATCACATTTTCAAATTCCTCAACATTGACATCATTGACGCCATTTTCAGAACTCATATCCTTCTCATCGTCGTCTAATAAACGCTGGCACATGGACTCGGCCATTTTCCGTTTTCTAGCTGCAAAACCGTCGTCTTCGCTGGTTTCAATGTCAGACCAGTCGTGGGTATCGAACAACTCCACTAACCTATCTTTCCCCAACTTGTCACGGAACTCATTCTGGCCTTCCTCTTCCAAATTTATATACTCAAATCCCCGAATCGTAGCAGCATCTTCTACAATTGCATGGTTTTCGTTGTCCTCGCTGCGCGAAACTCCAACTATTGCAAAAAATCCCGCCCATTCGGCGCCTCCAAGCAGCTCATAGATTTTCTCAAGGACCCCTATAGTCGGCTCCAAGTCTTTCATAGTGGCTTTGTCATCTACATTCAAGCAGAACACAATACCATCTAGTGCACGGCGTAGTTCTTCCATGTCTTCGCTCATAAATTCGTCGCTCCAGGCATTTAAATGCTCCCAGCTTGGAGTTATGGTTCTTTTTTCGGGATACTCGTCCACCATTATGCTCAAATCATGCTTAAAATACTTTGTTTGTCTCTTTATTTTGAAGATAAGTCCTGAATGGGAACCGCTAAAGTCGCCATCACCTGAAAAACAGGCCCCTATTATCGCTGAGGCTCTCAATTTTCCACTGTGTGGTGCTCCTAGCACGAGAACGTTGTTTTGTGCCATCAGAACCCTCCAATCGTTCTAGAAGATACGGCTCAATGTACCCCAGTAAAATAAGCTCTTCTTCAATATTTCAGTTATCTGCAGGCAGTCGCACCCCAGGATCAACAATCGCACATTTCTTCAAAACTACCATCTGGTGTCTTTTTGCTTATGTCACCGCTGGCCATCAATGGCGATGCCAAGACCACAACCAAGCCTGTCATCGACACCATCCAGCTAGAAAACTTGTTGCTTCGTGACGAGGAGATTTTCCAGACATCTTTAAATTCCGAAGACTACCTCGAGAGCTTGGCGCCAATTGTCAAAGATGCACTTCGAGCCAACGGATTATCCGATCTCATCCACAAATTGAACGATATAGTGCGCGAAAAAGACGATGAGCTCACAGATTTGTCCATGAGCTCGACCCAGGACATCAATTCGTGCATAGACTCCATCGATCGCATCCACGACGAGTCGTCAGAACTCGGCAAAAACCTCCAGCAAGTGAGTCTGTTTCTCAACAAATCGGTGTACGAGCTTGTTTCGCGGAAAAAAGAGTTGATCAAATGCAATGATGTCACCAGCAAGATCAACGAGACCAGCAATGTGTTGAACTTGTGTATTCAAGTTTTGGAAATCACAAACAAAATTCACGAACTTATAAAACAACACAAGTATTTCAGTGCATTGAAGCTCATCGACGAGCTCACGAACATTCACTTGCCAAAGGTGGAAAACTTTTCTTTTGCAGTCAAGATCTACGACTCTGTTCCACTTCTCACCAAGACAATCAAAGACGAGTCCTTCGACAACTTGTGTAAGTGGGTAAGTGTCAACATAGAGCGCAAGCTTGAGGCCATAGGTGACTCATTGTTCGATAACATCATTCGACTTCAAGATAACTGGGACGCTATCAAAAAGGCGGAGGGCCCAAATAGCAGTTTCACGCCTCATAAACTCAACTCCCCCATCGAAGTGGCTATCCGAGATCCTTCCAACAGCTATAATATTTTCTTTGACAAGACCCTTCTGATCAACTCGGCCACTTTGTACGATGCCATGCTCGTGTACCAGACCCTCAATGAGGACGACCAACTTTCACGAATGTACCACAAGGAATGGATCAAAAAGTACAACAGAGTTATCTACCCTATAACGTCGTCTGTCGGTGCCGATTCTGGGTCCAGTTTTGCCGAGTCCTCAGCGGACTTCAGCGACTTGAACTCGTTGGAGGAATACTTGAAAAGAATAGCTGCGTTTTTCGTGGCTGATAAACATATCAATATCGCCACAAAGTTCCTTCTTCGTTCCAATGACAACTCTAATGACTTATGGGACTCGTATGTGACAAAATTGAAGCCGGTTTTGTTGAAATACTTGCTGAACCATCTGTTCAACCTCGACGATATCATCGACTTCAAAGATTTGCTAGGCGATTTCATCCAGGTGATGGAAAACAACGAGTACAGAATCCTCGAGCTTTATGATGTTATGATGGTGGTTTTTAGAGAAAACTTTGCTCCAGAAATCATCAAGCAATTCCGAGCCGATTTCATTCAACTGATACATTCGGACCATTACATGCCTCTCGTTGTAAGCGACCGAGAAGACTACGAAAACGTCATGAAGGTGTGCTGGTATCACCCTGAAGTTTCTTTTGCGGCGCATAAGGTCAAAAAGATGCCGGTGAGCTTTCCGTTCAGCGAGGATTTTGTCGATTACTGTCTCTGGATCCGGTCTCTTTTGGACGACTCCTTGGCATTTATCGGAAGATATTATAGCCACGAGCAAAACGAGATCAACTCCATCATCGTAAACGAGATCTTCGAGAGAGCTCTTGGAAAAGAGAAGAATTTTGGAATCAGTAATGACATAAAAGATTTCATCGACGAAAACTCCCACAACAAGGAAGTCATTTCTCAGACTTATGTCAACCTCGAGTACTATCTCTATTCGCTTTATGAGATCGGAAAGTTAGTCAATCAAAAACTCCGAACACACACAGGGATTGGCATCAACAATATCGACGCAAAAGGAACATTCGTTTTGCGAGCCGTTGACCATCTCACGCAAGTGAGAAAGTACTCTGAAGATGCCATTTTCAACATGGTGGACCAGAAAATTAAGGACCTTTTGGAGACAGTTGAGTATAATGACTGGCTTCCTTCGCGGCCCAACGACGATGCCAGCTACTTTGTCAAAGACTTTGCATTATATTTGGAGAACATTTTCACATCAACATTCTCCAACCTCCCATCTTCGCTTCGTACTTTAGGTCTTTTCAGAAGTTTCGACTATATCAGTGAATACTTCTTGAATATTCTCAAAGATTGCGACCGGTACAACATGATAGCCATTGACAATTTCGACTTGGATATCACATATTTGGAGGATCTCATGCGCCAGCTCTATTCCACAGGGGCAGAAGATGATGGGTCAGGAGGCTCAGTGGCATTGCAATCGACGTTTGAAGAACTTCGCCAATGCATTGACTTGTTGAAGCTGAACAACTACGAAGATTTTACCAAGAACCCGTCTTACAGAATGCGCAAATACAACCGGATTCCATTCGAAGAGGGCATGAAACTTATTGGCAAAATGGTGCGAGAAGAGGACATTAGTTCTGGTAACGATACAGGGTCCATTTACACTGTTGAACTGCATGCACCATCACTTTCGTCCTCCACAGCTTCAAAGTTGGCCAAATTTTCAAGCAAGTTTGCCAGACCCGAAGGAAGAGAACGATAGCCAAACTATCAAACCGTATTGATTCAACATAACCGCCTTACAACCATTTGCTCTTGCTCCTCTTCATTGCAGCAGATATATTGCTTCTATAGGACAATTTCTGCCTTGCAATGGTGCCTCTATCAACAACGTTATACTACAATAAAACACTGCTACATTTGCTGTTCATGCTATCTATATTTTGCTATTTTACAACTTTTTCCAAATTTCCGATTTGAGCAATCTGTCGTCTTCGTCTACTATTTTCTACATTCGAATTTGCTATCTTTTCATTCATTCTTTCTATCATTGCATCATTCCGCCTTTGTTATCTTTGTCTCTCCATTGCTATCCTGCCTTTCTTCTTCAATGTCTATCTTTCCATCTTCGTTAATCTTCCATTGCGATTTTCACCCATTGAATTAAAGTTGAAATATTTTCTCTACCAGGACCACCACCTCCTAGCAGGCTTCCTGGATACCAATTCCTGGATCTCGTCCTCATATTCCTGGGATTTTTTCAAGAGTTTACGCTCTTCTTCTCGATGCTCCAATCTGAGCCAGGCTACATGAAACGCTATATAAACCGTGGACGCACCCAAAAAAGTATGGAATAGTGGTGTCAGAAACTGTCGGAGCCGAGGCTTGGCGGCTTGCTGGGTAAAACGGACCGTCATTCTGGAAATAGTTGATTTGAGTGAGATGAAGATCCACCGGTTCTTATGCAGTACATCGCACCAAGTTCAACACTCAGCTCCACTGTGATCGCCACCATGTTCCGGAACAACTACGACAACGATTCGATCACATATTCGCCCACCGGTCGTCTTTTCCAGGTCGAGTACGCCCTCGAGGCCATCAAGCAGGGAAGTGCTGCCGTGGGAATCGCATCGAAGACCCATGTGGTGTTGGTGGCATTGAAGCGAAATGCTGAAGAATTGGGATCTTACCAGAAAAAATTGATAAAAATCGATGATCATATGGGCATTGCCTTGGCGGGTTTAGCGCCAGATGCACGTGTGCTTTCCAACTACCTCAGAAAACAAGCCATGAACCTGAAAATGGTGTTCAATCGTCCCATTCTGACCCAGAGAGCTGTGCTCCAGATCGCCGACAAGGCCCAAGAAAACACCCAGCTGTACGGCTCCAGACCCTACGGTGTGGGGCTCCTCGTTGCTGGCTATGACGAGACCGGCGCACATTTATATGAGTTCCAGCCGTCAGGACTGGTGTTGGAGTACTACGGTGCTGCCATTGGTGCTCGTTCTCAGGCTGCGCGTACCTACTTGGAGCGCACGCTCGAAGAGGTGAGGGAGGTTACTGACGTCGAGAGCTTGATTGTGCATGGATTGAATGCGTTGAGAGACACGTTGGCTCAGGACGTGGAGTTGACTTTGCGCAACACCTCGGTGGCCGTAGTGGGCAAAGATACATCATTCAAGATCTACGAGGACGACGAAGTGACCCAATGGTTGGAAAAATTGGACCTGGTCAGCAACGCCAGAAGTAGGGATGACGGCGCCGATGGCGATGAAGAAACGGCAGAGGGCGACGCACCCCAGCCTGAAAACCCAGACGCAGACGCTGGTGCCGCTGCTGACGCTGACGACACAAGAATGGAAACTGACGAGTAGGCCAGACGGAGGAGATGAACGGAAAATGAAGCGTATCTACAGTATAATACACAACATATTAGATCCCGCGTAAATCATGAATTGGCTCTATGTACACTGTTGTTCTTGTTTCTGCTGCTATCTTTATGGTTGTTCCTGTTTCTGCTGTTTCTGCTGCTTGACAGCGACAGCTTGAATCGCGGCCAAGCACACTTTCTGGAGCTCGTTGACGGCTTCGTTCACCTCTTCAATAGGGCGGATTTTTCCATGATCTCTAATATCATTGATGATTGACCGTAATTCTCCAACCCTCTTTTCGATATCTTTTCTTTCATTTTCTTCCATAAGCTCACCGAACTGAATCAAAGCGTTGTCTGTGTCGCTGCAGATGATATCCGCTCTCGTAGCATTTTCAATGTGAGACTTCAACTCGGCGTCTTTCTTGGCATTGCGAGCACTTTCTGCTAACATAGTTTGAATCTCCTCTTCCGAAAGACCGGTTTCTGCAGATACTTGGATCGATACCTGGTTCTCTTTTCCATAGTGCTCCAGATCCTCAGGATAAGGTGTTTTGTCACGAGCAGCGACATTAATGATGCCGTCTGCATCAATTGAAAACAGCACAGCTATCTGAGGCGTGCCTTTTGGACCTATCGGGATGTTTTTGAGCTGAAAATTTCCAATGAGTTTATTGTCCTTCACCAAAGGTCTTTCTCCCTGATAGACCCTCACTTCCACGCCGGTCTGACCATCTACTGCCGTGGAAAACACCTGCTCTTTTTTCAACGGCACAGCAGAATTACGAGGAATCAAAGGGCTGAAAATACCTCCATAGGTCTCGATACCCAACAGCAAAGGTGTGACATCCAACAAAACGACGTTCTTGATCTGGCCGGAGAGCACAGCTCCTTGTATAGCGGCACCAAGAGCCACAGCTTCGTCAGGGTTAACAGCGGTGTTGGGTTCAAGCTTGAAAAGATCGGCTACTGTCTTTCGAATACGGGGCATTCTGGTCATTCCACCAACAAGAATCACATCATCGACGTCTTCTGGCTTGAGTTCGGCGTCTCTAAGACACCTTTTCACAGGATCCACGGTCTGGTTAATCAAATGCATTGACATTTCGTCTAGTTCATCTTCTGTCAAACTGAGCTTTATGTGCTTGTCAGCCGTAATGAAAGGTATGTTAATTTCTGTCTCTTTGACGTGTGAAAGTTCAATCTTGCACTTCTCGGCAGCCTCTCTGATCCGCTGGACAGCGAGACGATCGCTCAGGAGATCTATGCCTTCAGCCTCGCGGAACTTGTTGAGGATATATTCCACGATGAGAACGTCAAAATCCTCTCCACCAAGATGCGTGTTACCGTTTGTTGCACGGACCTCAAACACACCGCTCTCGATGTCGAGAATCGAAATATCAAACGTTCCTCCACCAAGATCAAAAACCGCTACGATACCGTCTTTCTGCTTCTTATCCATACCATAAGCCAAAGCCGCCGCTGTGGGCTCGTTGATGACCCGCAACACTTCCAAGCCCACTATTTGGCCCGAGCTCTTTGTCGCCAGGCGCTGGGAGTCATTGAAGTAAGCTGGCACCGTGACAACCGCATGTTTGATTTCGGTGTCGAAATGCGATTGGGCAATCTGTTTCATCTTTTGCAAGATAAGTCCACTAATGTGTGATGGAGAGATCCGTTTACCATACGAGGTTTCCACCCAGGCGTCTCCGGTCTCGTTGGGAGTGATTTTATAGGGGATATTCGGGATATCTTGCTGGACTTCCTCGTCAGTAAAACGACGGCCGATGAGTCTTTTTGTGGCAAAAAATGTATTTAGAGGGTTCACCACCGCCTGTCTTTTTGCTGGTAGCCCAACTGAAACATCTCCGTCTTTGTTGAAAGCTACAATCGACGGAGTTGTGCGGCCACCCTCTTCATTTTCGAGAATCCGCGGCTCATTTCCTTCCACAATAGCCACAGCAGAATTTGTCGTTCCCAAGTCAATTCCTACAACACGGTGCGATTGATGACGCCACGATGAGGTTCCGAAATGTCTCGTGGCTCGCACAAGAGTTCGCCTCCAAAGCATAGAAATCATGAAGCTTAACCAAATTCGCATCGCACTTGGTTGCGTTGGTTTATATGCCGTCCCTGGGGTTCCGGTAGATGGCTGCGAAATCACTGGAGAGTGTGGAAACAGTTTGGAACAAGTCGAGCTGAATTCGTGTCAGAAACATGGCTAAAAAACTGGAGAACGAGCTCCTCGCATCCTGCTTCCTTGATAAAATCATCCATAGCCTGCTTGGATGGAATTAACACCACGTCGTCACAATTGTAAACTTCGATTTCTCTTCTCAGAGTATAAACCACACAGAAATCTTTTGTTTGCAGAAAAAATGCTTTTCGAAACCCGATAATTACTCCTTTGCTGTTTGTGCGAGTGTCCACCACCAAATGGCCCACTTGGAACTTCATGGTCGACTGGTTTAATGTGAGAGTCGTGTTCTTCATAACTGTGTTTTTGGGTAATATGTGGTACAGACCAGCCTCGTACTCTTGGTAGTTGCTCTGCCACTTGAGTTCCTCATACAAATCGTGGAAACATTTGTTTCCGTTCCGGGGATTGGCGATATTCATTATTACCGGAACAAAAGCAGAATGATTAAAGTTGGCCAACTGCGCTTCTAAATTCGGTTTATCGAAATCATAAACGTTCCAGTAGCCACGTTTGGCACTAAGGAACATTTGGCACACAGAAGTGGTGAAATCGTATTCGGTGTAGCGTATGGGATACCACCGTGAACGGCCCTTGAACGACGAAAGCATGGAAAGCGAATTGTAGGTGCCATAGAGTTTTAGACCCAAAGCCATTCGAATGAGCTTATCAATGTTCGTGGGTTCAAGGTAGTGCATCACATCCTGGCGTGGGTTGTTGACAAAACTTCGTAGCGTCAGAAGATACTCGTTGAGTTTGTACGAATGGAAAATGTAGTCTCGTGTCAAGTCTTCAGCGGAGTTTCGAATGATAAAGATGAACGGTCCCACCATCAATTGGCCCTTGCGGATTTCCACACGCAAACGAGGACCTAGTGCTGGTTTGCCAGTGACCTTGATTTGGATAGACGAAGTGAAGTCGAGAACCACCTTCCCTACCACAGTACTCATAACGTCAGGATGAGCCTTGTTCATACCAGCGTATATTCTGGTCAAGCAGTAGTCTTCCAAAAAAGACTCATTTAGGTAACGCACTCTATCGTACGGTTCTAAACCTGTAGCGTCCATATGAAAATTGTCAAGAATTGTCTCCACTATGCTGTTCAAATACCTTTGTAGAGCCAATTCGTCTCTCATTATGAGTACCTGCGACAGCTCTTCGTGGGAAATGGTAATTCCAGGGAATCCCATGTCTTCGATGTGGGCATAGAACTTTGTGTAAAGTTGGTGTTGAATTTGCAGTAGCTTGCGTTCTCGTGCTCCCACCATAAGATGAAAAGAACGATCAAACAAGCACATATCGCTCACAAAACGTTCGAAATCGTCTATATTGGTCGAATCGGAGCGGTCTGCGTTCTTGAGAAACCGTCGGAGTCCGAGCCCAAACGAGCATCCCAAAATCAAATTCGTTACCAACGCTTGTTTTTGCAAGGACGATGTCGATTCAAGGTCCCACATGGGCCGGGGACTGCTTTCGTGGAGTAGCAAGAGCGGCACAAGGTTGTTTTCGTTTAAAGTATGCTTCTTGACGATGGTTCGAAATCGTTGGAATTGTAGGTGTGGGTCCTGGGATGCCGAACAGTTGTACTTTGCTATATCTTCCTCAATCTGCCGTCGTTTCCTCTCGATTTCCATGACTTCATGGTAATAACTCAAGCGCCGTTCACTTTCGAGACGATAGCCGTTTTTAATCGTTTTGCAATATGTGTCGTAAAGAACCTTCCAAACCAGTTCATGGCGTAGTTTTTCTTGAAAGCCTGAGCTAGTAGCCCTTAGATTGCACACATCAGCCACAGAAAGGTATAGCACGACTCCTTGCCATATATCGAGCGGCAAGTCCTGGAGCATCGACTTGCAATCAACCTGGAATGAAATTCGCGACTTTAAAAAATCTCTTTGTGGGGACCGATGGGGAAACGAAAATCAGGCGGTGGCAGCCACGATAAGTCTAAAAGGTTCAGGGCCGGCGGGTTTATAGATCCTGGTACCAGTGGGATCTTTGCTACATGCAATCGTGGCCGGGAACAACAGTGTAGGAAGGAATTGATGAATCTCTTTGCGGAGAAGGCCGAGCAGTATTATGATGAAACTGAATTAAACGACGATTCCGACGAGGAAAATGAAGAAAATCTCTCGATAGAAGACAAGATCAGGCGGGAAGTACAGGAAATTCAGGATAAAAAGGATACTCGTAGCGAACTCCTCAAGCCTATTGACTTGGATTGTGAGTGCTTGGTGTTCATCAAGACACGAAAACCCATAACTCCCGAGACTTTTGTGGAGCGCTTGTGCCAAGAATGCAAAGAATCGCAAGCCAAAACTACCAGGTACACACAAAGACTCACACCTATAACTTTTTCTGCATCTTCAACTATTGAAGAAATCAAAAAGTTGGCAAGAAGAGTGTTGGAACCTCATTTCCACCAAAAAGAAAACCAGAAACCTTACAAATATGCAATTCAAGTAACCAGACGCAATTTCAATGCGGTTCCCAAGGATGATATTATTCGGGCTATTGCTGAATGTGTAGGCAGAGACCATGGACACCGGGTGGACTTGAAGCAGTATGACAAATTGATCTTGGTAGAATGCTACAAGAGCAATGTGGGCATGAGTGTAGTCAATGATTACTTGACACACGAGAAGTTCAATCTCCAGCAGATCTTTGAGAAGGGAATGGAGAAGGAAGAGAAGGAAGAGAAAGAGCAGAAGGAAGAGAAAGAGCAGAAAGAAGTGAAGGATGAGAAAGAAGTGAAGGAAGAGTAGTATAACTAACCGAAAAGACCCAAAAGTCAAAAATTCATCATTAATACTCATTGAACGACCACTGCACACATTTCCACTATCCTCATTGGCGCCTTCCATGCAAGCCAATCTGATTCAGCTGTAGGAAGGAGACCCATTTTGTAAAACTTGTAGAGTCCAACCGACATTGCGGCGATCTGACAAATCACGAATGCAACTTTCGCAAGTATTATGTTAGAAGCATTCTTTTCTGTCCAGAGATTGGTGAATGCTGCGTTTGTTTCTGTGAATATAGCCTTCACCGGGTTCCAAAAAAGCGAGAAAGTCATCATTATGGGGATGATTTGCAACGAATTACCCGTCATATAGCTCATAAACAAGTTCATTGGAATGCCTTTGGCAGGTGCAACTGCAATCTCCCATGCTTTTTTCATTTTAAGATCATCAACTTGAGCTGCCGACTGTTTCTTCGGCCCGATTGGAGCCACCTTCTTTTTGGACGCAGTGTCCACAAACCCAGGAGGAAGCGAAAGTGGCTTTTTACATGCCTTGGGCGACAAAACGTCGGGGTTTGATATTTCGCTGTGCATGATTTACGCACCTGTCAATGCAATGCAAGCTGTCAATGCAAGTGGTAACGCCCCAATAATGCAATGCAAGTCAAATAGAATCTCGGCTGTATGCAGTATTGGAGTTTTTATCTTTTTCTGACTCACCTAGATGGCCTTCGTATATGATTTTATGGTAGTGATTTGTGAACTTTAGCTATATCACAAAGTCCATAAAAGAGAGACAGACCCCTTTTTCATTCCATTATTTTTAGATATTCGGATTATGTAATCAAAAGACGGTATTCTGCAGCTTATCGATACCGCTCCGCATACTCAATCTGATGAATTCCACCACAAAGTTTCAGCAAAATGCATTGCGAAACATCATCGGGCTCTCCATAGTTCTCTCCATGGGCTTTCTCCTCATCATCCTTGCCGGAATCTATGGCAATTGGTTCCCCATCATCATTGGCATCATCTTTGCGGTGGCACATCTTCCTGTAGCGATCACACGGACTTTGACAGAAAATGGCGATTATGACTTCAATTTTGAGCCTTCACAGTCTTCGGTAGGCAACATGTGGAAAGAGATAGGGCAATTCTTATCGGCACTGTTGGTGGTGTCTGGTTTCTACTTGCCGGTTTTATTGCATCATTCGCATATTTTAACGAGAGCAGCAATGGTGTTGACGATAATTGGAGGTGGTTTGATATATGGAACCGTGTACACTTTCAGCCTGTACTTTGAAGAGCCGCAAGAAGACGATGATTTGCCTGACCTTGGAGGTGGTGTCATCTAGATACATAGCCCATTGTCCATACTGATAAATACGCACTCCTTGCGCAGCGTGCGTACATCCACGTCCGCTTCTTCTCACCACTTCTTCTCCGCGATTTACAAGTACCAGCCTTGTGTTTTGACCATGACTGTTGGAGCCACCGATATAGCTGCGGCCGAGGAGGAAATTGTTCAGGAACACCAGCTCCGTGAGAAGATCATAAATGAGGAGTTTAAGATATGGAAAAAGACCGTGCCGCTTCTTTACGATACCATCCATTCTCAAGCCCTTGACTTTCCAAGTCTTTCAATTGCTTGGCTTCCGGATTATACAGTGTCAGACAACAAGAATTTCATTACTGTCAAGTTTTTGTATGGCACAAACACGTCACAACATTCCCAGGACTACTTGAAGCTCGGGTCGTTGCAGCTTCCGTCGACACTCGCTCCGGATTTTGCCAGCTTCAACCCAAACGCACAGTCCATACCCATTCCGGTGGGAGATAGCACCACTGACTTCAAAGCTGTCTCGAGCTGGAAACATAATGGTGAAATCAACAAAATTCGTCTCAGTCCCGATGCTTCGAGTGCGATTACTTTTGACAACTCAGGCGATGTCCATCTTTACGACCTTTCAGCCGTCAACAAACCGCCCACGAGCTTCGTGTACCACAAACAGGAAGGTTATGCTTTGGAATGGGTTCTGAACGACCGGTTTCTTTCCGGTGCAAACGACAGTCAAATTGTGCTTTGGGATGTCTCCAAACCTCTGACCCCACTTCAGGCATTCAAGTCTCACACAGCGGTAATCAACGACCTTTCTCATAGTGTTCCGTCGCAGCATTTGTTCGGGTCGGTTGCAGACGACTATTGGACCCATATTCACGATTTGCGAAGCTCGGTCAACGACGGTCCAGCCATCAAGACACAGACTTCACACGTGCAAAACGCTATCTCCTTCCATCCTCAGATCGCTACTTTGTATGCTGTGGCTGGAAAAGACAAAGTGGTCAATGTCTACGATTTGCGAAACCCAAACGAGCCGTTCCGCAAGCTCTTTGGCCACACTGAGTCCGTTGCTGGTGTACAATGGAATCTGGATTCTGAGCCTGAATTGTTGACTTCGTGGGGCTACGACCGTCGAGTCATCACGTGGAATTTGGCTGCGTTGAACGAGGACTTTAGTTATCCTGACAGCGAGGAAGGAGGCAGAAAGAGGGCGGCCAAGAGTGCTGATCCCTGCTTATACTTCATCCACGGCGGTCATACTGGCCGCGTAAACGATGTAAGTATCCATCCAAAGATCCCCAGCCTATACGCTACATGCGGAGACGATTCACTTCTAGAGGTCTACAGAACGAAGACTGTGCGAGAAGATACCGATAATGAAGAAGAAGCTGAAAAGGAAGATAACGATAATGATGAGAAGAAGGATGTGGAAATGGAGGAAAATGATCAGTGATTAGCAATGAAAATAGATGCCAAGTAGATTAGATGACAAAGATAATGTGTCCCGGAAATATGGTGAAGTGGTTGCATATACGCCAAGAACACCAACCGCATTACGAGCGGTGCGAGGTATTGTAAGCGCACATATATTTCTTGGCGTGCATCGACATTACTATTAGTGGCTGCAATCTCGGTGATTCGGGAACGAAACCGATCTTGGTCATGTTGCAAAAGGGCTAAGTCTCGCGGTAAATTCCGAAGCATCTAACTCATGAGGAAAGAGTCGAATTTGAAAATTTTATATTGATTTTTTTTTAAAATTTTTCTTGCTCCCTCAAGTACAATATGTTGCTTCAGGTCCCTTGAATATCGAGATTTTCATACAGAGGGTTCCTCAGGCTATTCTATGCTCCTCCTTCCTCTCTCAATTCGACGTGCAGAATGCATTAAATGAGCCGCATGAAGGTGCATTGATCAAACTGATAATTTTGATCTTGATGTACACGACGATGGACCACAAGCCGTGTCAGCCGTGTCAGCCGTGTCAGTATCGTGAAAATTGGGCATGATGCTATGTATATTCGGTTTAACAGATGGATAAGTTAAAAAAACTGTGTTTTCTCAGTCTTCAAGTCATAACTAGAAATCGTAATATGCTGCTTTCTGGGCGGACTTAGCAATTCTTTTTCTCGGTAAATTTTTGACAAATTCTTGCATGCGTCCCTTCCGGGTATAAAAAAGAGTCTTTTATTAGCACATATGGTAATTTCCAATGTCACAGTCTGCTGAGCATCGGCTATCCCAGGACGATGTTGAGAAGCAGGAACGCTTAGAACATACCGATGATGTTTCCAGTGAAGATATAGAAAAGGTGCTTCCTCAATCTCGAGGAGTGGCCCATATTGAAGCCATACGGGATACCATGCTCAATGTCAGCAGCGGAAAAAAAGTGAAAGTTTTATTGTGTGCTTCAATCTTGGTCTGTGCCTGGGTTCTGGTGCTTGATTCGTCCACTACTTCTTCCTATGAACCATTTGCTACTTCGTCCTTTGGCAAGCATTCTATGATTGGTACGGTCACAATAGCAAAAACAATCATTGCTTCAGTTTGTCGTCCTATAATTGCAAAAATTGCAGATCTCACTTCTCGTCCACACACCTACATTTTGGTGGTGACTTTGTATACCGTTGGATATGTTATAAGTTCTGCTGCTCAAGACATTACTGCATTTTCAGCTGGCCAAGTTTTGGCTGGTATCGGTTTCGCAGGAATTGACCTTATAAATACTCTTATTGTTGCTGATTTGACGCCTTTAAAATGGAGAGGTTTATTGATTTCCTTCTTGGCCACACCCTATCTTATTAACGTCTGGTTCGCTGGTCTTATATCTGATGCAATTGTGAAGAGAAATTGGCGGTGGGGTTACGGGATGTTCGCTATAATGATTCCAGTGGTTATTTTTCCTGCCATTGGCGTTCTCTTGTGGCTTGACCGTCGTGCTCAGAAGCACAAGAAGCTCGCTTTGGCGACCAGTAAACTCAAGCAAGAAATTGTTCCAATAGCCAAGAAAAAGTGGGTGAACATTGTCTGGAGTGCAATAGTTGAAATAGATCTTTTGGGCTTGTTACTCCTTGGCTTCGGCTTTTCTCTTTTATTGTTACCTTTTTCACTTGCTTCTGGTGCCTCCAAAGGCTGGAAAAACCCCAGTTTAATTGCCATGATGATAGTTGGAGGGCTCCTTTTGATAGCATATGGAGTTTATGAGGTGTACTATGCTCCCATCCCATCAATGCCCCGAAGGGTGTTGTTCAACAGAACATTTCTTATGTCTGTTTGCATCGATGTGGTATACTTGCTCGCTGGAAATATTGGAGACCTCTATTTGTCGTCGTACGTTTATGTCGTTACAAACTTATCGACAAGAGACTGGACATACTTCAACAACACATTGACTATGGGGTTGTGTGGTTTTGGAGTGGTGGCAGGAGTCATAATGAGAATCACTCACAGGTACAAGTACATGCAAGTTACCGGGCTTGCGATCAAAATTATTGGGTACGGACTAATTATTCGTCCAAAGGGAACAGTGCCAAACCTTGCTTCCTTGGTCATGAACAGACTCCTTATAGGATGTGGTGGTGCCTTGAGTGTGGTAGCAAGTCAAATTGCAGCCCAGGCTTCGGTGGCTCACCAGGACCTTTCGCTCGCCATGTCCCTTTTGTCTTTATGGTCAAACATGGGAGGAGCCGTGGGTGCTGCAATTGCCACAGCTGTATGGCAAAGAGATTTGCCTGGTTACCTCAATGATTTCTTACCGGCAGATTCGACAAATTTGGCTCCTACTTTGTTTGGGTCTTTTGCAGCCATTAAGGCATACCCTGAACTGTCGCCTATTCGGCAAGCGGGAATCAAATCCTACTCTTATGCTACACATGATTTCTTTATCATTGCTCTCAGTTTGAGTTTCATACCTTTAATCTGTGCTTGCTTCCAAACAAACTTCTTCTTGGGGAACACCTTGAATGCAGTTGACGTCGAATCAGAAATGGCAGAAAAGGAGCTTGCTGAAGCTGACGAGCCAAAAACGAGACTTGACAAGTTGGCAGCATTCTTTAATAAGAAAATGGTTTGAGACTAGTTGGCAGGGTTGTAGGTAATCAGTTTCTTATTTCTTGAAAAAAGTGGATTTTTTAAAATATGTAATTTGGAGGAAAGCTTAAAATTGAACAGAAATGAGGAAACTGAATAATAAATAGACAATGACTTAAAACGGTAGTTTTTACAGCCACTTCTCTTTTTTTCTTGTATCAGCCAAATACCTCAGTCCTACATCTTGCAGCTCATTATAATTTTGGTGCGAATTATTCATATTCAACTTGTTTTTACTTTGTATATAGTGCCTTTCATAAATCATGACTGAGGAGTCTAAGAAACCAGCCCCAAAACGAAAAGAGGAAGATGACTCGGACGACATAGCTAAACAGTATAAAAGGTTCACGAGTGCCGCAAAATTTAATTTGAATAGTGAGGAAGTCTACTGCATTTGCCGACGACCAGATCATGGAGGTGAATTGATGATTTCTTGCGATGGATGTGAAGAGTGGTTTCACTTTCGTTGCATGAAGTTGGATCCTGAGCTTTCCCGGCTTATCGCCCGTTTTTTCTGCAAATTCTGTGAGTGGAAAGGTGTTGGAGAAACAAGATGGAAACGAAGATGCCGATTAAAGGGATGTTTGGAGCCCGTCAGGCCAGAAAAGAACTCGAAATATTGCAGCGACGAACACGGTGTACAATTCATGAGACAGCTTTTGATGAGTAGCTCCAAATCTGCTACCCAATCCGATATCAAAGCACTACTCGATGCAGTGGAAAACGTCGACCAATTTCATACTTTGGGAACTCAATTCCCAGAGCTTCCCGAAGTTAAAGTCTACCACGAGAGAGGTGACAACTTATCACAGTTCCCAGAAAATGTGCAAGACGAGTTGAAACAACTTCAAGGAAAACTTAATAGGGTGACAGAGGGCATAGAAAGCTGCAATGTTAGATTGGCTTTTTTGGCCAAGCTCAAAGAAAAGCACAAAATTATAAACTCGAAGGTTATGGAAGCGAGCGGCAGCGGTGGAAAGCGCAAGAAGTACGAGTTATGTCTTTTCGATAAGAATGTCAAGTCCGGCATCGAGACTTCTGGAGAACAAATCCACAAGTTGATTGACTCGTCAGATATTTATGCCGATTTCGAAGAAGAAATAGATGCCATTGTACAGAAGTACAAGCTGCGAGAGCAAGATGAACTGGAGGATGTTTGGTACAATAATCACTTGTGTGTTGAAGACAAAAGACGATGTCCTCGCCACAACGGATGGTTCAACTTGGTCCAGGATGGAGTTTTGAGGGAGGCCGACATGTTTGCGATACAGAAAAGCAACTTGGAGAATGAAGTTCTGACAGTGTTACGAAACTACAGCATGACGATATACGAAGATACAAAGTGAATATCACTGACAAGTGAAGATTACGATACTATACAACACATAATTTGCTGTTTACTTACGCTTCAAACCATTGATCGTAGCAACGATCTTCCTAGTGTGATGGTATCTTCTAAACTCCATCAAGTAAATTCCTTGCCATGTTCCCACGGCCAATCTTCCATTGGAGATTGGAACCGTAAGGCTGACCGAAGTGAGAGTAGATTTGATGTGACCCGGCATATCGTCGCTACCTTCGTCTGCGTGAATGTAGAAGTCGCCCTCTGGAGCCACTCTGTCCAACGCTTTATCCATATCCTCTCTTACATCGGGATCACAATTTTCGTTCAATGTCAAACCAGCACTAGTGTGTTGCAAGAACAAGTTCAATTGACCTATTTCATAATCTTTGATCTGAGGAACCTTCTGAATCACCTCGTCTGTGATCAAGTAGCACCCCTTGGATCTGGGAGTCAAACTGAATTTTACTTGGTCCCAACCTGTAGACATGATGAAATCTGGTGAAAAATCGCTATCTTCGTTGCTGCGCTGCATGCGTGTTCCTGCAGATTGGGTGCTATCGGAGCAAATTCACTTTAAATTAAGAAAGACTTTTAAAATGAAACATAGATAACGCTTATACTTCTAAGGTTAATTGAAAAAGCTGTGATGCTTTACCAAGAAAAATGTACTCAATGATACTGGAATTCAAGTACCTCTTTCACAACCAAAAAATATGAACCATTTTGTGCGCGCGAAACTAAACCGTTTTAATTGTCTCTTTACACTGTGCTACGTTGTATACACAAGGACATGCGCAAACCTCCCCTCGATCCTTTCGAACAATACGAACATGACCGTGAGGTTAATTTACAGCGTATGCGCCGCGAAAAGCGTCTAAATGTTGTTCGAAAATCTTCAAAATTCACACCTGTTACCCCACGTACGAAACGTCCTCGTCGAATACCATTGGCAGACAAGACTAACGAAACCAACTCGAATCCAGATGTAGAAACCAATGTCAAAAAAGCGATTATGAACTTTCATAGGAGTCTGAAGCGTGCACAGCAACCTGAGAATTCGGTTTCGTTGCTTGATTTGGTAAAACAATCAAGATCTAAATTCAAAGTGTCGAAGGAAAGGCTACCGACTTTTCGAAGTTATGATGAAATATCAAGGGCCTTGACGTCCCATACACCAACCAACAAATTGTCTTCGCAATTGAAGAAGATGTTCCAAGATTATGTTGGTTGGTTCGCCGATAATCGCTTTGAATTCGTGCTATCGCAACCACCACCCGCCATAGATTTAGAAGGCACCACTTCCAATACTTCAGACCATCAGAAACCTTTGGATCTTGAGAACCACTCAAAGAAATTGCAGAGCCCTAACCCACCCTCCTTATTGCAACTGCTTCGAAAGAAGAGGTACGAACCTAAACATCTCCTGAAACAGCCTAAAAGTTTACCAACTGCAACTCATAGGCTCGAGAGTTTCAACAACATCGGCCAATTTTTAATATCTGCGACTGTTTGTCATTTAGAATCCTCGCATACAAATACGGTTCTTTTAGCTGCACCTTCGCTGACTATCGACTTACAAGTTGGTGTGTTAGTGGCTTTGCCAAGGTACCCCGACAGCTCAGTAATGCTTTCTGAGTCCATTGTTGACTTTTATACCACTTGGCATGTGTATAGTAAATAAAACCTACCATAAACGAATTACAAGAATGCAAAATAATGCAAAGATACGTAAAAGCCATGATAAAAGGGTTCAAAGCTGTAACTACTTGAATAACTGATTCTAACTCGAAAGGCGTATTCCCATAGCCCATATTACTGTCCTACTCCCTTGACTCTCTTTCACTAGAATTGATTTAATTTTTTTGCACCCATAGTTACGTATGTACTACTGATCCTCTCACTGACTCTCCTTGATCCACATTCTAAAGTCTTCACCTGGGTGTTCATTTCCAGTCACAAAATAAGGTACAAACTTGCACACAACTCCCGATATAGTCGTCAGTAAGCTGATATATTTTGTGTCTCGAATCGTTTCCAACTTTTCAGTAAACTCTTGCCCTCTCTTAATATGCAACTGACTCAAGGAAACGTCTCCTTGTACCCCAGACTTCTGTAAAGCATACACAAAAGGTCCTCTCTGTACTGCCAAATGGCCCCTATTGGCTTCTACCTTGTCGTCAGGTACTATCACTTCAATCTTAAGATCAAATTCAAGATCGATAACTTCG
Source organism: Naganishia cerealis (assembly GCA_030039265.1). Lineage (NCBI taxonomy): Eukaryota > Fungi > Basidiomycota > Tremellomycetes > Filobasidiales > Filobasidiaceae > Naganishia > Naganishia cerealis. The sequence continues at coordinate 23,998 of JASBWR010000033.1, read as the reverse complement.
TCCCATACTTTAGGAGCGAAATGCAAGTATCCATTACGCTCTGTAAAGCTCGTGTTAGAACATTTGAAGTGATTTGGAGCTCTAACTGCAAGACTGATTGGCTTCGAAGTCTTTAAAGAGATCTTAAACCTTCCCTTTTGGGGATACTCGCTCTCAAGTTTCATGTTGATATGGTCGTTCTTGATTTCGGCACCAATGTAAAGGTGGACAGCTACTGAGTCACTTGACAACAGGTAAGCATACTTTTCCAAGCTGTTGAGCAATCTGGCGACGTTGGGTGGGCAGCAACTCACACTGAACCAACTCAGTCTCTTTAAGCCTCTTTCTCCAATAATTGGCTGGTCATAGAAATAAGACTCTCCGTTAATACTCACACCTCCCAAAACGTCGTTGTAAAGAGCCCTTTCCATCACCAAAGCCACTTCCCGATCCAAGTGGTCCAAAAGCATCTTTTCACACAAAAAGACCAACCCAATAGAAGCACACGTTTCCGAGTACCCGTCCCATCTCAAATCATGGTCCTCCCCAAAACCCTCCCACCTAGCTATAGCACCGATACCTCCATGAATGTAGAACTTCTTGTCGATCATATTCCTGAAGAGTCTTTTGACAGAATTTCTTAGTCCATCGTCATTTTTGAGCGAAGCCACCGCTTGTACAGCCGTCAAAAAGTACACTTGTCTTACGGCATGTCCCTTGACTTCGTGAGCTTCTCTCACAGGTACATCAGCTTGCAAGTACCAGTAGCTTCTAGGAGCCGGCCAATGCGAGTCATAATGAACCCCAGGAAGATGGTCATAATCTCCTCTAGGTCTGTAGGTATCTGGATCCAAGCCTCTTGCTCTCACCTCGTCATCGTAAAACTTTCCATTTTGGTATCCTCTTTGTTCGATGAAATAGTCTAAGAGTTTTTTGTATCTTGGCTCGGGAACAATTTTAGTGAGCTTAACAAGAGCTAATTCAATTTCCTGGTGTCCTGGATACCCGTGCAATTTACCACTTTCGTCACCAAAAGTCTCACAAATGAGGTCCAAGTACCTGCAAAGGCATTCAATCAATACCTTGGAACCAGTAGCTTCATAGTATGCCACTGCTGCCTCAATTAGATGGCCGCAACAGTAGAGTTCATGTTCTTCAGCAACGTTTTTGAATCTCTCGGTTGGCTTAACTTGAGTAAAGTAAGAGTTGAGATAGCCATCTGGCTGCTGTGCCTTGAGTATCATTCTCGTAATGTCATCCATCCACGACTTATATTGCAAGTTGCGTGCATCACCTTCCTCAGTATACTTTAATGCAAAGCAAACGGCCTCCATAAACTTGGCAATATCCGAGTCCCAGAAAATATGGGGCTTGATTCCCTCTTTCCAATTGAAGTCAAAGAAGTCCCAGCGTCCTGTTTCATGCAATAGTTTGTACATGGAAGGAAGTGTGTTGGTGGAAACCGTTTTGATTCTTTCGCTCCAAAAGCCATCTTTGATCAACGCCGTCATTTTTGGTGAAGTTAAATATATTTGGGCAGTATGCCCTTATATAGTCCCCCTCTGTTCTCCACCACTTCTCGATTGAGTTCTGATTCCGAAATCGCTTCTCCTCCTTTGCAACCGGATTCCGCATTGGGTTTTCCGATCATACATATGCAAGATCTTTTAAGGCTGCAGATCCGGTTTCCTAAAATGGATTCCGAGAATTGTGGGGTACGTCCCACGGAGAATCCCACCTGATGCGGCTGCAAACTCCCACAATGCTATGCTATAAATGGACAGTCTTTCCGATGTTTTTCTCCAATACAATGTCTTCAATGAATGAAAAGATCGAGGTGAACCACGTGGAACAGGAAGAAGACGGTAACTCTCAGATGTCTTCCACGGCCAGGGAAAATACGATATTGCACGATGCTAGGAAGGCTACCGAAGAAGAGCATGCTTTGCTGGCAAAACAAGCTCTTAAAGACTACAAACCTGCCATTTTTTGGTCCATGGTTATGAGTGGAACTATTTTGATGGAAGCTTACGACAGTATTCTTATTCTGTCTCTCTTCGCTTATCCATCTTTCCAAAAAAGGTACGGGAAAGAGATCTCTCCCGGAAGCTATCAGATCACTGGTCCCTGGCAGAGTGCTTTGGGTTGTGGCAGTAGTATTGGAATAATCATTGCTTTGGCATTCAATGGAGTTTTGGTTGAGAAATATGGACACAGAAAAATCATCATTGTTAGCTTGTTCTTCATGGCAGCGTTCATTTTCGTCACTGTATTTGCCAAAAATGTTGAGATGCTTTTTGTTGGCCAAATTCTCAACGGCTTTCCCTGGGGTTTCTTTTCCGTCATCGGGTTGATTTATGCTTCCGAAGTTGCCCCATTGCCTCTTCGTGGCTTCTTATCGGCGTACGTTATGATGTGCTGGGCTACTGGTCAACTTATTGCTGCAGGGGTGTTGAAAGCTATGCTTAACGACACTACTCAATGGGCTTATAGGTTGCCTTTTGCTATACAATGGGTATGGATACCTCCCATTTTTGTCTTGACTTTACTTTCTCCTGATTCACCGTATTGGCTCGTTCGTAAAGGACGGGTAGAAGAAGCGGAGAAGTCATTGAAGAGACTTTCATCGAAGTCTATTCATCCAAATATCAAGCGGAAGTTGAAACTTTTAATTCACACCAATGAATTGGAAATGAAACAAGCGTCCGAGTTCGATGACCGCTTCAAAGGTTGGAAATCTTATGTCGAGTGTTTCAAGGGCCCCAACAGAAGGAGAACAGAAATCGCTTGTATGTCCATTGCAGGGCAAGTTTTGGGAGGTAACAACTTTGCTTACTCTCCTTCTTACTTTTTCTCCCAGGTGGGATTGAATAGCACACAAACGTACAACTTGAACTTAGGTATCACTGGACTTGCGTGGGTTGGTACTTTCGTTTCGTGGTTCATTGCTGGAAAAGTGGGCAGAAGAAAGATTTACATTACTGGTATTTTCTTTATGACCCTCTTTCTATTACTTATTGGGGTCTTACAGACTCCAGCAGACAATAACCCACTGGTAGCATGGGCACAAGTCGGTTGCACCTTTGCATGGGTTGTATCGTTTGTTTTGACTCTTGCACCCTTAGCGTACACCATTACGAGTGAGGTTTCAAGTACCAGATTAAGATCCCAGTCGATTGCCATTGGAAGAAACGCCTACAATCTCTGTCAGTTAACTGCTCAGGTGGTAGAGCCGTACTTCATCAATCCTGGTAATTTGGGATTGAAAGGAAGAACAGGTTTCATTTGGTTCGGAACCAGTTTTCTTACTCTCATATGGGCAATTTTCCGGCTACCAGAAACCAAAGACCGCACCTACGAGGAGTTGGATATTCTTTTTGAAAGAAAAGTGCCACTTACCAAGTTTGCTAGTTATAAACTTGATATTAATGATGAAAATGAAATAGTGCTGGAAATTAAATAATTACGTATGATCGGCTGCAAATAAAATATTGGTTTTAATCCGTTTCGGTTTTTCCTGATTTGCGTATTAGTAATAACTGGATGTGATACAATACAACGGCCAAGGCTGTGTACGTGCCGCACACCCGGGAGCACGTAGAGGGCTGTAATATATTTTACCCCACATTTTCTCACCGAAATAAATCTCGTTTCGGAATCTCAATAGAGAAGTCCGATAAATGGGGAACGCAAGCAATAGCTGGAAATGCCTAAATTTGAAAAACTACAACCATGCAAAACGTACCAAAAGGGCCAGATACTCACGCCCATGTGACAAATGTGCTCAAACAAAGGTTAAATGTGATACTCAGCTCCCTTGTTCGAGGTGTGTGAAAAGGAACATTCCTTGTACCCTCAGTAGGTTCGAAAGTAAACCGGAAACGATCACTAAGGATTCAAATTTGAGTATCGCGGAACTTAGAGTTGTAAAGCTGCGGAAAACTCTCGGAAACACCATCGCTATAGGACGATTGATACCTTTTCTTCACATTTACAAGTCGTACTATTACGGAAATTGGCCCATTATTCCCGTGAAGTCACTTTTACGGAGAGCGTTTTTGATAGCAAGTGACCCTATTGAAGCTACAACTGAAAACATACTATGCTACTCTCTTCTATGTGCAGTTGCTGCCGCTGTTTCGAATCAGCTCACCTTCTTGAACTCCGAGAATCCTATAAACTTTAAACTCAATGGAGTAGATCCTGCCGTGTTCGCTGATGAGGCCATTAGAATAAGAAACATGATAAATTTTAGGGCATTACAGACAATGGACAATGTCCTTATCTCGTTTCTGTTGTACATTTACTACGTTAATATTCGAGGTGGAATGTCCTGTGGTCTCATGTACATGAAGGAAGCTATAAACTTTACCCAATTGATGAAGCTACATGATCCAAAAGTATACAAATCAAAATCGCCTCGTGAAATCCACATCTTGACAAAATTTTACTACATGCTCCTCATATCTGAAAGATACATGTGTATCGAGGAAAATCTTCCTGTTTGCTTGGAACACTCAATCCCACTCCCAGTCGCCGAAGATGATGACGATCCTGTTCGGATGAGAGGCTTCATTGAACTTGTCAAAAGTTTTGCAGCCCCAAATAGAAGCTTCTTTGATACTCTAGTGAATTACTATTCTAACGGGAACATCTCCCACAGCTCTTGGGTTCCAAAACGTCCGTGGATAGTACAAGTTCAAGAAAATTTAAACAGTATAGAGTTCGCTCACGCCTCAGGACAAACGCAGTACATGAATGTGATGTCGTCCAAGCACTGGATGCGTTCATTGGTATGGAATATTAGTTTGCGGTCTCATATTTTACTGGAGTGCTCTGAACATGGTTCGCTTACGTTTGCGTATCCCGTTTGCATAGCTAGTGATTTCTTAAACGATACAAAAGATTGCTCAGACTTTGCATTTGAATCGAACGGACCGGGCTTATGCGTGAAAATCTTGGAAATTGCCAACGGAGTAGCAGACTCTATCAACCAGACAAACAATATTGCATATATTCCAATTCTTCAAGCAATATTTGACCTTGTCTCAAAATACAGAAATGACATTGCCATGCCCCAAAACATATACACTAAGGTCCAGAATTTTCTCTTATTGAAATCTCGTTACACAACGAAGGCGCTCAACTTGGGCAATGACGAAGAGCTTCGAAGCGCCTTTAGCATGAAATGCAGCAATGACACTCGACTACCTACACTTAGTATGTCGCCGGAGGGCCTGTTTCATGATACGAAGTACATCAAAAGTTTTGAAGAGAACAACGACCGAATAGCTGAAGAGAAAGAGCTTAAAGCCATCACATATGAGAGCGATGATGAGATACCAGGTGATAAAACTTGATGATACAAAAGTGAGCAACTTAAAAGTCACTCAAAAAATTGTTGATAATGCTAAATTTGAAAGCACTTGAGAATGAGTGTGATTGCAGATAGAATGTTTGGCGTATGGTTTCTACTACTTAACGAGTCTCGCTCTTATTGCTTTTCGACAATCAATCAGACCGGAAACGTTGGTCCTTGCTAGGTATGGCCGGAACCGAAAATTCAATTTAAATGTATTAGTCATGAATTAGCCTCCTAGCTGGCATTTGAAAAGTCTGATATCATGATCAAGAGGACCAATTTTAGTTCATTTTGATTTTTCTTGAATGTTCTTTTTTCGCAGCCATTTTCTTTTGATACGGGGGAAGGTTTATTGTGACCTTTCACCTTTTCTTTTGTCTCGAATACCACACAAGGCTGTCTTTAGCTAGATACAACCGGCAGAAAAAAAATACAAACCATTTCAGACTATATATTGGTACCATTTAGTGGCCAGGAAATTTCCTCACCATAGTTCCAATGGACCGCTTTTGTTTGTGTATACTCTTTCAATCCCTCGATGCCAAGCTCTCGGCCAAAACCCGACTGCTTCATACCTCCGAATGGCACGGCATTGCTCAATACCATGTATTGGTTGCACCAAACTGTTCCCGCCTTGAGAGCGTGAACCATTCTCATACATTGGGATGCATTCTGGGAAAAAACTCCGGCTCCTAATCCGTAGGCAGTATCGTTGGCCAACTGAACTGCTTCCTCCTCAGTCTTAAATGTCTGTACAGCAAGAACTGGTCCGAAAATTTCATCATCCACGATCTTCATTCCCTTTTTGCAATTGGTGTACACTGTTGGGGGAACGAAAAAACCGTCCTTGAATTTCTCTGGCAAATGTGCTAATGTTTGCTCTCCTCCGGTAAGGCAAACAGCTCCTTCTTCCAAGCCGTGCTGGATGTACTTTTTCACCTTTTCTTGCTGTTGCCTCGAAACCAACGGTCCCATAAAAGTGGTTTCCACGCCGGGGTCACCAATTTCAATTTCCTCTATTTTTCTTTTGAGTACTTCAAAAAACTTATCCTTGATCGTCTCTTGAACAAATAGACGTGAGCCAGCACAGCAGTCCTGCCCGTGGTTGAAAAGAATTGCCATGCAAACCCAATTGGCAGTTTGGTCAATATCAACACTGTCGAAGACTACCACTGGGGACTTTCCTCCTAGCTCTAGGGTAACCTTCTTGAGGTTACTCTTCGAAGCAGCTTCCATGATTTTTCTTCCCGTCACCGTTGATCCGGTGAAAGCAATTTTGTCAATATCCATGTGACGTGAAATTGCGTCTCCCGTAATGGCTCCAGTACCGTTGACCACGTTCAAGACTCCAGGAGGAAATTCTGCTTCAAGTGCCAACTCCGCCAACCGAAGAGCACTTAAAGGAGTTTGCTCAGCAGGCTTTATGACAACTGTATTTCCAGCAGTCAAAGCTGGAGCTACCTTCCACATGAACATTTGAATGGGATAATTCCATGGAATAATCTGGCCACATACTCCTATAGGTTCAGCTCTGGTAAAAGCTATTTTTATTCCATCTTCTTGTTCAATAGTACGCCCCTCTATCTTGTCTGCAAGTCCAGCATAGTACCGAAGACACCCGATGCTGTCCTTAATATCGACATCACGAGCCATCCAAACTGGCTTTCCATTGTCAACACTTTCAAGTTCGGCAAGAGAATCAATATTAGCCTCTATCAAATCGGCCCATTTGTTAATGAGAGAACAACGTTGAGATGGCGTGCTCTTCTTTCCCCAAGTCGTCTCAAAGGCTGTTCTGGCAGCAGTCACGGCGGCATTTACATCTTCAGCCGTAGCAGCACTAATAGTAGCCAAGTTCTCTCCTGTGGCTGGATTTGGAGTAGTCAAAACTGAGCCATTGGCTGATGGCCGAAACTCATTATTGATGAATAATCCTGTCTTGATGTCAATTTTTCTCCCTCCGTATAGTTGAATTGTTGTCGACATTCCAAGCGTGATTTCTGTTTGGATCTAGTGGCTGTCTTATTTTTATATGATTGAAACTTAAAGTTGAAGCCGCATACGGATCGGAAAATATCCGATGCTACTTCGGGAAATTACCGCCAAAGATTACAGTGTCAGCATGGTGGGTTAGCCAACGCGAGAAGCTTCAACGGTGGACTGCAAATGTTTTTGCTATTGTGTGTGCACTCTGCTTGGTTAATTAGCTACAATTGATGATTTTCACTCACTTTCGCATATTTCACGCAAGTACATAACTATGCATTTTTTTATGGACTGACCATATTTTTCAAGCTGACGGGCCCTTTGACTTGATAGACCTTTGTAGTTATAATTAAAGTAGATTCTTTTTATAATCGATAATTTCATGGTATCTGAAGTGTTTGAAGCTGGTGCACTTAATGGTTGCAAAAAAACTCTTCCATTACAAAGCAGGTTTAGAATATAGGTAATGATTTGCTAGTATTGCCATTTTTTACTGTGAATACTAAAATATGGTAACATAAGTTTCAGGCATTTGAAGAAATATGTCAACATTTTCAAAGGCGGTTTAGTTCAGCCATAGAATCTTTTGAGATTCAATGAATTATACCTGTTTGAATATCTTAGCTGAGACAAAATTCAAAGCTTCGCTGGAGACTTACTAGTCAATTTAGTCAATCTTCCATCGGCTCCCAACCTGGCCAAATGCTCGGGCTTTATATCGCTTACCGACTTACATCCCATTAGTGCCATAACAAGTCGGAACTCATCATGAAGGATGTTAAGGGCTAACGAGACTCCCTTCTCTCCATTGTAGGCCAAGCCCCAGAGTGCAATCCGACCAATCCAACAGTAGTCAGCTCCCAATGCAAGAGCCTTGAAAATATCGCTTCCACGGCGAATACCGCCATCAATATGCACGGGAATCCTTCCCTTAACTGCCTCAACAATCTCCGGCAAAGCTTCCAAGGTTGACATGGCTCCATCAAGCTGTCTTCCTCCATGGTTAGAAACGAGAATGCCGTCTGCTCCAGCGTCAACCGCCAATGCTGCGTCTTCAGCAGTGAGGATTCCTTTGAGCCAAATTTGCATGTTTGTCTTCTTCTTAAGCTGCCGAATATAATCCCAAGTGAGTGAAGCATCATATTGAGTTCTTATATCGTCGCTGACCATATTAGTACTATCAATCCATGGGTAGCATGGATATTTGAGATGCAGAGGAACGGTAAATGAGTTTCTCATTTCATTCAAACGTCTCCCGAGCCAAGGGCAATCCACACTGATAAAAAGTGCTTTGTAGCCACATTCCTCAGCATTCTTGATTATCGACATATTTGTTGGCTCATCCATTACCACACTCAACTGGTGAGCATAAGCTATACCAGAATTCTCCCCTTGCTTAGCAACATCCTTAGGCGAAGAGTTGGTCCAGCTTGAAAGAATCATGTTCACTCCCTTCTTGGCGGCAGCCCTTGAAGTTCCTAACTCGGCGTCGGGATGTGCCATACCATGGTTTGCGGAAGGTGAAATACCAAGCGGAAAAGCTACAGTTGAGCCCAAAGATGTGGTAGTTGTATCTACCGAGGTCACATCAACCATTACTCGAGGCCGAAGCTTGTATCTGTCATACGTCGCTTTGTTTTCGCCTAACGTTTGGAGGTCCATTGACCCTCCACTAATGAAATCACGAGCCATTGGAGTGAGAATTTCATTTGCAGCTTTTTCCAAGTCTGCGATACAGTGGATTTTTTCATCGTACGTGACAGCTCTATTCATATTGCCTCAACAAAAGGAAGAAGGTGGATCATATATATAGGCATAAAAGGGGCTCTTATCAGGCGGCCCTACGGTCGCGGACATTTGCCGAGTGTTGCATCGGAAAAACTCCGACTCTAATTCATATCGAAACTGGACATCTACCCCTATTGTGAAAGGCTGGGCGAGACTGTTTTGTGTACAAGGTCTGGAATAGGAACGACTTTCTGGAATCGGAACGATTTTCCGTAACCTTTAATATTATTTAGCTTCCCTCTTCTAATCCATACTACTCAATCTTGCAGCCGTGTATGCAGGTTTTTCGACGAAGATTGAAATATCTGCGACACACTCCAGCTAACCGATAGGTTCTTATGGTACAGGGAGCTGCTCCAGGACATCCACGCATACCTGCATGTCAGAGATGCCATTCAAGAAAGACAAAATGTGATTCTCAGGTTCCCTCGTGCCAAAATTGTGTCAAGGCAGGAGTGGAATGCATGCACTACGATAAGATCCTCGGAAAGCCATTGGCTAGGCGTCACATTTGGTCGTTGGAAGAGCGCATGAAAATCCTTGCCGATAAAGGACAAGTAGAGAAGCCGTCTCCCGGAACTGCTAGGCAAGAATCTCATGAACGGGACCTCGATGAAGCTGGTAGGAACCGGATTAACTCAAGAGATTCTGTACATGTTCTGCAACTGAGCATTGACCAGAGCAGTGAGGTGCAGAGTGAGGAATTGGGTCTGCTTCATGAGGGCAGCGGGGAGATGAGGACCGATATTCACCATAACCACCGTGAAAAAAGGCGCAGGCTATCTAATCAAAGTAGCTGGTCCGCTTTGCCGCTGGTGGATGATTCTTCTACTTCTTCTTTGTCCGACGATGATATGGAGGTATCAAATCCAAACTCAACAGATGCCTTTTTGATCACGACATCAACAGGTGGCGAGAGAATCCATTACAATGAAGAGTTAGCAAGCGAAATCCGACAGTATTCCACTTCGTTTGCAGACAGAGGAGCTAGCGAGACGTTCATCAAGAAAGAAAATGCGGCTATTGCCAAACTTGGACAAGATTTTCTCAAGGTTGCACGAAAGAACACCGTTCGAAATCGAGTAACCGATATCACAGCCTACAAGACTTCCATGTTGCTACGATTATCGAAAAGATATTTCGTTTGGATGAATAGTGCATATCCCGTGTTGCACGAATATGAGTTTTATGACTTGGTAAAAAGATGTCAAAAACAGCCCAAACAGGCGACAGTTCTAGAGTTTTTTCAATTGAATATGGTCTTTGCAATTGCTTTGGCGTCCTTAAGTCGGCCTCGTTTGACCACATCTGAACTCGGCCATGTTTCCAGAGCTTTCTGGAAAGCTGCCAGCAGGACGCTGAGTCGTGCCATTGGCGATGCTGAAGGGTTGAAAAAGCTACAGAACGTATTGCTCCTTTTGCAATACACATTACTAGTTCCCAAAGCGGGCAATTTATGGCAGCTCTCGGGTTCTGCAATGACTCTTGCAACCGAGATGAGCCTCTTTGCTCAGCCAAATCCAGCCCAAAATTTCGATCCATTGACATTGGACCTTCGTCGCAGGGCATTCTGGACATGTTACTGTATAGACAGGACTCTAAGTACAACTATGGGGCGACCTACCTCCATCCCAGAAGAATGGATCACCGCCAAGATGCCCGCATTGGTAGAAGACAAACTAATTAAAGCTGATGGGATATATTCAGGCCCTACGTGCTGTTTGAAGATTGCTTTAGTGCATCAGGTGCGTATTTGCCGCTTGCAATCAGAAATACATGGACGATTATATGCACCGATACCCACAAAGTGCTCTAATCAAGAGGAGGAAAAGGCTTGGACATGGCAGACCTATGACAAGCTTCGGACTTGGCGCTCTTCCTTTTTGTATCCTACGCCTCTTGTTACCAAAGAATGGACAGAGCTTCAGTTTCACATTGCAGTCGTTTTGTTATTAAGACCCTCGCCGAACAGGCCCAATCCTTCGATTGAGGAAACACATGTTGCTTTGCATTCCGCAGGAGAGTCCATGAAACTTATGAAAATAATGCATCGAGATGGGTCAGCCGTCTTCGTGTGGTTGACGGTCCAAAACTTATTTATGTGTGGTTTGACGTTCGTCAACTCTTTGAAAAAGCTAACCAAAGATCAAATGAGCGAGAGCATGTGTATTCCATTCGTTGAAATAATTTTGCAAGTCCAAGCTTGCACTTCGATACTTGAGACTCTTTCAACTTTGGAGGCAGGGGAACATGAAAAAATTCGAAATGTCTTTGAAATAGCCTCTTCGAATATTCTCCATGAACTATCGAAGCAAGCCACTAAATTGCAGGGTCTGATAGCCAAAGGAGGACACTGTGCTTGGGATCTTCTTGCCAAGTCTGACAACATCAATTTGCAAAGACCTACCGTAGTTGACGGTATTGAAATACCCATTGAGAATGATGCATCTTTTCTACATCTTACAGATTGTGACGAAACAACTAGTATATCCATAGATGAGACGCATTTTTATGAGCACGACGTCGACGCTTCCTCTAGATCTGATGCAGGGCACTCGCGTTTGGGAAGTAATCCACCAGATCCCAACCAGCATCCTGTCATTATTGAGAGACAAGGGCACGCCGAGTCACTTTTTAATGCGGCTAGTACTTCTTTGAGTCAATTGAATCTGCGAGGTACTTCGCTACATATAGCCGGCGAGACCAACCCTGAAATGTCTGCTTTAACGGCTTTTTCAGCCATAGCGTCAGAAGCAAATCCTATATCCTCTACGGACATACCAGATTGGTATGTGGGCGACTCGAGTACTGACTTAGAGAGATGGTTTCTTTATCCTATATGATCTGCATTCCACCATATTTCGCAAAAAATCGAGACTATGGAGTTCACGTTGTTCGGCGAGCTTACCATAGTCACTTTTCATCTACGGCTCAGAAATTAAATTGTTGTTAGACAAAATCAAGATTAAGATAACGCGGAAATTGTCCGATAACTTCGGCAAGGGCCGAAGACCAGGGGACAGTTCGGCAGGAATCCGAAGAAGATCCAAACCCACATGAGCTTCTATAAAGCCCGCCTACCCTGCCCATGAACGTTAGTATAATACTAATAGATCGAAAATCATATCATGACGAGGCTATTTTCAGGAATTCTTGCTGCTGTCGTTACTCCATTAGATGCCACCGGAGAAGTCGACTTGAAGGGAATCAAAAAACAGGTCGATAGACTTGTTGCTGCAGGAATTCATGGTATTGTTACTACCGGCACCACAGGTGAATTCCCTGCTCTCACACTTGATGAGCACAAGAGTGTGATCAAGGCGTATGTTGATGCAGTGGATGGCAGGCTTCCAGTGGTAGCAGGAATGGGAAGCAACAGCACTCGTGAAGCTATTGAAATGGCTCAATACTCTGAAAAGGTCGGCGCTGCTGCTTGTATGATTGTCCCACCTTTCTATGACCCTCTTACATTCAAGGCGCTTTACAAATTTTATGAGGATGTTTGTGGGTCAATTTCGATTCCAGTTATGTACTACAACTTGCCTCATGCTACCGGGGTACACCTTACGGCAGACCAATTTCGGTCCCTTTCTGAAATTGAAGGTTTCGATTTCGTGAAAGATACCTCAGGAAATGCAAAGGAATTAGCAGACCTCTTGACCAACCCACCCAGTAAACTTACTGTCTTCAATGGATGGGATACGTTTACTTTCTTAGCCATGTCCCACGGAGCCGAAGCAGGTGTTTGGGGAGTAGCTTCATTGGTTCCAAAGGAGTGTGTCGAATTTTGGAATACTTTCAGTGTCGAGAAAGACTTGGAGAAGGCTAGAGAGCAATGGAAATTCCTTTGGGAAGTCAGTAACTTTTTGGAAAGTGTCAATTATCCAGCTGGAATCAAGGCTGGTCTTGATATCATTGGTGAGTACGCGGGCACTGTACGTCCACCAACACTTCCAATCGAAAAGGAAGAGTACGACAAGCTTGCTGAGATTCTTTCCAGAAGAAAATATAAGTAGGAAGTTTCCTTTCAATAAGTCTATATGAAAATTAGGGCTTGATTTGTCTGGATAACGTAACAGAGTCTCTTAAAGACATTTGATATAAAATATATTGGACTGGTCTTGCTATCGTTCCGCTGGCTGTTTTTAGATGCTAGCTCTCGACTGGCCGCTATCATGAATATCCTCTACAGTTGAAGCGCAGGCCGGTTGAATCGTAGATCTTTTCTCATAATCGCATTCATAGGTGACTATTCTCTTCATTGCAAACCGAAGAAAGGGGCTTCCCAGCCAGATATTGTAATCTACATTAGGGCCGTGTCTGCTGTTCGGACATTTTCCGAAACTAATCGGGCAATATGCGTAATGGAGTGTCCGTTTAAAATTGCCATTTAAAGCAAGCGGCAAATAACATAGCCTCAATGGTTGCTTGAAAATATGTCTTATCTCTTCCTTTGATATCAATCTGGCAGGTGTACCTGTCAATCCTCAGTGGGCTGCAACTTTTCAAAGTAAGGTTTAGGGAAATGCAAGCAGACTTTCTCTGATCTATGGGCTTATCATTGAGGAGAATCACTCCCCTAGGTAAAAGATATACCTTGTAGGGGAGGGGTCATAGATTTTAGTGGTCAGCTTTCTGCACCCGATAAGAGGTTCAGCGTTTTCGAGTATTGTGCGACAGGCACGGCGATTTTCCGATCTCAGATAAGTTCCGCTATCTCCACTACTCCACGCACCTATCTGAATTGATACAAGATGTACAAATATGGCTCCAGAGCCGTCCTTTGCTGACTAGTTACAATGTCGCAACCAATTTCCGCCGTTGTTTCGGTCTCGTCTTTCTTGTCGAAAAAGAAAGACGAGCAGCTAAAGAAGAAACCCATTGTTTCCATTGAGCATGTCACTTATGACGATGATTTGGAGGAAAAATCAGAAGTTGTACGGGGATTGAAGTCTCGCCATATTCAATTGATTGCCCTTGGAGGTGCAATAGGTACTGGGTTATTCATTGGATCCGGCAGTGCGTTAAGTGTCTGTGGACCAGCTCCATTATTGACGTCTTATATGATCACTGCGTTCTGTGTTTGGCTAGTTATGAATCAACTTGGTGAGATGGTTATTTTTCTTCCAATATCTGGAAACGCCTCGGTATATGCGTTGACCAAAAAATATCTTAACTCCCCACTCTCGTTTACCGCCGGATGGAATTTGTTTTACGCTCAAGCTATGGTTCCACCCAGTGAGGTCACTGCTTGCGCTCTTATCATTGAGTACTGGACCGATGCAAATTCTGCAATTTTCATCTCCATTTTTGGCATAGCGACTATAGGCATGAACTTTCTACCAGTTAAGTACTACGGAGAAAGCGAGTTTTGCGTTGCTATAATCAAGATTTTGTGTATTACTGGTTTGATCATACTAGGAGTGGTTATCTTTTTTGGCGGTGGCCCTAACCAGGATGGAGTTTTGGGCTTTCATTACTGGAAACATCCCGGAGCGTTTGTCGACTACCTTGTGCCAGGAAATACAGGCAGGTTTTTGGCTACATGGACTGCAATTGTTAAGAGCGGGTTTGCTTTCGTGCTAACCCCTGAAATTCTTGCATCGTGTGCTGCTGAAGCGGAGAATCCTCGAAGGTCAATGCCAAAAGCTTTTCGTAGAGTCATTTACCGCTTGATTTTCTTTTATGTTGGAGGCGTTCTAGTTATTGGAGTGATTGTTGCGTCGAACAATTCGAGATTGATGAGTGCTATTGCCGCTGGAAAGTCGAATGCAGCTGCTTCCCCATTCGTGATTGGCATTAGCGAAGTAGGCATCAAAGTATTGCCCCATATTGTGAATGCTTGTTTCTTGACTAGCGCATACTCGGCGGGTACTAGCCAGCTTTATGCAGCTTCCAGATCTCTTCATTCTATGGCAATCAATGGTGACGCTCCCAGAATTTTTGGAAAGCTTAACAGATGGGGAGTTCCGTACTATAGTGTTGGACTTGGATCGTTGTTTATCTTCTTGTCCTATCTCAATTGTTCCAACACTAGCTCTACAGTGTTTGCTTGGTTGTCTAATATTGTCTCAATATCAGGATTTCTCAGTTGGATGTTCGTTGGTATTTGTTACTTGAGGTTCAGAAACATAATCGACTATCTTGACTTGAATGATAGAATTCCCTACAGGGTGCCGCTCATGAGGTACGGTGCATACTTCACAACAGGGTTTTTTGCCATTTTGTCACTTACCAATGGGTTTTACGTCTTTTTCCCACAAAATTGGTCTACAAGTAACTTCTTTGCTGCATATATCACTCTTCTCTTCGTTGCTGTGTTGTACGCTGGTTCGACAATATACTACAGACAATGGAGGCTAATCCCACCTGAGAATATTGAAATCATGGATCTATTGGAGAGAGTTGAAGCAGAGGAAAATGAGGCTCTTGTGTACGAGCCAAATACCATACTAGAGAAAATATGGTGGTATGCTTTTTGAAATGGAATTACTTTCTAACTATATCGCGAATAAATACATCAAACAAATCTAAAGGAGCAGAACTTCGTAGACGAAGTTCACGGGTAAATAAAGAGTGACATTTCATAGCCTTCTGTGATGAGTAATTATTTTTTAGGCTTCATCAACGCTGAAGTTTGCATTAAACCTGCTCATAGATAAGAATAACTGCAAAAAAGTGAGCTCAATTTGGCTGCAAAAAAGTGTGCAGTCTTGTGAAAATGGTTGCACCACTTTTTCTTGAGGCTCAGATTAAACGCTTCTTAGACGATGTATGCTGTCTTCCTCGTTTTAGACGTCGTTACTCTGAACACAAATTTTGTTAGTTACGACAAAAAAAGCATATGAAACAACTACGACAAAAAAAGCAAATGAAACAACTCCTCATTGCAAGTCATTATGGAAAGGACCCCAAAGCTGTCCTCAATTTCGAAAGAATGCTTAACAGCAGTAGTACCAAATATTCGTAAAGCTATCAAGATCGTAATTTATTTACGTCAGAATCACTTCTCGGCCAGCATTTTCACTCATATGGGCAAATTGACGTCTACTTGTTATGCTGACGATTCATTTATTGTCCAGGTAGGTTACGATGCTTGCGGACACATTCGACCCTGGTTACGAAAAAAGTTGTTGGTCAGCATCTCAGCAAGTATAGTACTGAAAATAAATTGAATGGTGATTTTTGCCAGCCTTGGCTTAACAAAAATAAAGCGAGTTATATGGACTCTCTCGTCTCTTCCTCCTTGACTGTGAACTGAACCTTACTCACTGGCGTCTCTTCATCGTGGGAATATGTGGTGCTGTCTCCAGGTTTCGCCTCACGCCCCATCATAATACGATACAACCGGCCAAGGGCCTGGCGTCCGTCCCACACTGGGATTACGATAATGACGTAGACTGCGAAAAAAGCCCATAAAAATGCCACCACGATCCAACCTGTGAAGAACCGCTTACTGAAGATGTACTTCGAGCCATACAAGGGCATGGGGAAGACAACAAGAAAGAACAAGATCAATACGGTGCACGCAACAGCACCTATTTTGAACTGTCTCTTGAGTATGGTCTCGTTGTTCTGGTGCTCTATCAAGACGGCTTCAGTTGCATCTTCCTGCGATAACACATGCTCCAACCCGTGCTTCTTGTCGAACTCAGTGTTATCGTCCTGCTTGATGGAGAGCCAAGTTTCCCACGCAAAGTCTGCGGGCTTCAAAAAGACGAGAATGGGAATCACGATGAGCGGACAGCCCACGGCAACGGTGTTTCCCGCGGCAAGTGCTTCGTTTGTTGAAAGAGTTGCCAACGATATATATCCTGACTGCGATACCGTGTAGCCCATCCACACAGCTAAAGCGATCATGGTAGATACCACTGTGCCCACAGAGTATGCAAACCCCGACATCTTCCTCCAGTACAAAGTGAGCACCATGGCTACGATGTTGACGTTAACAATGATCCCCGACGCAGTGGTGATGAACGAAACGTCGAACCCAGCATGTGCAAGCCCAATACCCAAGGCGACAGTAACAATGCCGAATGCTATCACCGTCGCATGTGACACCAAGACCAAGCGGCCACCTTTGGCGTCTGGGTTGACGTATGCCTTATAGACGTCGTGGGTGACCATGGCGGAAATGGCGATCGTTTCCGAAGAAAATGCAGCAGTAACCGCCATGAAAATCATGGTCAACACCATGGCCACTCCAGACCGGCCCATCAACGCCTGTGCTGCATAAGGTAGCACCAAGCCTGCGCCGATTTCCTCGGCAGACATCAAGTCTGGGAATGTGGGAAAGCTGGGATGTGTTTCTAAGCCGGCAGCAGCCAAACCCATCGTTGTGGACAAGCAGAATGGCAACGAGAACCACGCTAGCCCTCCCAAAATGTACCCTCTTACCAAATACTTGGGGTCGGCAGCAATGGCCTTTTGAAAAAGCTGTGAGTCGCAAGCTGCTGCAAAGCCAGCACCAAAAAGAACCAAGCCAAAGAGACCGCCTTGAACAGAGTTGAACGTCAACAAGCTCCCCAGAGCATTCCCGGCGATAGGCCGCCTTTCAGAAGCCTCCACCAAAAGATCCCACAAGGCACCAGGGGAGCCCACGATGTCGCTAGTTGCATAGCAGTTGAATAGAAATGCAAGCACAAGACAGTATAAAATCACGGTATGAGTCCAGTCGGTGAGGAAGGTGGCCTTGATGCCTCCCATTAAAGTGTAGATGATAACGCCAACAGGAAACAACACAATAGCTGCGTCTCTGTTCATGCCTGTGATGGCTGAAAATATTGACGATCCGTTGATCAACAAGTTGGTGGTATAGCACACCATCTGAATTACAGAGTACACAATAGAGACAATGTGTGTAGGTGCGCCGTATCTTGTTCGTACCACTTCCTGGTACGTGTGGCAGTTGGGTGCCTTTTTTTGATTTCGAGTGCCAACATACTGAAGAAGATTATCTGCACACATGCCCCGGCACCATACCAATATGCGCTTGAGATGCCGTTGGAGTAAGCAGCGGTACATGATAATAGCAAAGTGGAACCAATTGTCCACGAACTGATCACTGCTGAAGCGATCAAGCCGGTCTTGATACTGCGCTTCGCCGTCATCAACATTTCCGAGTCCTGGATTTCGTTGAAGAATACAGACAAGAGTTTGGTTACGCCCACCATTATCACGGCAAAAGCGAAACCAACTCCAACAACCATGCCATATCCAACACTTTCACCGAATATTTTAGCGTGTTCGAGCCCCATCGCGAGTATGGGTGGTATTGGCTTTCCAGGCTTTGGGGAGCATTTTATTCACTGGTGGTCATTATCGACCATACTCCGGCCACGGTATGGTAGCTAGCTGCGGCTTGCCGCTAAGATAAGGTTTATCATCTCTGAGATAAAGATTAACGTTATCTCTGTCTATCGGTTTTCCTCAAACATGTCCGATAACTCGTAATGACGCATTAGGAAATGTTTGCGACGAGCAGCCGTTTTCCTTCAATACATGCAGCATCCCATTTTGGGTAATATTGTCCCCCAAGATGACCATTGTGTGGTAACCGCTCCGATTACAAAATATTACTATTACGTTGCATTCGATATCTACTTGGCGGCATACCCCCTTGCAGCATTGATCTCGTCGATGGCAGCCCTGGTTTTGCGTGCATTCTCAAGAGCAGTGGGCATGTCCAGATGCAAGCACACGGTGAATGGAGCACCCCCAAAGTTGAGATTCATAGGCTTGTCCTCGGTGTCTACCGTTTGATCAGCGAAGCCAGCCTGTAACACCGCGTTCATGATTGTTTCCGGCGTACGTGCGCTTTTGGGACCAGCAAATATCTTGACGAGCTTACCTTCGGAATTGTAATTGAGGTCTGGGTAGAACTCTTGTATGAATTGCACACCCTCTTTCTTGGCCACTTGCTCATACCTGACACTCTTACCGGCCATCACTGGAACGCCAAACACCTTTGCTGCGTCTAACACCGCATGCATGATCTCTTCATCTCTCTCAACGTAAAAGAACAACTCGCCATGTGGCTTAATGTACAGTAATGGCATACCTTCCGCATCTAAGAATGCCTTCAAGGCTCCGACTTGGTACAACACCAAGTCGTATACGTCCTGAGGCGAGAGCGCCCATTGTCTCCGGCCAAATCCAACCTTGTCAGGTAAACCTGGATGGGCTCCAACTCGAACGCCGTGCTTTTTGGCGAGCTGGATGGTTTCCCTCATGATTCTGGGATCTCCAGCATGGCCCCCGCAAGCTATGTTGGCAGTGTCGATAAGAGGCATGAGCTCTGCATCAGGACCCATTTTCCACGGACCGAAGCCTTCTCCCATGTCACAATTGATCTCGCATCGAGGAAGAATCTGAGAGTTGTCATTTGCTTGGCCAGAGAGCGCAAACGGTGTCGCTGCGTTTGCAACTTTGTCGTAAGTCATGACCCTATCACTGCGAATTTGCACTAGAAATAGGGACGATAGGAGGGGACGGAGGTAAATACCGCGGCATATTGAGGTGAGCGCAACGTAGTTCTAGTTAGAACAATCGCATACCCCAAATAAGCCTTTCTTGGCTGCATACCGGAGCCGCATTTCTTCTCAAAATGTCAAAAGATACGACGATGATGCTGCATTCGCGCAATCGTATTGTCGGTTTAGCTATTACCAGTAATATGCGCTGCTCGCCCAGAAGTGGCAATGCCGCTGGATGTGGGGTAGATAACTCCTATAGATACGATCCGGATCTGCTGCTCGATCCGCACCAATTGCGATCATGTCACAATTCCGCACTATCAAGAGAGTCTTGGTAGCCAACAGAGGTGAGATTGCCTGTCGTATAATACGTTGTTGCAAGGAAAATGGACTCCGAAGCATTGCAATATACTCCGCCGAGGATGCTGAATCTTTACACGTACTCTCAGCTGACGAGGCTGTGCTATTGCCTGGTGTCGGCGCACAGGCATATATAGATATCGACCAGGTTGTGTCTGTCGCCATAAACCTGAATGCCGATGTTGTCGTTCCAGGTTATGGCTTTCTCTCTGAGTCCCCACAATTTGCAGCTGCTTTGGAGAAGAAAGGTATAGTGTTTGCAGGACCAACCGGAAAATCGATCGACACGTTTGGCTTGAAGCACTCGGCAAGAAGTTTAGCCGAAAGCAACGATGTGCCCGTCGTTCCCGGCTCTGGTCTCATCACGGACATAGCTGAAGCCCAACTGATTGCCAACAGAATCGGATACCCTGTCATGCTCAAGTCCACTGCTGGAGGAGGTGGTATGGGCTTGAAAGTTTGCTACAGGGAGGACGAATTGAGCGACGCATTTAAGGAAGTCGTCTCAAGAGGTGAAACTTTGTTCAATAACTCTGGAGCCTTCCTTGAGAAGTACGTAGAATGCGGTCGGCACATCGAGGTTCAAGTCTTCGGCAACGGTCAGGGCTATGTGCGTGCCTTTGGCGAACGTGAATGCTCTATCCAAAGAAGACATCAAAAGGTCATCGAAGAAGCGCCTAGCCCTTTTGTGGAAAATGGCCGCACGCTGTTGAGGAAACAACTAGTAACGTGTGCCGCTCATCTCGCCGCTTCTGTCAAGTATAAATCGGCAGGTACGGTGGAATTTCTTGTCGACGATGAGACTGGCAGCTTCTATTTCTTGGAGATGAACACTCGACTTCAGGTGGAACATGGCATAACAGAATTGGTCTACGGTGTTGACTTGGTAAAGTTGATGTTACTCCAAGCTGATTATGAAGCTAGAGGTGAGCCAGGCATGCCCAAAAGTCTCCTTGAGAAGGAGGGATCATGTGAAATTGACAGTGATGGTGTTGCTATACCTCGAGGACATGCAATCGAGTGCAGAGTGTATGCTGAAAATCCCGTCAAGAACTTTCAGCCTGCGCCGGGTGTCTTGCATTTTGTTGAATTTCCAGATGAGATCGGGAAGGAGTCTAAGTTGCGTGTTGATCATTGGATATCAACGGGAAGCAAGGTCTCGCCGTATTTTGATCCTCTATTAGCAAAGGTTATGGTATGGGCACCTCTGAGAGATAAATCCCGGTTATCGATGGTTCGGGCCTTGTCGAAGAGCCACATACACGGCCCTACTCATAACATCGACTACTTGACTGAAATTTTGAACTCCAGCAACTTTTTGACGGGTACAACACTAACTACATTCTTAACATCTGACTTTCAATATCAACCTAATTTGATCGAGTTTGTGAAGCCTGGTTCTTACACAACTATTCAAGATTATCCAGGAAGGGAAGACGTTGGCCATGGAGTTCCATTGTCTGGCCCCACCGATCCACTTTTTTTCCAGTTGGCTAATATTGTCGTAGGCAACGATCGGCGCACCGAGGGACTTGAAATCACTTTGAAAGGACCGACCATCAGGGCCCATGCGGCATTGACAATCTGTCTTGCTGGAGGAAAGTTCAAGTTCACCATAAATGGAGCGTCAGTGCCTATGTTTACTGCAATCTCTGTCCCAGCAGGCTCCGTCATCTCGGTCGGCAAAGCTCAAGGAAGTTGTGCACGGGCTTACCTAGCCATTAAGGGCGGTCTCCCAGAGGTTGCTCAATACTTGGGGTCCAAGTCATGTACCCCGACATTAAATTTGGGCGGACATCAAGGTAGGCCCATCATGGACGGAGACTGTTTATCTGTCGTTCGTCAAGTTGGCTTCAGTGACTCGGTGGAACTTGGCTTCGAACTTCCTCAAAAATGTAAGCCTGACCTTGACACCGTCGAAGATGACTTTATTTGGACGATTAGAACCACTGGAGGGCCCCACGACACAACCGATATCTGCAGCAAAGAAGGTCTAGAAATGTTCTACAATACAGTGTATACTGTTAACTTGAATTCTAACAGAGGCTGCATTCGTTTAGATGGACCAGCGAACGTTTTCTCGAGGAAGAATGGTGGCGATGGAGGAACTCACCCTAGTAACATTTTAGAGTACCCATACCCAAGCTGTGGCATCAGTATTGTCGGAAATGTGGTGTCTTTGTTTGGTGTCGATGGATCAACACTTTCTGGCTTCGTTTGCATAGCAGTACCCATTATGGCTGATTGGTGGAAGGCTGGTCAAGCGAAGGTCAAAGGCAAAATTAGATTCAAACAAGTTTCTCATAGTGAAGCAGTGGCTCTCAAGCAGCAGCAGGAGGCTTTTTTGGACGAGTTGGAATACGCCAAAAATAGCTCCGGTGATTTACCTGTGTTTCGTGAGAGCCTTCCTACGGCAGATGACACAACTACGAAGGACACTTTATTGTTTCATCGAACATCTGGCGACAAAGGTGTGCCATTTTTCATCAGGCAGGCCGGTGAAAAAATGCTCATTTTAGATTTTGGGGTTGAGCATTTCACATTGGTTAACAATGGCCGTCAAAGAGTGCTCGAAATGAAGCTCAAAGAGGAGCCTAAAGACTCTCTTTTGGCCAAAGGTTTGATTAGAATTGAGTGCTGCAGCGGTGCCATGGCGGTCATTTACGAGCCGACAATCATCTCACAAAGTTGTCTTGTTGAGATCTTGAGCCACATGGAAGGTGATATCCCACCAACAGACAGTTTGAAAATTGAAAGCACCCTTTACCGTCTTCCAATTTGTTTCGATCATTCGGCAATTGCACATTGCATGGAACGGTACATGCGTTCCCAAAGATCTCAAGCGCCATATTTGCCAGACAATACTGCGTACTTGATGAAGGCTAACTGCATCGACCTGCTAGAACAATTTAAAGCCAATGTTGTTGGCCAAACGCAAGTTGTGACAGCTGTCTCTTTCTTGTGTGCCAACACTTTGTCCGTGAATTTGGATCCTAGAACGAGGTTCAAAACCGGTAAATTCAATCCTGCTCGTACTTTCACTCCCAAAGGTGCTTTGGGATCAGGGTCAGTTGGTTACTCAATTTATTCAATTGACTCCCCCGGTGGATATCTTATCTGGGGAATGGGACTCCCAGACTTATGTTGGAACACTTTTGGTAGACTCAAAGTCAGCCATGGCAGACCATGGTTTTTCAACAATTTTGACCAGGTTGTATATTACGAGGTCGACGAGGAAGAATTGACAAAGCTCAACCGTGACTTATTGTTAGGGGATTTGGACATTCCAACAGAAAAGTCTGTACTTGACTTCAGCGAATACTCAAAGTTTTTAAGTGATATTAAAGATGAGCTTGATGATCTCAATGATAGGAAAGCAAAAGTTATGTCCAAACTTTTGGAAGAGGAGGATAGGTCTTTGGCTCAATGGGTCAAAGAATGTGAGATTGCGAAGAATTCAAATCCCACGGGTGTGGCAAAATTCTTGCAAGATCCTAGTGCCATCAAAGTGACTTGTAATATGGCTGCAAACATTTTCAAAATCAACTATAAAGCCGGTGAGATTGTTGGTGTAAGTGATACAATCATTATGCTTGAAGCAATGAAGATGGAGATTGCTGTAAAGCCTGTTGGTGGAGATGAAGATGAATCTGATGATGAAACTGAGTCTAAGGCTGCCTATACTGAGAGCTCTCGCTTTGAAGTATTGGAGGTGGCTGTCAATGAGGGAGATGTAGTATCTCCAGGAACTGTGTTAGCATTTCTTCGCTTAGTCTAAAGGGAGTAATTCTCTGTTTTAATCACTAGATAATTTTTACGAGCCTTCACTTAGAAACAAACAACTTCAGACTATATTAGAATGACCTATATTCGCAAAATATTTTGTTTTTGCGAAATATGAAAATTCTTTAAACAGTCATTGAAAGGAATAACTGAATAACGCGGAACGAGGCCAGAAAATATTGATACAGAATCAAGCTCTAGAGAGTGTCTGAGAGACACGGAGAATTTCATCTCATAATTGATTAAGCTCACAGATGTATGTTGA